>JAYESA010000011.1:137844987-138444987 GCA_036927795.1 Iris macrosiphon
GAAATCGGCCCAAAATTTACCCACAGGTTCTAAATGATGCCTAGATCCTAGAAAAAATACTACCGTGTCGATTTTAGGTCCGTGGCAAAATCGTGCACGTACTTAGAACCGGCAACGACGAAAACTCTAAATTCGCCCGAAACGTCCGTTTATCTGTGACACGGTTTCCCGTGTCCGAACGGAGACACGCACTCACCCCGACAACGTCAATCTAGGTCCGTCTAACCTAGGGCATCACCCAAAATTGGGCCAAATTCGAATTCCACCCAAAATTGGCACAAAACCTAGTGTTAAAGTCTCCAAACTCAACCAAACTAGTTCCAACTTCCTCCCACGGGTAGCCTAAGGGTCTAGGAAGGTTCTAAACTATTAATTATACTACATAAAAGTAATTACAAGGGAGGAAATTAGGGTTTACCTCTTGGGAGTTGGAATCCCAAGCCAAAGTCTCCAAAAAGCTCCAAATCTACCAAACCAAGCTTCCAAGCTCCCAATCCAAGCTCCAACACCAAATCTAAGCTCTACCCACCTAGGTTAGGGAAGAATAGGGTTCACATAAGTAGAAGAAATAGAAGAAGGAAGAGAAGAAAATAAGGAAAACTTACTTGGAAGAAGGAAAGAAGAAGAAAGAATGAGTGGAGAAAAAGAAGAAGTGAAGAAGAAGTGAAAATGGGATGGGGGGCTACTGTGATCGAGTGTGGGGGCTGTAGGAATCCGGCCAAGCACCTAATAAAGGCTTCCACAAGTTTCCAAATGCCCAAAACGCCCCCCTCTCACTTGGTTTTGGGTTTCGGGTTCCAAAAGCACCCAAACTAACTCCAAATCTCTCCAACTAACCCACTAAAAATATAATAAATAATCTAAACCCAAAAATAAGTCTCATAAGGGTGTGGGCTGGGTCGGACATGGGTCCACTAGGGTCTGACATGGGTCCAGGCTAGCCAAAATCCTAAAATAATCAATAAAAATATAATACAATCATTAATTAAATATAAATATAATTAATTATAAATAATACACAATTAACTAAATTAAAATTAAAAAAAATACCCGGCTCTGAAAATACGGTGGTGACAGGTGAGGAGGATGGCGGGTGGTGGAGACGACGGTGGTGGCGATGATGGTTGTTGTTGGTGGTGGAGACAGTGAGGTGGGGACGACGGTGGTGGAAATGGCCGGAGTCGAGGGCGGTTAAGGTGGCGAAGGTGAGCGAAGGGGGAGTCGGGTTATGCTACGAGGTATTGTGATGATGGTGTTGGTGATGGATGATGGCGGTGATAGTGGTATTGGTGATGATAGTGACGACGGTGGCGGTGGTTACTGATGGTGGGAGAGACGGTGAGGTGGTCAGGCGGTGGAGGAAGGCGAGGGTTTGCAGTTGTAGGCAGCGCTGGAGGTGATCGGGTTAAAGGGGTGATGGTCGGGTGAAGGGTGGTGATGGTGATGAATTAGGTTTAGGGTTTTGGCCAGGATTTGGGTTGATGATGTAGGCTGTGGTTTTAGGAGAGAGAGAGAGGGTTGTATATGTAGGAGAGAGAGATGAGGGCTCTCCTTAGGATTAGGCCAGCTGGGTACTTTTTCTAGGGTTGAGGGAACACTCTGCATGGTGAAGTAGTGGCTAGGATTAAGGGGTTTTGAAATGGAGGGTGGTGATGGTGATGAAATAAAGTTGCACGAAGTACAACTAATTGGAGGGAAATATTGGGTAGACCGGTCAAAGAAGGGGGATGAGATTCTTCATGTGTTGGGTCCAATGAGGGGGAACACCTCATTGCACATATGTATAAAAGTCCCTTAACAATTAGGAAATTGCATAATTAGTGGGATTTGGGATTGGATGAGTCAAAACACCATATTTGGTGTGATGTAGTGGGCTAAAATGGTGTGTAGTGTTTAGTATAAACCTTGAGGGTGTGAGTGGGGGTTTGGGTTGGTGTTGGGTCTAGTTTTGGGTGAAGTTGGGTCCTTACACCAATGTAATTAAAATTAGTATAATGGGTGCTCTTTAATTAATTGGAAGTATATGGGATTAAAATTGGGTGGGACACAAGTGTCATGGACGTAGTAGGCTAAGAATAGAATATTGTCATAATTTAGGTTGGACAAAATGGGTCAAGATTGTATCTCCAATTTCGATTGGAACCGACAAAGATGCAAAGTTGGATTTAATTGAATTTAAGAACGGGCGTTTGTAACAAATATTGTGCGACTAAAATGAAGCACAAGAGATGGTATTTATGAGTTAGACAAAGGTCAGAATGGAAGGCTGGCACGTCTAGAAAAAGTGTGTAAAATTTGTTTGGAAGCAAATGCTAGTGTAGCGCTCCAAATATTGAAGCAACGGTAAGGTGCACTATGTGATACAAATATTGTACAATAATTCTAAAATACTGCTTTCCAATTCTAATTGGCTTCTAACTAACCCTAGTATTTCTGTCTAAGCTAAGTAGACCTAAATTTGGTCGAGGGATTTTACAATCTACCCAACTTATAAGAATTTTATCCTCGAAATTAAAATAAACACATAATTAGCTATAAATTATCAATCAATGCTACAGACATACCTATGAATGGTGGAGCTGGCCTCTGCACTATCTGCTGGGCTCTATCGACATACTGGGAACACTCCTGAGCTTGATGTTGGTTTGATCCGTACCTCAAACACAGTCCTAATCTTCTTCTACAATCTTTCTGAACATGTCCTTTCTTTCTACAAAAGTGACATATCGATAGCTTTCTCTGCTGATACGGCACGATCTTCTGTTGCATCTGCACTTCTGGATGACGGATTAGTCCTCCTGCTCCTAGTTGTACCTTAGCTGATGTAACTACACTGGAATATCTTGATCCTCTGCAATAGACTCCTGGATCCTAGCCTCTGACAGAACCTCCTCATAAGAGATCCTAGCCTGGGTGGTAGTGTACCTCTGTAGCTCGTAGGTCAGTCCATGATGGAATCTCCTATCCTTTCCCAGATCATTGGGTATCAGGGTGGCACCAAATCTGCTAAGTCAACTAAACTCCACGTCATATGCATCTATGGTCGTACTCCCTTGCTCCAGGTGCAGGAACTGGTATTATAGGGCATTCCTGACCGTAGCTGGAAAATACTTCGTATTGAAGTACTCTAAGAACTGCTCCCACGTCTGTGTCTTGCTGATGCTGTGCTCTATGGAGTCCCACCAGTGATGGGTGTTGCCTTTTAGTTAGGCCCTCACTGCAGTCATCCAAAGGTCCGGATGTAGTTAAGAAGTCTCAAGTAGCATCTCCGTATTGGCGAACCAATCGGAGATCTCCTCTGCGGTCTCGCTGCCAAAAAAGGTATCCGAGCCCCTATGGCAAAATTCTCGAATAATACCAGCTGGGTGAACATGTGTAGGTGCTGGTACGGGTGCTGGGGCAGGCGTCCTCTCCAGAACTGCCATCAAGCTCTGTCTCAAGGTCTCTGTCTGATGCCACTGTGCCTGCATCATAGTCTGGAAGAATTGGAACATCTGCGACTGTCCCTCTGGATGTGGCATATATGGTAAAAAGGGTGGAGGTGGTGGCAATGGGACCTCCGGCTGCGTCGCAGGTGTCTTCTCAGATATCGGTCTCTCGAACTGCGGTATCGGTGTAGCCCTTAAAGTCTTGCCCTCTATGGGGTGCATCGGGATAGTCTGAGAAGTCTGGCCCTCGGGCTGCTGCGTCTAGTCGTCAGAAGAAGTCTGGTGCCAATGTATCAGCAGTGCCTGTGGGAACACCGGGGCCTGTGGTGGTGGCTGCTCTCCGGGTGGTCCAGGGGGTGTATACTCCCTCTGAGCGGTGGCGGATGGCACAATGGCAGCGTATGCCTCGCGTCCGCTGCACAAGTTCATCTGGCTGCAAGAAATAGAACTTCATTAAAAGAGTACGAAAATAACAAACAGGATGCAGATATTCAATTAATCAAATGTGAAGGAGGTTCAATGGCGGTAATCAAAGTGGATGAGATCTAATAATTTTTATCTTATCGCAGGCTCGATGGGCATGTTACCATACCACTAGCGATAAACAGAGACCTGCATAGGCCACCACTAAAACCATGTCACGCCCCAGTCCCAAAATATGTGGGACCAGGCCATGTGGCAATCGCCAGCTAATACGACTCCGAGGGATTACCCAATTTAATGGATTCGACGAAGCGTACTACGCTGTCCTAAAATACTAAAAAGTCTAATATGCTAACATACTACAGGTAAATGTCTAATCTCATCCACAGAATATAATATAAAAATGACTGAAACAAATATTGGTAAATAAAATACCAGAGTCTGAATATCCATAATACATCTGAAATAGTCTGATGGGGACAAATCCACTGAAATACAGCAATGGAATAAAAGTGCAGAAAGAAGTAAGATAACTAAACTAGAGTATCAACTCGCTAGATAATAATACTCTATTCCAAAATAGCTGCGTACCCAAATCACGGGAACTCCTGTGGAAATGCCTCGAAGTCCTCAGTCAAGAATTATGTCTCTACTCCTGCTCCGTAGATGGTCGGGTACAAGTGCTCGTCCGGATCTGGAAGGGAACCACGTCCTCAGAGGGACGTAACAAGATACAAAAATGCATGTCATAAAGTAAATACTGTGTAAACTCGAGGGTGATCTAACCAGCTAAGTGAAATACACTTGAAGACAACCTTGATACGTATGGGTAGGTGAAAGGTATAAAGCGTAGCGTCGAGCCAGAGGCTAAGTACCTGGCATTAGCTGTAAACTGGATGCCAGGAGTATATGCTGACTACATCACCGATCATAATAGTGCGCAGCTAGTAACCTCTGCCGCATGTATCGACAAGCATATACGCCCATAACCGGGTAACCTGAGCCCATAATCGGGTAACACATGGCCCATAACCGGGTAACACTGAGGCTCACAGTCCCGCAGTTTACTCTGAAACTACGGTAGCCAAATGTCTGTCCCATATGCCTACTAATTGTCTTTTTCGCCCAATGCCAATGTACCAGTCGTGAACACGACGTGGACGTCTCGTACAATAATGCAAGTCGCTAAAAAATATACAACTAGGCTGAATACCGTCACACGTGCTACTACACTGATGGCCAGTCGAGTATGACGCACGCGTCCCTACATGAACTCACTCTATGACGTGCAATGATACATGTCAAGGCCTGGGGAGTTATACCGATAAATCCAAAACTTTTGGGTGCGTCCACTAGACACTAGGCCAGACACAAGTCCTAACGTCAACGCCTTCGTTGACTGTACCCGAGTCTTTCTCGGACGTGCACAATTATATAATATTAAAATATTTAAAACATTTTACAACGAATAAATAACAATAAATATTAATCACTACATTACACTATGCTAATCACATACACAAGTACGACCTACGCAATGTTACGAGTTACGCAGATACCAAACCAAATAAATGTTTTAATTAAATACGTTGGCTAAGGTTGACTAGTCATGGGTCAAGGGGGTTAGGGGTACACTTAGTCTTCTAGTCCACAACATTTTACAAGTTATTCTATGGTTTAAATTCTCACATGTTACAATCACGGTCACTACTTGGATTCGTGTAGGTGCCAAGTCGCACCTCTATCACATGGGTACCAGGTATCCTAATTATTTCCAAGACAAGTCTGATGTGGGTAGTCATCTAGGTCTCCATGCACGGGTATGTCACGACTCAGATACCGTGCACAACGAAATAATTACTACCAAAATATATTAAAATAACAAATAATCGCTCACACAAAATACCAGTCCTAATTAACAGGGTAATGTGCACAAGTCCATTTTTTAGACACCTTGGTCAACACAAGTGTACCACATTAAATAACCCTAATTTCTAAGAGGTAAAATCTAACACAAATATTATTCTAAAATACATGTACACCTATACACGTATTTTTATTCTAAAATACACATACACACATTGCACTTAGGGTTCGCAATACACGTGTAGAAAGGAAGGGGATGTATATATACCAAATCAATCGTGTCCGGGGGGTATCCGCTGTACGAGGGGGCCGTCTCCGGCGTATACAATAACTACGGCAGCTACAGTGGCCGCAGGGGGTGCTCCGGCCACAGCAGCAAGTAACTGTCGCAACTTTGGTAGCAGCTACAGCGGCAGCGGCGGTGGCAGGGTGGTCGTGGTGTGGTGGCGAGTTGCTGGAAGTGGCAGGATGGTGGCTAAGGCAGTTTTGGAGGTGGCCGGGTTACTGTGGTGGCGGTGGGGGTGACTGGGGATGATGATGATGGTGTTGTTGATGGTGATCGGGTCGGTGATGTCGGAGGGAATGGTAACGATGGTGGTGATGGATATGGTGACGACGGTGGCGGTGGAGATGGTGATGATATTGGCGGTGGAGGTGGCTGTCTGTGGTGGAGGTGGCTGTATATGGTGGCGGTGGGGGTGACTGAGGAAGGAGGGAGTCGGGGTGCAGGTTGCTGGCGGTGGGGATGGTGATGTTGGTGACGGAGGATGGCGGGTGGTGGAGATGACGGTGGTGGCGATGATGGTTATTGTTTGTGGTGGAGACGGTGAGGTAGGGACGACGGTGATGGAGATGGACGGATTCGAGGGTGGCTAAGGTGGCGGAGGTGAGCGGAGGGGGAGTTGGGTTGTGCTACGGGGTGTTGGTGATGATTGTGTTGGTGATGGATGATGGCGGTGATGGTGGTGTTGGTGATGATGGTGACAACGGTGGATGTGGTTACAGATGGTGGGGGAGACGGTGAGGTGGTCAGGCGGTAGAGGAAGGCGGGAGTTGGCGGCTGCAGGCGGCGCTGGAGGTGATCAGGTTGAAGGGATGATGGTCGGGTGAAGGGTGGTGATGGTGATGAATTAGGTTTAGGGTTTTGGCCAGGGTTTGGGTTGATGATGTGGGTTGTAGTTTTAGGAGAGAGAGAGAGGGTTGTATATGTAGGAGAGAGAGAGAGGGGGCTCTCCTTGGGATTAGGGCTGGCAGGGTACTTTTTATAGGGTTTAGGGAATACTCTACATGGTGAAGTAGTGGCTAGGATAAAGGGGTTTTGAAATGGAGGGCGGTGATGGTGATGAAATAAAGTTGCATAAAGTACAACTAATTTAAGGGAAATATTGGGTGGACCGGTCAAAGAAGGGGGATGAGGTTCTTCATGTGTTGGGCCCAATGAGGGGGAACACCTCATTGCACATTTGCATAAAAGTCCCTTAACAATTGGGAAATTGTACAATTAATGGGATTTGGGATTGGATGAGTCAAAACACCATGTTTGGTGTGATGTAGTGGGCTAAAATGGTGTGTGGTATTTAGTATGAACCTTGAGGGTGTAAGTCGGGGTTTGGGTTGGTGTTGGATCTAGTTTTGGGTGAGATTGGGTCCTTACACCAATTTAATTAAAATTAGTATAATTGGTGCTATTTAATTAATTAGAAGTACATGGGATTAAAATTGGGTAGGACACAAGTAACATGGACGTAGTAGGCTCAAAATAAAATATTGTCATAATTTGGGTTGGACAAAATGGGTCGAGGTTGTATCTCCAATTTCGATTGGAACGGACAAAGATGCAAAGTTAGATTTAATTGAATTTAAGAACGAACGTTTGTAACGAATATTGTGCGACTAAATAAAGCACAAGAGAGGGTATTTATTAGTTACACAAAGGTTAGAATGGAAGGCTGGCCCGTCTAGGAAAAGTGTGTGAAATTTGTTTGGAAGCAAATGCTAGTGTAGCGCTCCAAATATCGAAGCAACGGTAAGATGCACCAAGTGATACAAATATTGTACAATAATTCTAAAACACTGCTTTCCAATTCTAATTGGCTTCTAACTAACCCTAGTCTCTATCTAAGCTTAGTAGACCTAAATTTGGTCGAGGGGTTTTACAAGTGTTGTGTGTGGCAATTTGACATGAGGGTTGGGTAGTGTAGGTAGATACCACTGAATTGTGTAAGACTGAGTGTTATGAGATATTATGGGTATCAAATATCAAGATATATGGTATTGATATCTAAAGCATGTAGAAGACTAAGTCTAAGAGTGAGTATCATGAGTGACCTAAGTGTAGGTTAGTTGTGATACTTGAGTATGGAATGTGGTTGTTATACCAACGTACCAAGTATCATTGTGAAGAGAGTGTTGGAGTATCTTGAGTAATGTGACTAGGTATTGAGATAGTGAGCTAGATAATAGAAATTTAGCTAAGGTATTGGTTATCAATAAGGTATTAAGGTACATATAAGATATATTATATGATATATTTAGTCTATATAATATATGATACCTAGTGTTTTATACTAACTAGTCTTGGCCTAGAAACCTAGGAGTAACTTAGTTTTGACTAGTGCTGACTAATTTTACCCTAAAAGTCAACTCTTAGGGTAAAATGAACCTAGTTTAGCAAGGTTGACCTAATTTGACTCAAACAACCTAGGTTTGAGCTAGTTTAACTTATTATAATTTCAAGAACATATATTGATATGGAGTTTCATATATAGGTCCGTGTGACACCAGTTCAGACACCGATTTGCCTTGTTTTCTTAGGACCACAGGCGTGTACATCACTTTGCTAGTTGTTATTACATGATAGTGTATATATCACATATTCTAGAACTGTTATACTTGATTCTGACACGCTATTACACGGACTGGTACTATATGGATCCTATCTGGAGATATTATCCTTTTATCGTGTGCCTCGGGTATTCCTTACGCATGTACTTTATCGTATGCATCAGATATTCCTTGTACTCGTATATATTCGTGGGCCCCGTGTGCTTATGCCATATTCGTGTGCTCCATGTGCTCACACTATATTCGTGTGCTTATAATATTTTCGTGTACGTAATTTGTCGTGATCAGATCTATGAGTATTGGTTGGGTTGGTGGAGTAGAAGTTGGTTATTTGATCAAAGCCTATATTGTAGTCATGTTTATGTCGATTATATACCTCACGTATAATCGAGTTACCTTAGTTTACTCGTGTGCAACCTAAACCGATCACATAACAGACTTGTACTCTAAAGCACATAGTTAGTATTCTAGTTTCTCTTACTTGCAGTTTATTCCATATTGTCTGTATTTATCTTTTTATTTTTTATTGTATTTATATGCCCGTTTCAACTATATTTTGATTTTATAGTTACTTGTGCATCTTGTATTCTTTTCTATTACTTGTCATATATTCTCTACCACGTATTTGGAACTGCTTTCAGAGTTTTGTACTTTGCTCCAATCCTGACTAGATATAATTTTTAGATGTTTATTTAGAGGACTGGTGTCCTACGTATTATGGATCACATGTTGGAGAGCTAGCTGAGATAGTACCATTGTACATGAGGACCAGTACCAGCTGTTCATGAGACACTTGGCTAGTATTATTCATTGCACTTGATCTGTCTCCAGCTTCTAGACTATTGTCATGTTGTTGATACTTTAGCCTTATTGTGTTATTACTAGACTCATAGACTTGGATATTTTGTTGTGTCTATTCTAGTTTGAGACTTTGTGATTCCCATATCTTTTTTAATATTGTGCCATTATCTTCTTCTAGTTTCATTGTGATTGAGTATTGATTATCATTATATTGTCATCATATCCTCTATATGGAGTTGAGATATCATTGACAGGTTCATATATTATTATATGAGATGGATAGATAGTTTTGTCAACCTAGACAACGTTCTACCGTCGATGCTGCGGTGTGGGCTGGACGTACCCACGTACTTGTGCACTTACACCCGGTGCGGGTCGTGACATATTTTATGACTTGCATCGTATTATTTTCTTTGTGATCATTCCCAATCAATCCTCTACTGATGACATCACAAACTAAGAGATTTGTACTATCTATCATCTCCACTTTGGGATTCCATTTAGCTTTCCACAGACTATCATTCAATCTATGGTTCGAGTGCGTAAGAACAAGCATAATTTACTTTATGCTATGTACTTACCAATCATATTTCAATACTTTAACATTTTCTTATATGCCTGTCCTTTTCTAACAGAGCCTTTGTTTCTCTTTATTGCTCGTAGGACTGACCCTAATCATCAACCTGTCCCACAGGATCCAAAGTCAGTCTATACTCCAACAGATGCTCCTATTGGTGCTGGCCTATCTGCCCCACATGCACCTCATGTTGCTACCACTTCAGCTGCTATACCCATTACTCTTGAGTACCTCCACACTATGCTCCAGGATCACTTTTGTCTAGAAGATGATCGTCACAGATTAGAGAATGAGCGCTATTGTGCTATGGATCACCGAAACACACTCCAAGCGTAGGATATATCCAACACATTGATGGATATGTGTTATAGCTTCTCTCTTTACCTTGGCGGACCAGTTCCTATGCTTCGTGATCCCTCCATCTCTGGCTATCGCATTGACGATCATGATGCTCAAAGATACTTTGATCCTGCTGCTTCATTTATTGATCCTAACCGTTCGGCAAAGATCGGTGATGATGATAAGTAGTAGTTTAGAGATCAATAACTTAAAATTTAATGATCATGTTGATCTTTATGAGATATTATCTTTAGTTATTTTCCTTTAGTTATGAGACTCTTTATGAGATGTTATCTTTAGTTATTTGGATATGAGACTAGTTTGTTGATGCTTAATTTATACTTGGCTAACATTGGCAAACTATTTATGCTCTTTGTTATGAGTTTTGGTTTATACTATAAAGAATGTTATCTCTATTTTGCGCCTATCTGTGTCATATCCTGCTTTACTTGTCTTGTTTTATTGTCTATCTACTCCAACTTTTACGGGGGGGATTTTCTATTTTGATGGTGACAACGGGGAAGACATCGATACGTACCACCATATTACAAGAGACATCCATACGTACCATTACAAGCTATCATTCTGGGGAGCAACTTTATATTCTCAGTTATCGTATCAGTTGCAGTTTTATCAATTATCAAAATGGAGAAGATTGTTGTCCCATTTGGTTATAGTCAAAACAATTCTAATAATCAATCTAAACTAAGAGTCAATGCATTGTAACCCTGATGGTCTTTCAAAAGACGTGTTATTCAGGAGACGACTTCATCAAAAGATGCTATGACAAGATGATTGTGTTCAGTTTCCTTTTATACCTTGTTATGTAATTTTTTATTTCTTGAGTCTAAGGACTTATGTGAGTCGGAACAAAAATTTGGCATTTAGTTTAAAACTTTATCCAAGTTCACTCAAACATAAGCCTACCCAAACCAAAATCACTCTTATGTTTTATCCTAAAACCAAACACACTCAAAATCTAAGTCAATTAAACCTAAAATAGTCTGGTTTCTGACTAACCAAACTCGGGGCGAGTTCTGACCGAACTAGGTGCGAGTTCTGTCTGAAATTGGACCGAACTCAGTTACTCAAAACTAAATCCCTAGTCAGACTCATCTCCTAAAGACCAAGCTCCCAATGTTCAAATTTTTGAACGTTATGCATCCAAACTCGTCCCGAACCGTATCCATAAAAATCCTATAAATAGAGAAAAATTTCTCCATTCCTAATCACTCATTCATTCTTCATCTTCCCAATTCCAAAAAGAGCTTTACTCTTCTTATTTCTAAGATAACTCCTATTTTCTTCTAAGTGCCAAGTGTCGTTCCAATTAGAAGTTGATTTGAGTTGTACAAGCTTGGTTACAAAGTTGCTTTCAATTCCTGTCTGAAGTCTTCGAGCTCTTATGTCACGCCCCAGTCCCAAAATATACGGGACCAGGCCACGTGGCAATGGCTAGCTAATACGACTCCGAGGAATTATCCAATTTAATTGACCCGACGAAGCGTACTACGCTGTCTGTCACGCCCCAGTCCTAAAATACCGAGGGACCGGACGCGTGATAATGGCCAGCAGCACGCACCGATGGACAAACCCAATTTATTGGATCCAACAGGGCGTACTTAAGCTGTAATATAACAATAAGTAGGTCCAATGATACAAGTCACAGTCTATTCTAATCTCATCCACAACAGATAATCACAGATCCAATGCCAGAATAATGTAAATAAAATAAACTGACATATCTCAATAAAATTGTCTCGGAGAATAATCCAAGAATAATTATGATACATCAATGCGATAGACTGGAAATAAAATAACTAAAAACAGAAATAAATGAGTATCTCAAGCCAATACTCAGGAGAAGTCCTCTGGCGCAATCTCGTCCTCGGGTGTCGGTACAGCTCCTGTATCTGCTCCTGCTGCGGTCCCGTATACCTTGAGATAGATCTCGTCTGCAAATCCTGGGGACATAATCCGGATCCAGGTCCTCAGGGGACATAGCAAGGTACAAGAAAGCTCATGCCAAAATAAATGCAGTGCAGCAGATAATAAAATAAATAGGGTAAGTATGTAACCATCTATGTGAAAATGCAAGTGAGAGCATCACGAGTACTCAGGCTGAGCCACTACAGGCTCTGTGTTGGCGAGCCGGTAGCAGTAATATCCGGTAATGGGCCAAGCTCGGGCTTCAGAGTCTTGTGTCTCACAATAATAGGGGTTTATATATATAATCAGCCTGTAGCATGTGTCTCTCCCCACCCAATGTAATCACACGTCTCATGTCCATGATGCACCATGTCCATGTCACGCACAATCATATCTAATACAGCAAGTCATAGAGTATCTAGGAATATAATGTCTCTGTCAGAAGTCTGTATCCTATAAGGATCACCATGAATATCTCAAAAGATCCTGTCATAAATAGTGTCAAGTGTCCTGGGTATAATGTACTTGATAAGACAAGTACGAGAATATAAAGGGGTCACGAATGTCCATCTCTAGATGACATACACAACATCGCGTACGGTGTTGGCACCCGACTAATAATCGGACGCTAAGTAAGTCACACGGTCCTAGGTTAAGCATGCACAGCATTATAAATAAAGCAAGGAAATATGCAACAAGAACTGCAAAGTTGGCAAGGTATACTTGCCCACTGATTTATAACTAAGTCAAGAAAATAAGTAGCAAAGCTGCAGGATTTGGCAAGGTACACTTGCCTGGGGTTCTAGCTCCAACTGTAGATCTGGTCTCAGTATGATTTGCAGGTACTACTCCGGTTGCTGAAATAAACATTACCATTAGATTCAGAAAATATCAAATAGCTAGAAATGTCTGTCCTTGAGTCCAATTTGGACACAAGGGCAAAAATGATATTTCTGGGTCAAAGCGGGGTCCACATATGGGCCACTTTGCACTGAAAAGCGTGTCAGGGTCAAAGGTCTCTAAATTTGTCAAACTTAGTGTCAACAAGTCAGGAACGATGATACGAACCCAACGGAACTTCCAAAATTGGATTCCGATGAGCCGATCACAAAATCGCCCGTCAAGTGGAGCCTATAGGGCCCACGATACGCGATTTTGTCAACGTTCTCAGAATCGAACCAAACTTGGGTCACAGGACTAGCGTATCGCTACGAGTCCGATGGCGCAAGTTTCGTCTCGATTCGACGTGTGTACACAAAGTTACAACGTATTCCAGAATAGGCAGATACGGGAAGTTGTCGGCGGATACGCGTTGATTTCGGTGTGCACGCACATCCAAATCAACTTCTGCGAAATCCCACACGTCCGTATCAACGGCGCGCACGTTTTGGTAAAGATCGCGTGCGACCAAGTCATCCCGTTTGGCGGGGCGCACTCAGTTTCGGGGTAAAATAGGGCATTGTTTTTCCTGTTTTTTGATCGCGGGTTGCGATCGCCACAGGACGCGATGCACCGAGCGGGTTGCACGGACATCGAGAGGGTTATACAGTCTATGCGTCACAACTGACAGAAATAAAATCGGAGCAACGAGGAGAGAGAAAATGCTACCTGAACAGGGCTCCGTGAAGACTGATTTCCTGTGTCTGAGTCGTGTCCGAGTCCTGCTTCGTATCCTGCGTCAATGTCTTGTGTCTGCTGCTGTGTCCAGGCTAGGGTTTCTGTCGCAAGGCGCCGGGGACTCGTCGGAGTGTGGCTGTGCTCGGGGCGGCCGGGGAGTGGCTGCTCGGGAGGTGGATGGCGAGGGGATCGTCGGCTGGGCGGCTTCAGGCGGAGGGGATGGCGGAGTCGATAGGTGGAGAAGGTTGCTGCTGGCCGGGGTGGCCCGACGAGGGCTGGGCGGCTCGCTGGAGGAGGGCGGCGCTGCGGGCGGCTCTCGGGAAGGCAGAGAAGGGCCAGGGGAAGTTCTGGAGACGATGGAGATGGGCTCGGGTGTGGTGGATGTTGGCGACGGTTAGGGCTGAGGGAAGGAGCTAGGGCAGCCGACGGGGAGGGGATTCTGGAGGAGGAGGATGAGGTCGGGGACGGCGTTGCGGTGGAGCGCAGCGAAGAGAGGCTGGGGTCGGGGTGACTTCGGCGGAGGCGGAGGCGGAGGCAGTGCAACGCTGGAGACGGGCGACTGCTGCGGGTTGTTATTGCCGCTTGGGTCGGTCGGACTGGTCAGGGCTAGGCGGAGGCGGACAGGGCGGTGAGTGTTTAGGTTTCAGACGTGGCCGCAGCGGGGGATCATATAGGGCACCGCCGGAACAGTAGAATAGATTTAGGATTTAGGGTTTCGGTTAGGATTGGGTACCGGGTTCGGGTTAACGGGTCGGGTTCAATAGGAATCCGGCCCGACCCATTATTGCTTAAGTGCGGATTTCGGGTATTCGAGTTTCGGGTCGGGTTTAGATCCGACCCGACCCGATAAGGCTGGGTTCGGTTTAGTCAACCGGGTCTGGGTTGGTTTGGTTCAATTGGACCGGATTTATTTAAGGATTTAATACGGTTTAATTATTTAATAGTTTTAGTGCTTTATAAATGCTTCCGGAGTCCAATAAATTCCCGAAAAATTACCCTATGTCCGATTTTCTATTTTACACCATAAAATATTATTTTCATAATATTTTAATATTAATTAATAGTAATTTAAAAATCATTTAATTATCAAAAGCCTAGGTTTTAATTACAAAAAAATCCCAGAAATTATGAAAAATTGAGAAAAGCCAAATTAGAAATTCCTGAACAATCAGGGGGCTAACACTGTCCTAAAATACTAACAAGTCTAATATGTTAACATACCGCAGGTAAAAGTCTAATCTCATCCACAATATAAAATCAGAAGTGCTGAAATAAATACTGGAAAATAAGTGCGGAGTCTGAATATCATAGTATAGTCCAAATATGTCTGATGGGAACAAATCCACTACAATAATAAAATAAGAGTATGGAAGGACAAATAATAGAGTACAGCTAGAGCATCGGCTAACTAGATAAGGTTGCTCCAGCCCTAGGCGGAAGGCCTACCAGTGATCAAGGAAACTCTGATGGTAGCACCTTAAGCTCCTCCTCGAACGCGTACCTCCTCTCATGTCCGGGCCTGTACACGGTAGGATAGTATGCCTCGTCCAAATCTGGAAGGGAACCAGGTTCTTAGAGGGACATAATAAGATACAAAAATACGTGCCAAATATGAATACTGAATAAAATAAAGGGGGTGTACTAACCATTTAAGTGAATGCAATGTGAGGACAACCTTGGTACGTATGGGTAGGTGTAGGCAAAATATCCAACACTTCGAAGAGCGTGGTATCTGTACATGTAATGTCCATCATTCCGAAGAATAAGGTATCTGCAAATATATACGTCCGTATCGCTCTGAAGAACACGGTATCTGAATAAAGGAAGTCATTGGATCCATGACTCCTCTGGATACTACGGATTCTAATGTATTTATCCCATACGCCTACCAGTTGTCCTCCCAGCCCAATGCAAATATACAAGTCAAATACACGACGTGCATACCACGTAACTACATGCCAGGTCTTAATTAATTAAATATTCCTGATTACGCACTAAATCGTGATGCATGCCATGTGTACCGATAGCTAGTCGGGTACGCAAACCCGCATCCCAACATGAGTTTGTCATCGTAATGAGTGTAAAAGTGTCAGGGCCTTAGTAGATATCAGAATATCCTCACAATGGTTGGTGAGTCTGCTAGTGACTAAGTCAATATACTACACATCGACGCATTCGTCGACTACACCCGAGTCATTCTCGGATGCAGTTATATATAATATTGGAACAAGATATCATGCAACATTTAATACTTTAAATTAAATAGTAAATAAGGCAAGATATACTTGCCTGAGTCTTCTAGATGTAAGTGAAGATAACCTGCTCCGGATCCTCGCTCGTAAGATCCAACGAGCCTATATATAATAATATTGAATTAGCTATTACTCTAAACACATTAAACACACACAATTAACACAACTAGCCCAACAATTCTAGGTTATGGGAGTTGCTAAGTTGCATTCCCAACACAAGTTTAGTAATAATACTCCTCTCGGTCTCCATGCACATATATGTAAAATTGTCCTCTAACATATGTACACATCAAGTCAAGATTGCCAATTAAATACTAACAAGTATTTACAACTCAAGAATCATACAACACTAACATATACCCTAATTACTAGGTTAGGGTGTCTCTTTTATATATATAAATCATCATGCCATCCTCTAATATATAAACCAAATTCTAACATAACAAGTTTAATATAAATAATGAACCAAGTTACATCTATGCTAGCATGGTATTTTAATATGACAACTAGCAATCTCTTATTCTACACATCCATTATATATAAACAAAACTCTATCCTAAACATGGAAATGACACTCTCTCATGACACTATTTATATGTGGAACAACTAGTCTAGCATGCTAGGCATCAACCTCATTGTAATTTAACACTAACAAACCTCAATCCATGCATTTAATCAATACTAACAATATTCTAACTTAAATAATATTCTGAAATTAATTTAAAAGTGGAGTTAATAGGAGTTTAACAAAAGTTAAATAGGTTATATACAAGTTATTAATTGGAGGTTGAAGTAACAAGTATTAGGGTTGGAATTGAAAAATATGGAAAGTGATCAATAATCTTGATACATATATCACCTATTCAATCTTTTATAGATGATGAAGAACAAGAATTTGAAGAACATATATATTTAAAGAAGAAGATGATGATGAAGGAGAGATTAAGATAATACCTATAGGTCAAGGTGAAAAATAGAGGGAGCTTGGTGAGCTCGGGTAGGGGGTTGCTTGGTCTGAGATAAAGAAGGAGTAGCACAGCAACGGAAGCAACAAAGCAAGCAGTAGCAGCAACAATTACAATAACAGCAGCAACAACATATATATAGTAGTACTTGCAACAAATGGAGCAAATATAAGGCAGCAATAGTAGCAGATATAAATGAGAAGGAGGGGTTTCTCCTTAAGTAGAGAAAGAAAAAGTAGGGTAGCAAACATAGGTTTTCGGGTGAGGCAGAGTAATGCATTGAATGCATTAAATGAAGCAAGGTGTGAATGCTTTTAATGAATGAAAGAATGAAGGATTTGTGGTGTGAAAGCATTTAATGGAGATGAAGGAAATAGTAGGGAGGGGTTTCTCCTTTGGACGGTTAAGGGGGTATGGGGAGAGAGAGTGAGGGAGCCAAAAATACAAGGTGTGAATGCATTTAATGAATGGAGGAATGAAAGGGTGAGGTGTGAATGCATTTAATAAAAAAAAGGAATGAGGAAAATGGATGTAGCCGATCATGCAAGGGTTAAGAGAAAGTAGCATGGAGCATTCAATATAAAGTAGGGGGGAGGGATGCAAGATGTTTTAACCGGCAATTAAATGAAGAGTGAGGGTGAGTGCATTAATTACACAGGAGAATGAGAGGGTGTGTAGAGTAGTGTAGGCCAGCCAAAAAGGAGAAAAAAGGGGGGTGAATGTAAGAGAGTATTAATTACAAAGAGGGGAGGTGAATGAATAATTAATTTTCCAAAAGGAAAAGCTTAATTTAGTTCTCCATGGAAAAATAATTATTGATTTTCATGAATAGGATGTTTTCCAGCTCCAGTTAATTAATCCAGAATAATTCTAAATTAAATCCTAAATCTTAGGTTTTGGGTCAGGGTTTTACAACCTACTATCCTTAGAGCATTTCGTCTTCGAAATAAAATAAACACATAATATAGACTGCTGAAATAAATAAATGCTACACACAAACCTAGGTCCTCAAAGAGATGGAGAAAACGCTGACGAATATCAACCTCTCGCTCCCAGGTCGACTCGCCTAGTGTATGATGCCTCCATACGACACGAACTAGAGGGATAGTCTGACCTCACAATACCTTCTCGCTTCTGTCCAGAATCTCTACAGGCTCCTACTGGTATGACAAGCTTGGGCCGACGGTGATCTCCGAGTGATCAAGTACATGACTCGGATCTGATATGTACCTCCTTAACTGAGATACATGGAAGACATCATAAACTCCTTCTAATGTCTGTGGCAAGGCTAATCTGTAAGCAACCTCTCTGATGCGCTCCAACACGTCGAATGGTCCGATGTACCTCAGACTCAGCTTTTCTCTGCCTCCAAACCTGATGGTTCCTCGGGTAGGCAAGGTTTTCAGAAACACATGATTTCCAACCTGGAACTCTAGGGGTCGTCGATGCGCGTTTGCCCAATGCTTCTGTCTATCCTGTGCTGCTTGCAGGTGCCCTTGGATCTTCTTTAACTTCTCCACTGTACGAACAACCAATTATGGTCCAAGAATCTGTCTCTCGCCCACATCACTCCAGCACACTGGGGAATGATACTTTCTGCCATACAATGCTTCATAGGGAGCCATCTGAATGCTCGCTTGATAGCTATTGTTGTAGGAAAATTTGACCAAATATAAATGGTCTTCCCATGATCCACTGAAATCAAGCATGCACGCCCTCAACATGTCCTCCAGTGTCTGAATAGTGCACTCAGACTAGCCATATGTCTGCGGGTGATACGATGTGCTAAACTTCAGGCGGGTACCGAGACTCTCTTGCATACTCCGCCAAAAGTAAGATGTGAACCTCGTATCCCTGTCAGACAATATACTCACTGGCACTCCATGCAGTCGCACGATCTCCCTCATATACATATCTGCTAAGACCTCTGTAGACTGCCCAACTCTGAAGGGTAAACACTGAGCGAACTTGGTGAGTCGATCCACGATCACCCATACCGTATTGCGACCACTATGACTCCTCGGAAAGCCCATAACGAAGTCCATAGTGACGTGCACCCATTTCCACTCAGGTATCGGGAGCGGCTGAAGTAAACCTGCATACCTCTGATGCTCAGCCTTGACTTGCTGACACACCAGGCACTTTGCCATAAAGCGGGCTATCTCCCTCTTCATTCCATGCCACCAATAGTACTTACTCAAGTCTCTGTACATCTTCGTGCCTCCTGGATGAATAGAGTATGCTGAACTGTGAGCTTCTGACATCAGCTCCTGACAAAGTTCTCCATTCAGAACATAGAGACGATCTCCAAATCTCAAAGTCCCGTCCTCGTGTATGCGCAATCATGTCTGCATCCCGGCCTCTGTCCTCTGTTGAAGCCTCTGGAATCTGGCATCTATTGTCAAGGCAGCCTTGATCCTCTCAACCAATGTCAATTGCACCTGAAAACTCAATAACTGACCGTCTACTCCTGGCATAATGACCTCTATACCCAACTGCTCTAGATCTCTCAACTGATGTTGCTGGGTAGTCAAAAAAAATGCCATGGGTCTCCTGCTCAATGCGTCAGCTACTACATTGGCCTTTCTAGGATGGTACTGTAGCTTAATCTCAAAGTCTGTCATCACCTCGAGCCAACGTCTTTGTCTCTGGTTCAGGTCCTTCTGAGTATAGACGTACTTCAGGATTTTATGTTCTGTGAATATCTCCACCCGTTCTCCGTATAGGTAGTGCCTCCAAAGCTTCAGGGCAAAGATAACTGCGGTAAGCTCCAAGTCATAAGTGGGATAGTTTTTCTCATGGGTCCTCAGCTGCCTAGAGGCATAGGCCACAACTTTTCCATGCTACATCAAGATGCATCCTAATCCTTTTCCAGATGCATCGCTATAGATCATAAATCCTCCGGGTCCAGAAGGTATAGTCAAATTAGGTGCCGTAGTCAGACGCTTCTTCAGTTCATCGAACGTCGTCTGAAACTCCTCTACCCAAATGAACTCCTGCTCCTTGCGGGTCAAGCGGGTCATCGGCTCTGTGATCCTTGCAAAGTTCTCTACGAACCTCCGGTAATATCCGACAAGTCCTAGGAAACTTCTCACCTCCGAGATGTTGGTAGGGGTCGGCCACGTCTCCATTGACAAAATCTTCGCTGGATCTACCGAAATACCATCTCCTGAGATAACATGTCTGAGGAAAGAGACACGATCTAGGAGGAACTCATACTTGCCCAGCTTGGCATAGAGCCTCTCACGCCTCAGCATTTCCAACACTAATCTCAAGTGTCCTCCGTGCTCTTCGTGGCTTTTTGAATACACCAAGATATCGTCGATGAAAACTACCACGAACTGGTCAAGGTACTGGTGGAAGACTCTGTTCATCAGGTTCATAAATACGGCAGGCGCATTCGTCAGTCCAAAAGGCATCACCAAGAACTCGTAGTGGCCATAACGAGTCCTGAATGTCGTCTTTGGACTATCTTCTCTCCGTACCTTTACCTGATGATATCCCAATCTCAAGTCGATCTTCGTGAACACCACTGCTCCTGTCAGCTGGTCGAACAAATCATCAATCCGCGGCAGGGGGTACTTGTTCTTGATAGTCAAAGAATTAAGGGCTCTGTAATCAATGCACATATAAAATATACCATCCTTCTTCGGTACAAACAACACTGGTACTCCCCAGGGTGATGCACTAGGACAGACAAATCCCTTGATCTGCAACTCCTCTAACTGTAGCTTCAGCTCATTTAGTTCCTTTTTCGCCAATCGGTACACATTTGAAGATGTCGACGCTGCTCCGGGCACCAACTCAATAGTGAACTCCACCTCTCTATCCGGCGGTAGGCCTGGCAACTCCTCCGGGAAAACATCCTCGAACTCTACAACTATCGGTGGGGGTACCGTCTCCATAGCCATGTAAGCTCCAGCTGTCTGCCCTACTCCTCGCTCGATGGTGCCCCGCATGTATTCGAACTATGGGTGATTTGGCAGTCTAAAAATGATGCTACCCCTCCGACAATCAAGTATGGCATTGTACTGGCTCAACCAGTCCAAGCCTAACACAACGTCAAAGTTTGGCATTGGGAATACAAAAAATTACGCTCTTATCTCCCGTCCACACACGACTACCGAGCACGTTCTAATAGTACTGGTAACCGGTACGATGCCTCCTCCGGTAAGAATCTTCCAACTCTTAGATTAGGGGGAAGTATCTACTCTATGCATAGCTACGAAACTACTAGATATAAAAGATAGCGTAGCACCAGAATCAAATAACACAGTCGCAGGCAATGATGCAACTAAAATGGTACCTGTGATAGCTTCCCCTTTTGGTTCCTCCTCAATCGCTGCTAGTACAAAGGCATGCCCATGCCTCTGCCCTCCGACCTGTTGTCTGGCTTGATCAAACTGTGCCTCCTGTGAGGCTAAGGGTTGTCCCCTCTGAAATCCTCCGGGTGCTGGTGGACGTTGACCTCCTATCGGGGCTGGTATCCTCAGGACTGGTGTTGTTGGCCTCTGTCCTGTCTGCGGTGCTGCATCCCTGTACTGTGGGCAATCTCTGGCAAGGTGCTAACTCGCTCCACATATCATGCATAATCCAAGCTTCTTCCGGCAATCTCTGACAATATGTCCCTTCTTGCCACAATGGTGACAAGTCGGAAGCTCTTTGTGCTGGTACGATACTGTCCTCTGTTGTGTCTGCGCTCCCGGATGACGGATCGGTCCTCCTGCTCCGGGCTGGGCTCTGGCTAGTACGATCGAGATGGAACGTCTCACTCCTCTGCCAATGGCCTCCTAGATCCTCGACTCTGACAGAACCTCCTCATAAGAGATCCTCGCCTGGGTGGTAGTGTACCTCTGCAGCTCAAAATTTAGGCCGTGATGGAATCTTATGGCCTTCTCCAGATCGTTGGGTATCATGGCGGCACCAAATCGGCTAAGTCGACTAAATTACGCGTCGTATGCGTCTACGGTCATATTCCCTTGCTCCAGGTGCAGGAACTGGGAGTATAGGGCATTCCTGACCGTAGCCAAAAAATACTTTGCATCAAAATACTCTAAAAATTGCTCCCATGTCTGCGTCTTGCCGACGTTGCGCTCTATGGAGTCCCATCAGTGATGGGCGTCACCTTTCATTTGGGCCCTCACTGTGGTCATCCAAAGGTTTGGATGTAGCTAAGAAGCCTCCAGTAGCATCTCCGTATTGGCGACCCAATCGGAGATCTCCTCTGCAGTCTCGTTGCCCGAAAAGGTATCCGAGCCCATCTGGCGAAACCCTCGAATAGTTCCAGCTAGCTGAAGAGGTGTAGGTGTTGGCACGGGTGCTGGGGCAGGTGTCCTCTCCAGAACTGCCATCAAGCTCTGTCTCAAGGTCTCGGTCTGATGCCACTGCGCCTGCATCATAGCCTGAAAAAATTGGAACATCTGCGGCTGTCCCTCTGGATGTGGCATCTGAGGTGGAAAGGGTGGAGGTGGAGGCAAGGGTGTATCCGACTGTCACGTCAGAGTTTGGGAGGTCTGTCCCTCCGGCTGAACTAGTACAGCTCCCTGTGTAGGACCGCTGTGGAGGGATGGGGTCGATGGATAAACTAGTGCCCGTCTCGGGGACTAGTCCCTCGGGGTAGTCGGGGTCCTATCGACACCATGCGAGGTATTTGTCGCCGGGTCAACCCTATCAGTTGCGTGTCCACTGTGTAAGTCCATATTTCTGGAGGAAATATAACCAATTTAGAAAAGTACGAAAACAAACAAACAAGATGTAATTATTCAAACAGTTAAGTATGAAAGAGGTTCAAAGATGGTAATCATTGTGGATGAGATCTAAGGGCTTATATCCTATTTCAGGCTCACTGGGCATAATACCATACCATAAGCGATAATCGAGGACCTGCATGAGCCACCACTAAAACCATGTCACACCCCTATCCCAAAATATACGGGACCAGACCACGTGTCAATGGCTTGCTAATACGACTCCGAGGAATTATCCAATTTAATGGACCCGACGAAGCGTACTACATTGTCCTAAAATACTAAGAAGTCTAATATGCTAACATACCGCAGGTAAAAGTCTAATCTCATCCACAATATAAAATCAGAAGTGCTGAAATAAATACTGGAAAATAAGTACGGAGTATGAATGTCATAGTACAATCCAAATATGTCTGATGGGAACAAATCCACTACAATGATAAAATAAGAGTACGGAAGGACAGATAAGAGAGTACGACTAGAGCATCGGCTAACTACATAAGGTTGCTCCAGCCCTAGGCGGAAGGCCTACCAGTGATCAAGGAAACTCTGATGGTAGCACCTCAAGCTCCTCCTCGGACGCGTACCTCGTCTCATGTCTGGGCCTGTACACGTAAGGATAGTATGCCTCGTCCAAATCTGAAAGGGAACCAGGTTCTCAGAGGGACATAATAAGATACAAAAATATGTGCCAAATATGAATACTGAATAAAATAAAGGGGGTGTACTAACCATCTAAGTGAATGCAATGTGAGGACAACCTTGGTACGTATGGGTAGGTGTAGGCAAAATATCCAACAATCCGAAGAGTGTGATATCTGTACATGTAATGTTCATCATTCCGAAGAACGAGGTATCTGCAAATATATACATCCGTGTCGCTCCGAAGAATGCGGTATCTGAATAAAGGAAGTCATTGGATCCGTGGCTCCTCTAGATACTACGGATTCCAATATATGTATCCCATACGCCTACTAGTTGTCCTCCCCGCCCAATACAAATATACAAGTCAAATACACGACGTGCATACTACGTAACTACATGCCAGGTCTCAATTAATTAAATATTCCTGATTACACACTAAACTCTGATGCATGTCATGCACACCGATAGCTAGTCGGGTACACAAACCCGTATCCCAACATGAGTTTATCATCGTGATGAGTGTAAAAGTGTCAGGGTCTTAGAAGATATTAGAATATCCTCACAATGGTTGGTGAGTCTGCTAGTGACTAAATCAATACACTACACATCGACGCATTTATCGACTACACCCGAGTCATTCTCGGATACGCACAGTTATATATAATATTGGATCAAGATATCATGCAACATTTAATACTTTAAATTAAACAGTAAATAAGGCAAGGTATACTTGCCTGAGTCTCCTAGATGTAAGTGAAAAGAACATGCTCCGGGATCCTCGCTCGTAAGATCCAACGAGCCTATATATAATAATATTGAATTAGCCATTACTCTAAACACATTAAACACACACAATTAACACAACTAGCACAACGTTATTCTAGGTTATGGGAGTTGCTAAGTTGCATTCCCAACACAAGTTTAGTAATAATACTCCTCTAGGTCTCCATGCACATATATGTAAAATTGTCCTCTAACATATGTACACATCAAGTCAAGATTGCCAACTAAATACTAACAAGTATTTACAACTCAAGAATCATACAACACTAACATATACCCTAATTACTAGGTTGAGGTGTCTCTTATATATATATAAATCATCATGCCATCCCCTAAAATATAAACCAAATTCTAACATAACAAGTTTAATATAAATAATGAACCAAGTTACATCTATGCTAGCATGGTATTTTAATATGACAACTAGCAATCTCTTATTCTACACATCCATTATGTATAAACAAAACTCTATCCTAAACATGGCAATGACACTCTCTCATGACACTATTTATATGTGGAACAACCTCATTGTAATTTAACATTAACAAACCTCAATCCATGCATTTAATCAATACTAACAATATTCTAACTTAAATAATATTCTAAAATTAATTTAAAAGTGGAGTTAATAGGAGTTTAACAAAAAAATTAATAGGTTAGATACAAGTTATTAATTGGAGGTTGAAGTAACAAGTATTAGGGTTGGAATTGAAAAATATGGAAATTGATGAATAATCTTGATACATATATCACCTATTCAATCTTTTATAGATGATAAAGAACAAGAGTTTGAAGAACATATATATTTAAAGAAGAAGATGATGATGAAGGAGAGTTTAAGATAATACCTATAGGTCAAGGTGAAAAATAGAGGGAGCTTGGTGAGCTCGGGTAGGGGGTTGCTTGGTCTGAGATGAAGAAGAAGAAGCACAACAACGAAAGCAACAAAGCAAGCAGTAGCAGCAACAATTACAATAACATCAGCAACAACATATATATAACAGTACTTGCAACAAATAAAGCAAATATAAGACAGCAACAGTAGCAAATATAAATGAGAAGGAGGGGTTTCTCCTTAAGTAGAGAAAGAAAAAGTGGGGTAGCAAACATAGGTTTTTGGGTGAGGCAGAGTAATGCATTGAATGCATTAAATGAAGCAAGATGTGAATGCATTTAATGAATGAAAGAATGAAGGATTTGTGGTGTGAAAGCATTTAATGGGGATGAATGAAATAGTAGGGAGGGGTCCTTTGGCCGGTTAAGGGGGTATGGGGAGAGAGAGTAAGGGAGCAATAAATGCAAGGTATGAATGCATTTAATGAATGGAGGAATGAAAGAGTGAGGTGTGAATGCATTTAATAAAAAAAAGGAATGAGGAAAATTGATGTAGCCGATCATGCAAGGGTTAAGAGAAAGTAGCATGGAGCATTCAATGTAAGTAAGGGGGTGATGCAAGATGTTTTAACCGGCCATTAAATGAAGAGTGAGGGTGAGTGCATTAATTATACAGAAGAATGAGAGGGTGATGTAGAGTAGTGTAGGCCGGCCAAAAAGGAGAAAAAAATGGGGTGAATGTAAGAGAGCATTAATTACAAAGAGGCGAGGTGAATGAATAATTAATTTTCCAAAAGGAAAAGCTTAATTTAGTTCTCCATGGAAAATTAATTATTGATTTTCATGAATAGGATGTTTTACAACTCCAGTTAATTAATCCAAAATAATCCTAAATTAAATCCTAAATCATAGGTTTTGGGTCAGGGTTTTACATCTTATGATCAAAAGCTCGTGTGGTAAGAAGTTGGCATGCTCTTCGCATCAAATGTGCGGTAGCTCGTCGGAAGAGACTGGCCTCCAGAATCCTATTTCACAAATAGTGGATTAACTTCGAGCAAGAGTTCTCGGGCCTGGACTAGTCCTCCACGAGGAAAACCATGATAACATTCTCTGTGTTTGAGTTTGCTCTTCTAAACTTTACTTTACTTATACTTTGCTTATATTATTTTCTAATACTTGTTACTGCAGTTTATAAGTAGGCCTTAAACTTAGAATTTTATTTAGTGATTATTTTTGCTAAACTCTATTCACCTCCTCTAGAGTTGCCATATGGTCATAAAATTCTCCTAGCCGCTTTCAAAAATTCAAGGAGTGTGTTGAAGCCGAAAAGATACAAAGCAAAAAAAAGGCCTTGAAGTGAGCACCCGGTGGAACTCTGTATTTTTTATGTTGGATATGGCACAAAGATTTGACAATGCATTTGAGAGGTTCGCCGGACAAGATCCTTGGTTCAAAGTAGAGCTATCAGAGAATGGTGGGTATCCTAATGAGGAGGATTGGGCTAAATCAAGAAGATTGCGCACATTCGTAGAATACTTTTATGAACTTACCTTGCGTATCTCGAGATCCTTGTATGTCACTTGCAATAATTTCTTTGATGAAATCATATATATTCACATTCTTTTACACACTTTCAAGGAGACTATTGATTTTGACTTGTCTATCATGGACGGTAAGATGAGAGAAAAGTATCAAAAGTATTGGGGTGACATTGAGAAACTGAATATGATGATATTTATTGCATAAATTCTTGATCCCCGACATAAGTTGGAGTATATGATATATGCTCTTGATTATCTCTATGGTCCGGAGAAGAGCGATTCTATGAAGAAGAAAGTAAAAAGTGGTGTGTACTCTATGTTCAATGAGTACAAAAATATGAGAACTTCTCAAATTGGTGGCACCACTACTACAAGTGAAAAAGTTAAACCTTCTAGTAAAAATCAACCGGCACACCTCTTATAATTAAAGAAGTTTATGAAGGCCCAATTCAAGAAAAATAAGATAGAATTTGGTGGTGGTGATACTAAATCGGAGTTTGATCGACATTTAGATAAGAGTACCGTAAATGATGATGATGATGAAGATGATTTTAATATTTTGGGATGATGGAAGCTTAATTTTCCTCGTTTTCCTATTCTTTCGAAGATGCCTCGGGATGTATTGGCCGTTCCCATATCTACCGTAGCTTCCGAGTCGGCTTTTAGTATGAGTGGTCGTGTGCTTGATGCATATAGGAGCTCTTTGACTCTAAAAATTGTTCAAGCTCTAATTTTTCTCAAGATTGGTTTCGTGGGCCATGTGATTGACCTATTGTATCTATTGTTGAAGAAAATTTTGAAGACATCTATAAAGTTGAAATAGGTAATTTTAAAATTCATTGTTTCATTTATATTAAGATTTGGATTTTTTTGGTTTTAACTTATTATTTGATTTATTGATTTATTCTTTCTTTTAGATTTGGATAAGCTAATAGTAGAATCAACATCTACAAGCGAGGTTTGATTACTTTGTGAGACTTATATTTTACATAACTATATTTTGGAGATAATATAATATTTTGGACTTTGGGATAATGTTGTAATGTTTTGGACTTTGGAGACATGCTGTAAAATTCTCTGCTGATACTGCATTTTGCATTTTGTATTCTGCAGTGCTGCTAGTGCTGATACTGTAATCTGCATTCTGTTGTTACAGTTAGTGTTCTATTGCTACTGCATTATGCATTATGCTGTTATTTTGCTGTTAGTGTTGATACTGTATTCTGCATTCTGTTTGATTTCTCTTTGTTAAATTGTTAGTGCTGTTGTTCTATTGCTGACTCGCTGTTAGTGCTTTTTAAAGTCAGAGACAGATGGACGACTGCTGCGATACTGCTGCTTTTAGTGTTCACCTTTTAGTGCTTGTTCTATTCTGCTTTGGCTATTCTAATATTCTCATATAGTGTCTCGTTGCAGGTTTAAAACCATTAGCGGGCATAAACAGCACCTATTGGCGAAGCACTAGTTGCTGCCATTACCGGAGTATGAATTACAACCATTGGCCGCATATACTGTAGCAATTAGTGACATTTCATAAATTTGTTTAATACATTGAAATGTTACTAATTTTTTTTATAAGAATTGGTGATAATGATTTGGCATGAGATATGGTAACATGTGTACTACACATCATCTTTAATGGTGTATAAAAAGCCATTCTGAGCCTTTATATTCTTAACCCTATTTTTTTAGAGATTGTGCAGCTCAAACGTGGAAGTAAGGAACTACACTGCATCTTGGAACTTGGAACTTGGAACTCTAAACTGGATTGTGTATGTTGAAAGTTGTAACCTATTTTGAGAAGTTAGAACTTTAAACTGGATTTGTGTGTATAAGTTGGAAGCCCATGTATAAATTTGTGTTGTATAAATCTGTGTTGTATATGTTGGAACTTTGAACTGGATTTGTGCTATATAAATTTGTATTGTATAACATGGAATCCCATATATAAGTTGAATTTGTATATGTAATGTGGAATTGGATAATCATGTTTATTGATTTATGCAATTTTTTATTTGCAACTATTTTGAATTTGTATTTGTATTTTTTGATAAATCTAGAACTGGATAAATCTGCTGTTGTTGATTGATTGGGATTTTTGTAGCTTTTTATTTCTGCAATTGATTGAATGAGATTTCTGCATTTTTTTAACTTATACAGGCTGCTTCATTTTTGTAGTTTGTAAAACATTTTTTTGCAATTTTTTGGAGCTTTAGGCCAGCCTGTATTCTAAAGACCATGAAAGCATATGGACCAAAATAACCGATTAAACCAAAATATCAATTTTGGTTCGGTTCGGATCGGGTTCATTTTCTTATGGTTCGATTTAGTTACAATATAGTCAGTTCGGTTGTAGGTTTGGTTGGTGAAAAATACGGTTCGGTCCAACCGAACCGACCGTTTGCTCCCCCTAGTGCAAGCCACAATACATGGAAAAGAATCCATATTGATAGATAGCAAGGTAGCTTGTAAGATAGAGCTGAGCCTACAGACCCAACTTTGTTGTGTGAAAGGATGCGCATAAAAATCTCGGTTAGGATGATAATCCCAACCCTGTAACCATGGCGGCCATATACGGGGAATAGCTATGGTGAGCTAGGTTAGAAGACAACGAACAATCTTTTGGGACAATATTTTGGGTAACGTATTTGTTCATCACGAACAACGAAACCTATGATATCCTTCCATGCTCCATCAAGATCAAGGCAACCCAAGGTAACTCCTGCATGACAAGTACACACACAAGTCAGAACACTTGCAACGAAGATAATGAAAGAGAAGAAACTGGCAAATCAGAAGCAAGTTACCCATGCACAAGGACACCATGCACATGGATTAAATGTCCGATATATATGCGTATCTCGGCCACAACACATGTTACAAACACGACGTACCCCAAGAGAGATAACTATATCCATGCAGAGGGTGGCCGCATATAGCCTTCCAACGCATGCTTCTGATGAGCATCTTGAGAAAATGTCATCCACGCGCCTAAGGAAGGGTTCTAGCCATCAACGCATCTTCTTGCCGAAGCCTTTCAACGATGTCCATGCGCGTCAAGCCATAGGATTGTCTGCGCATGTTCTTGGCGATTCTTCGCCCATGCAAAATAGATAGTGTGTTGGTGTCTATGAGTGTTAAAGTTTTCTCTTTACCTTCCAAAGTGGCAGTCGTGATAGAATGGTCGACCATCGGAGGTAGAGAGTCGACGAAGCACTCGACCGGGCTCCCTGAGCCTAACCATTGCAAAGGAATCTTGACAAAGATAAATGATTATCTCTTTCCCCCGTGGCTCCTATTAATAATAAAAAAATGACCATTAAAGCCCCTGAGAAATTGGACACCAAGACCGCGGGATGAATCTCGCATTCAATGAATGAACCCACATATCAAAAAAATGGGAGCGGGTCAACCCATGGCACGCGCTATGGCTCTAACAACTCAGAGCTCGAGGAAAGACAACTCAGCATACTATTTCATGTGTCACCCAAAACTGATACACAAATAGGTTGATGCGCCAGAAACGTTGATGCGTTAATGAAATTATGTGCCAAAATGGCCCATGCGCCATCATCATCCATGCTTCTGTTCAAAGTATTCAAAACTTAATTAAGTTTGAAAACTTTGAAGGGGGTCTTGTAGAAGCGTGAAAAATCTATACCATGTGATAAACATGACCACAAGGCATGCACAGCTTAAGCACACAATGTAGCCAGATCCAAGCTCCAAATATAAGCCATGCTTCATATGCAGCCATGCGCCAAGTGCAGTCATGTAGCCATGCGTCATGCGCAGGCCTGCACCAAAATATAAATCATGGGCAGACTACTTCAAGAAACATACAGCGTCCCATGCGGCAAACACTCTCATGCTCCAACCTTCCATACGTTAGAGCTCCTATGTAGCAATATTTCTATGTTCTAAAGTTATTACGTGACAGTATTCTCTTAAATGCCCCACATAATCAAATCTTACGATGATTAACATCCAAGTTTTTTGAATAACCAGAGCATGACATATGTCATGTAGATTATAGGCATTAGTAACCTAGATCTCGAATTGCCACGTGGTGGCCATATCACCACATGCGCTATGTACGATAGCATGAGATTCGCGTACACATGCACATTTATGGTCCTCTAAAGGCTATAAATAGGGGCATCTCCCATAAAAGAAGAGCACGGAAGAAGAAAAGGAGGAAAAGAAAAAAGGAAGAAGGGACATCAACTGAGTCGCAAACTCATGTTCCAGGAGGCTTTGCCATTCTTTTCGATGTCAAATCGTCAACGGAGTAAAGTTATCGACCACAGATCAGATCTCCACCGTCACACTTGGCCAGATTTATTTATACGTAGACTACGTATTAGAGCTCCTTTTTACTTTTTTTCTACTACAATCAATACAAAAGTTAGTTCAACTTTTTCCCTATTTTTTGCGATGTCGACCATCATATGCTATTATCGAATTATGACCAAAGCGGGACAACATAAAGAAACAACTAAACATCCTCACAATCAAAACCAAATGAAAAAAGGTTCAACTATAGTAAAATACAACTAGATGTTTATCACATAAAAGTAGAAAAACAAAAATGTAAGCCGCAATCCATCATTTTTCGAGGTCCAAATCAAGCATTTCGGCAAGAGTAAAAGTGAAGGACTCTGAACAACAAGTTTACTTGATTTTCTTCTTTGGCCTCACCTGCAAAATTTAAATTAGATGAGTATCAAAAGACATCCAAAGTAAAAAAGAATCTATCCATCCATATGAACTAAGAAGAAGAAGAAGAAGAAGAAAAAGAAGAAGAAGAAGAAGAATGGAAAGCAGATATCAGAAAGAATACCTTATGGGAGCGAGAAAGGAGCCATAAGTACAATGGACGAAATTTTTTTTGGTCCAAGATTTTTCTGAAGCCGGATTTTCAAAGGATTGGCGGATGATGAGGAGAAAAAGGGGGAGAAGAAATTAGCTTTATTTAGTTTTTGTTTAATCAAGCAAGTAATTATTATTTAATTAACTTATAAGAAGGGGAAAGTGGGAAGTTTTATTTTTTTAGGGAAGTTGTGCAGATGTTAATTAACGCAGAATATGATTAATCTGTACGGTAGAGATATATTGATCCAACGGATTTTATTATGGAGCTATTTGGGGATACTTAAGAGGGGGGATCCCTCCTCTTCCTCCTCCTCCTCTCTCTCTCTCTCTCTCTCTCTCTCTATATATATATATATATATATATATATATATATATATATATATGGTGTCATTATTGACACTCCCAAAATCTCATCCTGCATCCCTCTTCTAATTTTATTAATTCAAATTCCAAATTAATGTCAGATTTAATCAGGAACAGATTTGGAATTTGAATTAATAAATTAGTTGAGGAGTGCATGATAAGAATTTATATATATATATATATATATATATATATGTAAAATTTGAATTAATAAATTCGTTGAGGAGTGCATGATGAAAATTTATATATATATATATATATATATATATATATATATATATATATATATATATATGTGTGTGTGTGTGTGTGTGTGTGTGTGTGTGTCCTCTAGATATTTGTAATAATACCTATAGACAACTAGTTGCTATGTAGCAATGTCTGTGCTAAAGTGTTCTTGCAACCAGTGTACGAGTGAGGGTATCAAAGTTATATGCACGATGCCAATAGATTTTTGGCCAAAAAACTGTGTGTGTGTGTCTGTGTGAATCGAAAACAACAGTGAGGGGATTTGGGTGTGATGGTGACATTAACAGCTCCTGAAATGGACTGTATGTAGTAGAATTACCTGGATGGTGCATAATCTAGAGTGTGAAATCAATGTATAAGAACAAATAGTTAATCTATGAAGAACTGAATAACTGTTGTAAAATAGTCCAGTAACTAGGAAACATGACACAAGTTTTGTGGAGGATGAATAAACTTGGTGATTTTTATTGAATGAAATGGTAGCTATATATAGTTGAACATTTGATGTAAAGAGATAGACTAAATAATAAATATATCAAAGTTGTTTCAACAAACAACTTATCAATCTAAACCAACTAATAATCTAAACCAACTAAACAATCTAAACAAACTAACAAGATTATCACCAACAATCACTCCCTTAATCTTGTTGCATCAATGCTTTACTTTCTTCTGATCATTAGGAAAGGATTCTCTTCGTCATCCTCATCAGTTCTCCTTTTTAACGACTTCTTCAACTGGTCCTCACGGCCATCCCGGACACGGATTTTCTGAGAAGGCGGAGGTTTGGACAAAGGCGGTGGCTGTCTTGGTGCTGGTCTAACTTCATACATCCTTTCACTCGGTCTCCTCTTATGTTCAGAGTAAGCATTCTTCTGACTCGAAGAATGAGGCACTGCAGATAGAACCTTCTTTTTTAAAGTGGGGTCATTCATGACCTTTGCAGGTCTATTTGCACCTGTAGTAGTACAAGAAACCTTTGAGGGTAAAGGTTTATGCCCTACAGGCCGGCTGGAGCCATTACCACCAACAACTTTTCTATTCTCAGCTAAAACTGGCGTAGATCTGCTCATAACAGCTTCCTTGACTGGGTCCAGCCTAGTCTTTGATTGAAATTTTTTTGCAAAAGAAGTCTTCATCTGGTCGCCATTAGGAATTGGCCTCGCAGGCATATGTTTGCCCATGGGTGGTTTGAGCTTCAATGAATCTTGAACTGGACGATCATTAGAATTTGGAGTTGGCTTTCGGATTGCAGGCTGCTGCTGCTTCCCCTTATCCAAAACAGGAAAATCAGCATCAACGTCCCCCCTCTTCTCTTCAACCACATCTCCCCTAGCATCAGCCGTAGCATCAGTCATCTCCGAGACAACCGCAGCGTCGGTCATCTCTGAGACAACCGGTTCCTCGCCAACGGCCTCATCGCCACCATCAGCATCATCGCCGACAACTCAAAATGTGTTCGGACCGCTCGGGTCGAGCGGGAACTCAACAGCCCCATTCTCTCCTCTATAACCCTTCTTCAACAAAGGTTCACCTTTTGCTTTGGGAGATCTAAAGTTCAACTTCCTCTTTTTCCATGGAAGAATGATCCTTCTTGAAGTCTGCAACAAAGAGTGTACTGGGACAGCTGATGTCATCTCTTCCGCATGGGAAGATACCACATCTGATCTCCGCTGACTGTAATAGACCCAATCCTCGAACTCTTCATTTATCTTCATATCAGAGTATAGCGAACCATCAACACAGTTTGCAGTTGCCAAGGTACCATAACTGAAGGACTTTCTGATATTAAAACCCTCTTCACCATTTTCTAGCTCTCCTTCATCAGGATCATCATCAAGGGAGTCTGTGTCAAATGGATAAGTGTAGTCAGCATACTCGCTCCTAGAAGAGCATCTTCCTTCGCTACCTTCATCCTCTGGAAGTGTCTTCTTGGTCTTTCTAGTTGAAACGAACTCCGTAAAAATTTTAACTTTTCACAAACTAGCTTTAAGAGCAGAAAGCTCTTCTTTCTCAGAAAGAGTATCTCTGGAGGAAGGAGAAAAGGGAGCTGGCAACATAGACCTCTGCACTGTATCTGATGATTCTGGAGATGTTCTCAACTCCAATAAGCTGAGAGTCAAATTAAGTGATGGATGAGACTCAGCATTAACACCTGGCAGCAACAATGGAAGATTGATCTCAATCTCTTCTTCCGCACTAGAAGCAAAATCGGCAAGATTCAATAAAGCCATTCCAATAACAGATGGCTTACTCTTAGGTCCTTATTTTAAGTCCTGTAGAGATAATGATTCATCCGAGGAACTTAATTGCCGCCTATCATGGTCAATGTCATCCCCACCCTCTTCTAGGATCTTTTTCGATATGACTTCATGTTTACAAGAAAGATCTTGATGATGAATCATATCGCCAAAAGCATCTTTCAAATGATCTACATGACCAACTGAAACTTTACCGATCTCGTCGCCTTTTAATCTTTGTTGCACCTTCTCTTCATGGATTTGTACTTTTTCCTCATGAAGCATGGCCATGAGCAGTGTTGGTTCATCGTCTTCTATTTGCATCAGATTGGCACGCTCATCGCGCTTCGACTTGTGGCAGTCCTTCGCCCAGTGGCCGTAGATGCCACAATTGTGGCACTTACCCTTCTTGTCGCGCGTGCCACCGGACGTGTTGCCGTTGCCGTAGTTCGTGTTGCCGCGGCCACGACCTCTTGGCTTGCCGCGCTGTAATCCCCCTGATTTTCAAAAATTTTAATTCAAAAATTTTCATAATTTTCTGGATATTTCTGAGATTTTCTGAAATTAAAACTAAGGTGTTTTAATAATTAAATGATTTTTAGTTGATATTTAATAATATTAAAATATTATGAAAATAATCTTTTATGGTGTAAAATGAAAAACTAGACATAGGGTATTTTACCGGGAATTTATTGGACCCTGGATGAATTTTTAAACACCTAATAACTAATATTATATAATTACTTATTTATTTAATTATTAGATAATTATTTTTTTAAACCAGACCGGCCCAAACCCATCGAGCCGTCCCAGCCCGCTTAAACCGCCCAGACGGGTCGGGTCGGGTCGGGTCTGCCGACCGAACCCGCACCCGTCCACCCGCGAACCCGAATCCCTCTCTCTCCCAAACCGACCCCGATCTCTTCAGCTTCCTCCGCCGACCAACCCGCCGCCGCTTGGCCTTCCGCCGCCGGCCGACTCTCCCACTTCCTCTCCTCGCAACGCCTGGCCGCTCGTATCCCGACCCTCCGCCTCCGGTAACGGCAGCCCCGCCTTTTTCCTTTCCCTCTCTTCTATTTAAACCCCGCCGACGGCTCTCTTCCGCCTCCCAGTTACCCGACGCCGCGCCACTTCCCCTCTGACCACCCGCCGTGCCACGTCTCGCCTCCCTCCGACGGACTCCACCGCAACCGCCGTAGTTCGAGGAACCCAGCGACCCGCCTCAGCCTCCCCCAAGCCCGACCCCACTGCTCCTCGACCCGCCCGGTCCGCCTCCGGCCGCCAGAGCCCAGCCGCCGACTCCCCGTGCGCCGCCTCCTCCGGCTCTCGCCGCTTCAGTCGTCTCCGGCCTCCCTCCTGCTGTTCCGGCCACCGCAGCTCTGACACAGAAGCCCTAGAACCCTAACCCTAGGAGCGACACAGCGCGTGTCGGACACGAGTTGGACACGTAGGATTCACTTATTTTTTACTCTGTTCAGGTACTCGTAATTTTCTCCTCGTAGCTCTGTTTTCTATTCTATCTTTTGCATCGCGTAGCCTGTATGACCCTCTCGGTGCCCGGACAAACCGCTCGGGGCATCGCGTCCTGTGGTGATCGCACACCGCGATCCAAAAACAGGAAAAACTAGACCCTGTTTCACCCCGGTATCGAGTACGCCCCGCCAAACGGGACGACTTGGTCGCGTGCGGTCTTCACAGATACGTGCGCGTCGTTGATACGGACGTGCGGGATTTCGCAGAAGCTGATTCGGATGTGCGTGCACACCAAAATCAGTGCGTATCCGCGGACATCGCCCCGTATCCGACCATTCTGATTCTTGCTGTAACTTAGTGTACACACGTCGGATCCAGACGAAACTTGCGCCATCAGACTCGTAGCAATACGCTGGTCCTGTGAGCCAAGTTTGGTTCAATTCGGAGAACGTTGACAAAATCGTGTGTCGTGGGCCCCACAAGCTCCACCCGACGGGCGATTTTGAGAACGGCTCATCGGAATCCAATTCCGGAAGTTCCGTTGGGTTCGTATCATCGTTCCTGACCTGTTGACACTAAGTTGGACAGTTTTTTAAGATCTTTGACCCTGGCACATTTTTCGGTGCAAAGCGGCCCACATCTGGACCCCGCCTTGACCCGAAATTGATATTTTTGCCCTTGTCTCCAAATTGGACTCAAGGACAGGCATTTCTAGCTGATTAATATTTTCTGGATCTGTTGGTGATGTTTGTTTCAGCAACCGGAGTACTGCCTGGAAATCCAGTAGAAGCTCGAGCTACAATTGAAACAGGAAACCCAGGCAAGTGTACCTTGCCATAAAATGCAGCATTTAATTCATTTTGATTCTCTTGTTTTAATTTCTATGACTGTTGAACTTGCCCTATCAAGTAAATTAAACCCAGGACACCTGACACAAAGCATGATACAGAATCTTCCTGATTATTCAAGGGGGATTGTATAAAATATAGATTTCATGACTTAAGCTTATTTCTTTAGAACATGACCGATTGCATTAATTTAATCTTACGTAACATGAACATTGAGATCTGTGACGTGAGATTCATTGGGTGGGGAGAGTATTACCATATCAAGGCTGAATATATATTATATACTGTTATCTGGAAGTGTCCTAGTCTCTGACACAGAGCTTTGGCACCTGTACTGGCCCTTCGAGAAAACACTGCTATGGTTTCTTGTCACTGATCCTGTAGTAGTCTCAGCCTGAGTATGAATAATAACTCTCACTTGCATGATCACTTAGTTAGTTTAATTATTTACCCAGATTTGTTTGATAGCAACATCGGCATGCCACTATCTTAGACTTAGTAATTTCTTGTGCTTCTCTTGTGTTTAACATCTTGGTTGATTTACATGTTCATCACTGTATTTTGGCTCGTATTCTTCTGTACCTTGTTACGTCCCTCTGAGGACCTGGTTTTGTTCTCCAGTTATAGCAGACGAGATCTACCCTGAGGTGTACGGAACAGGGGCACTACTCGGAGCAGTACCTGAACCTGAGGACGAGGTGATCGCTGAGGACTTCTCCTGAACAATTGCTTCGCCCTGCTCAGTATTATGTCAAATAGACTTTAATTCCTATTAATTTAAATTCTTTATTTCCTGTCTTTGAGAACTTGTTTAAACAGACTTAATATCGGATTGTTCTCCGATTTTATTTACTTTGACTGTTGTTGTTTAATATTTCTTTTGCTATTATTGCTATCTTATATCTGTGGATGAGATTAGTAAAACCCTGACTGATGTAATACAGCTTAAGTATGCCGGATGGATCCATTAAATTGGGTTTGTCCATCAGTGCATGCTGCTGGCCATAATCACGCATCCAGTCCCTCGGTATTTTGGGACTGGGGCGTGACATAGTTTTTGTGGTGGCCCATGCAGGTCACGACTAAAAATTATTCGGTTTCAACTTAGGGACCGAACAGGCCTGCAATAAGAATAGGATAAGTTTTTAGGATCTCATCCACTTGCTTGCAAACGTTCTTGATATCTGTATCGTATTCGAACTAATTTTTAAACTTGCATCTTGCCTTGACTCCTGTGCGCCTCTTATAGTTTATTGTTGATGCAGAGTAATGGATTCACGAGAAAATGACGGAACTCCAGCAAGAACACCAATAGGTGATGCAGCCACCTACGGAGAAGACGATGTGACGCTATTGAGTGGAGATCCCTCTACTCACCGAAGCAGACAAGCAGATCCGCAATCTTCTAGATTTCAGCGTGATAACATTCCACCTCCGCCCCAGTTTTCTCTACAAATGCCTGTCTTTCCACCTGGGCAAGCAATGGACGGACAGCAGATGTTCCAGATGTTTTACGCAATGATGCAAGCCCAGCAACAAATCCAAACTGAGGCCCAACGTCGCGAAGCTGAGTACTTGAGGAACAGTCTAGTAAATGTACTGGAGCAGGCTAACCTACCAGCTAGACGGCAACCGACGGGCTCTATCACTGATTTCCGCCAACTGAAGCCTCGAACCTTTTCTGGCAAGGAGGGACCAACAGAAGTGCATGAATGGCTCACCAACATTCGTCATCAATTAGAAGCAGCTGAGCTTCCACAGGAACGTTGGATGACTGCCGTCAGAATGCAATTGACGGACAATGCTCATCACTGGTGGCTATCCGAGGAGACCAGGCTCGGACCAGACCGAGTTACTTGGGAAGAGTTCTCCAGACTCTTCCAGGAGATGTACATACCGGCTATCGCTCGATCAGAACTGAGGGACAAGTTCAATCGCCTCACTCAGGATGCTATGACGGTGGAAGAGTACAACGCCGAGTTCATTCGTCTAAGTCACTTTGCTCCTACCTTGATCCCGACAGAAGTAGAGAAGGCTGAGAAGTTTTTCGACGGACTCAACATTGAACTACAGAAACTGATTGGATCTGTCGCACCAACTTCGTACTCGGACGTTCTTGCTGCAGCTCGACGCATGGAGCGCGTCACCAGGAGAGAAACCAGTCTGAAGAGGCCTTCCACATCAGTACCAGCCAGAGCAAACAATGGAGAAGCTGCCAAGAAACCTCATCTGCATCAAGCATCGGCATCCAAAACCCTGACTCTTCCTACTTGTTACTACTGCGGCAAGATAGGCCATGTTGAGAAGGATTGTAGACGTAAACACGGACTGTGCTTAGGTTGCGGATCCAGACAGCATGCAGTGAAGGACTGCCCTGATCGTAGAGAAGCACCAAGAGCGAACCAACAAGCTCTACCAGCACCAGGAGGGCATCAACCAAGGCCACCCTTGGCACATCAAGCAGCACCCTACCAGCAAGCCCAGCAAAATCAGAGAGCACCACCTCAAGGACGCGGCCAAGTTTTCGCGATGACTGTGGGAGATGCGCAGAACCATAGAATTGCTAATGCGAGTAAGTTTTAGTTGTTCCATTTCTAGAATTTCTGTAGTTGTGCCTGCTGGTTCGTGACCCCAGACTTGACCTGATAACCTTAAACTGATAATTTTAATTTGCTAATAATTGATAACCTAGTTTTTGAACTTGATAATAACTTAGAATGTTTTATAATGTTAACCTGATAAGTTTTGAAATATAACCTGGTTTTCTAAAACAGTAATTTTCTAGATTTTCCACATTTGGGAAATTGTATAACTTCTATTGCTTAGGGAAATGATTTTACATATATGTTTAAACCCTCAACCTTGATTTTTTTTTATATTCAAATAAATTTTGCAACCGTGTCATCTCTGTTGACCGGTTATTCTTTGATTGCGAGGACGCAATCCTCTTAAGGGGGGTATATTGTATTCCCCCTGATTTTCAGAAATTTTAATTTGGAAATTTTCACAATTTTCTGGATATTTCTGAGATTTTCTGAAATTAAAACTAAGGTGTTTTAATAATTAAATGATTTTTAGTTGATGTTTAATAATATTAAAATATTATAAAAATAATCTTTTATGGTATAAAATGAAAAACTAGACATAGGGTATTTTTTCGGGAATTTATTGGACCCTGGATGAATTTTTAAACACCTAATAACTAATATTATGTAATTACTTATTTATTTAATTATTAGATAATTATTTTTTTAAACCAGACCGGCCCAAACCCATCGAGCCGGCCCAGCCCGCTTAAACCGCCCAGACGGGTCGGGTCGGGTCTGCCGACCGAACCCGCACCCGTCCACCCGCGAACCCGAATCCCTCTCTCTCCCAAACCGACCCCGATCTCTTCAGCTTCCTCCGCCGGCCAACCCGCCGCCGCTTGGCCTTCCGCCGCCGGCCGACTCTCCCACTTCCTCTCCTCGCAACGCCTGGCCGCTCGCATCCCGACCCTCCGCCTCCGGTAACGGCATCCCCGCCTTTTTCCTTTCCCTCTCTTCTATTTAAACCCCGCCGACGGCTCTCTTTCGCCTCCCAGTTACCCGACGCCGCGCCACTTCCCCTCTGACCACCCGCCGTGCCACGTCTTGCCTCCCTCCGACGGACTCCACCGCAACCGCCGTAGTTCGAGGAACCCAGCGACCCGCCTCAGCCTCCCCCAGGCCCGACCCCACTGCTCCTCGACCCGCCCGGTCCGCCTCCGGCCGCCAGAGCCCAGCCGCCGACTCCCCGTGCGCCGCCTCCTCCGGCTCTCGCCGCTTCAGTCGTCTCCGGCCTCCCTCCGGCTGTTTCGGCCACCGCAGCTCTGACACAGAAGCCCTAGAACCCTAACCCTAGGAGCGACACAGCGCGTGTCGGACAAGAGTTGGACACGTAGGATTCACTAATTTTTGACTCTGTTCAGGTACTCGTAATTTCCTCCTCGTAGCTCTGTTTTCTATTCTGTCTTTTGCATCACGTAGCCTGTATGACCCTCTCGGTGCCCGGACAAACCGCTCGGGACATCGCGTCCTGTGGTGATCGCACACCGCGATCCAAAAACAGGAAAAACTAGACCCTGTTTCACCCCGGTATCGAGTACGCCCCGCCAAACGGGACGACTTGGTCGCGTGCGGTCTTCACAGATACGTGCACGTCATTGATACGGACATGCGAGATTTCGCAGAAGCTGATTTGGATGTGCGTGCACACCGAAATCAGTGCGTATCCGCGGACATCGCCCCGTATCCGACCATTCTGATTCTTGCTGTAACTTAGTGTACACACGTCGGATCGAGACGAAACTTGTGTTATCAGACTCGTAGCAATACGCTGGTCCTGTGAGCCAAGTTTGGTTCGATTCGGAGAACGTTGACAAAATCGTGTGTCGTGGGCCCCATAGGCTCCACCCGACGGGCAATTTTGAGAACGGCTCATCGGAATCCAATTCCGGAAGTTCTGTTGGGTTTGTATCATTGTTCCTGACCTGTTGACACTAAGTTGGCCAGTTTTTTGAGACCTTTGACCCTGGCACATTTTTCGGTGCAAAGCGGCCCACATCTGGACCTCGCCTTGACTCGAAATTGACGTTTTTGCCCTTGTCTCCAAATTGGACTCAAGGACAGGCATTTCTAGCTGATTAATATTTTCTGGATCTGTTGGTGATGTTTGTTTCAATAACCGGAGTACTATCTGGAAATCCAGTCGAAGCTCGAGCTACAATTGAAACAGGAAACCCAGGCAAGTGTACCTTGCCATAAAATGCAGCATTTAATTCATTTTGATTCTCTTGTTTTAATTTCTATGACTGTTGAACTTGCCCTATCAAGTAAATTAAACCCAGGACACCTGACATAAAGCATGATACAGAATCTTCCTGATTATTCAAGGGGGATTGTATAAAATATAGATTTCATGACTTAAGCTTATTTCTTTAGAACATGACCGATTGCATTAATTTAATCTTACGTAACATGAACATTGAGATCTGTGACGTGAGATTCATTGGGTGGGGAGAGTATTACCATATCAAGGCTGAATATATATTATATACTGTTATCTGGAAGTGTCCTAGTCTCTGACACAGAGCTTTGGCACCTGTACTGGCCCTTCGAGAAAACACTGCTATGGTTTCTTGTCACTGATCCTGTAGTAGTCTCAGCCTGAGTATGAATAATAACTCTCACTTGCATGATCACTTAGTTAGTTTAATTATTTACCCAGATTTGTTTGATAGCAACATCGGCATGCCACTGTCTTAGACTTAGTAATTTCTTGTGCTTCTCTTGTGTTTAACATCTTGGTTGATTTACATGTTCATCACTGTATTTTGGCTCGTATTCTTCTGTACCTTGTTATGTCCCTCTGAGGACCTGGTTTTGTTCTCCAGTTATAGCAGACGAGATCTACCCTGAGGTGTGCGGAACAGGGGCACTACTCGGAGCAGTACCTGAACCTGAGGACGAGATGATTGCTGAGGACTTCTCCTGAACAATTGCTTCGCCCTGCTCAGTATTATGGCAAATAGACTTTAATTCCTGTTAATTTAAATTCTTTATTTCCTGTCTTTGAGAACTTGTGTAAACAGACTTAATATCGGATTGTTCTCCGATTTTATTTACTTTGACTGTTGTTGTTTAATATTTCTTTTGCTATTATTGCTATCTTATATCTGTGGATGAGATTAGTAAAACTCTGACTGATGTAATACAGCTTAAGTATGCCCGATGGATCCATTAAATTGGGTTTGTCCATCAGTGCATGCTGCTGGCCATAATCACGCATCCAGTCCCTCGGTATTTTGGGACTGGGGCGTGACACGCGCCCACGACCATAACTTTTGCCACCATTAGAGTAGGCCTCGCCTTCCTTCCTCTACTTCGTGCGAGTGAGCCACTCCTCTTCGGAGAGGAGAAGGCGGCTACTTGTGTCGCCGGAGTTGCTGCCAAAATCGTACCGCTCCTCGACGGCTAAAAGACGACCGGTAAGCTCTTCAATTGACAACGTCTTGAGATCCACTAAAGTCTCAATGGCGATGGCGACTTGCATGTACCTAGATGGAACGACTCGAAGGAATTTTCTAACTACCTTCTCGTCGTCCATTTCGTCGTCGAGTAGTTGCAGGTCGCTGACGAGTCCCGTGAGCCGCATCGCGAAGTCCTCGACGGACTCGCCGTCCTTGAACTTCATTAATTCGAAGTCAGCGCACAATTTCTGCGCCTTGGCCTCGCGCACGCGCTCGACCCCCATCCGCATCATCTTCACAGCGTCCCATGCTTCCTTGGCAGTGTCTTTTACTGCCAGTCTCCGCAGCATCTCTGGCGGCACGGCACGGAGTATGACGGACAGGGCCATCCTGTCGTCGCGGTAGCCGGCTTTCCCGGGTTCGATCGCCTCCCACAGGCCTTGCGCCTGCATGTTGACTCTCATTAAGAGAGCCCAATCCGCGTAGTTGGTCCGTGTCAGCATGGGGTACTTGAAGGTGAATGACGTCGACGTCGTGGGGCCTTGCTCGTCGTTGGTTGCCATAGCTTCTCTGTTCCTCAACCCGAGCTCTGATACCAAATGTTGTAAAATAGCCCAGTAACTAGGAAACAGGACACAAGTTTTGTGGAGGATGAATAAACTTGGTGATTTTTATTGAATGAAATGGTAGCTATATATAGTTGAACATTTGATGTAAAGAGATAGACTAAATAATACATATATCAAAGTTGTTTCAACAAACAACTTATCAATCTAAACCAACTAATAATCTAAACCAACTAAACAATCTAAACAAACTAACAAGATTATCACCAACAATATCTAGTTGTCTAATTCCTAAGAGATCGAGTTAGATTGAATTCACGGATTAATTATTATAAAAGGATTGCTTGGTGTCTCACATATTCGTGTTTGAATGTATAAAATGTTATAGTGACATGAATTAGTGTATCAGTCATATTTTGATGTTATAGTGTGTTAGGTGAACTAATTGGTGAAAGTGTTTTGGGAGAAACTTTATTTAGGAGCCTAAATCCAAATTGAAATAAATTTGCTTGAACACTATGATGCATAAAAACTGGAATGGAATCAAGTTGTATGATAGTAGCTGCAACATTCGAGGCTGTGCATAAACTTAAAGTTATTAATGCAGTTTACAGTTAATTACATCTGCAATTGCAGCATGTGCAACTTTGGGAGAAAGAAATAGATATAAGTGCAGCATGTGGAGTATCTTTATTGTACACATAAAGGTGTAGCAGTGTGGAGCTATACATTGCAGCAGCCTACATATTCTTTGTTGCATGCCACCACTACAACAACAACTGAATCTGCAGAAACTGCAGTGCTGCAGCTCAAGCCGCAACAACAGTTGCTAGGTAGTGCGATGCAGGGTCTAGGTGCAGGATATACATGCCAGAAGATGTATCAGACACGTGTGAAGTGTGGGTGTCTTTGTGAAGGTGTATCAGAACTAGGTCGCAACAGAGGTAGTGTCAAAACAATGTCTACTTGGGTGAGTATGTGTCAAGTAAATGTGCAAGTGTGTTTCCCTATATGTTGCAGCAAGTAATACAGATTTATGGAGTCCAATATATATATATATATATATATATATATATATATATATATAAATGAGTGATTGTTAATATTTTAAGTCAGGTCTGTAGCAGCAGTAGGTAACTGTGGAAATATGCATTTGTGGTTCATGATTATAGTAGATTGGAGTCATGATGGTTGGTTGGTAACATAAATACCTTATAGAAAATTTGAATTATTAGACTACTCATTAACAATATCAAAAGTTGTATATAGATATGGATATGGGTGTAAAGACCATGACTTGAGTTTATAGTTTTGACATTGTAGATATCCTCTTAGATCCAGATTTCAGTGGTGTATCCAGTGTATTCTAAGAACAATGGGTGATAAAGGAGCACATTGTCCAAGATAGTAGTACAGTTGATAGTATAGTATGTTAAGGTTATTATGTGCCAGATTGTTGGAAAAGTTAAGGACATTGGGTAGTTCAATAGAAAAAGTATCAATTATATATATATATATATATATATATATATATATATATATATATATATACACCAAAGCTTATTATACCATTATTGTACCAAACAATGTCAACCACCCATTTTTTCAATCATGTGGTTATAAAGCATGCTGATGTGGCAACAACTTTTGGGGATATTTTATAACCATATGATTCAAAAAAATGTGTGGTTGAAATTTTTTATCTGCCCAGCCGTCTAATATTTTATAAGGCTTTATTTATAAGAAAACATAACTTATATATAAAAAAGACTCCTAAACAAACTAGAAAAACACTAAAAATAGAAAAAAAACAACTTGTCTAAAATACAACCCAAAATATATTAGTCGCTACGAACAGCAAATATGCAGTATCCCAAAAGTTGTTGAAACAAATCAACAATATTGATTTTATTAATATATTTATATATATATATATATATATATATATATATATATATATACTGAATCTGAATAGAAACCAAATAGGAGATACATGAAGATAGACTAGAATATAATCAATCTAAATCTTAATCTAATTATATCTTAATAGTGTGCCAAATACTTCTAGTAACGTTTGACTCAAAAATTCTAGGCATTAAACATACTAACATTATGCCGTTTAGGGACCTAAAGCCGGGACCATTTTGTTTCCATGCTCGGGACCATTTTGTTTATATATGGGCATATAGGTAATTTTATTCGTGTAAAATATTTTTTAGAATCGCTCGTTAATGAATTATCAAGCCTGAGTTGGACTAGTTTAAAAGTCGATACTTAAAACCACCCAAAACCTGACCTCTCATAACCACTCATAAATGTTACTCTAAAATAACTCATAACCGCTACCCCTTCAATTGCCAAGAAGACCCTAAGGGACTGCTTGGTAATGGTGTATTCACTGGTTTTGGGGTATTTCTGAATCGACCGTTTATGAAGTGTTTTAAAAACTGCTGCTTGTTAATTTTTTTTAGGCACTGATTTTGACTGTTTCAAAAATTCTCCAAAATCGGTGTAATATAATTTTGGGTGCCTTTATAAACACCAAAAATCGAAGATCATGAGCGATTTTATTATTTTATTATATTTATATCCTCATCAAAAATATATAATTATAATAACTAATACTTTATCATATTTTTTTTTTATTTTTCATCTGTGTTTCTCTTCTACTTCTTTCAAACTATGGCTAATTTCTCCGGTAAGTTGTTAAAATCTCTCATACTTTCTCCTACTTTCATCTAGGCATTTCCATTATTTCATGAGTTTTCATTATTTTGATCAAATATCCAAACTTCTCTCCTACTTTCATCCAGACGTTTCTATTATTTCGTGTATTTCTATTATTAATTTACTTTTATATGGACATATAGGTAACTTTATTCGTGTAAAAAACTCTCAAAACCGTGTTTAATGAATTACCAAGCATAAGTTGAACGGGTTTAAAAGTCGCTACTTAAAATCATCCAAAATCGGATCCTTCGTAACCGGTCATAACCGGTACTCTAAAAACACCGCTATCCTTACAATTGCGGAGCGGACCCTATGTATTCTTATGCTTTGTAGTGAAGTAAAGCCCAAGGACATGTCAGAAACTGCATCTCTATATATATTAGATGCAAGGAGTTTTGTTCTTTCATGCGAACCTACAATTGTTTGGGAGGGACTTGTGCGTGCCGTGGAAATGATGAGTTCACGAAGGAATGTTTCTTGTTTTAAAATTGGATCAATAGCGTGCAATACGTTGGTGTAATTGGTTTTAATTTCTTAATCATTTCTAAAGTAAAGACACCCATGCAATGGAACCTTCCGAATCTACCAGTACCCAAGTAACCCAACCCAGTTTGCACCCCCAATAGCTGCTAGAAAAATTAAGTGTTTGGTTACTAAGGATGACATATGCTACAGTGAACTTGTAATCAAGATTCTTTTTTGTCATCAATAGGATTTTAAAAGAAGAAATTTACATTCAAGTATGTATGATCTCACCATTTCCACGGCACGGCACAAGTCCCTCTGCTAGCTATTTCATGAGAAGAACAGATAGATACTCTTTACACCTATATATATAGAGATGCCATTTGAGTATTGTAACATGTGTTCAGATCAATCATAAGAATATTAACATGTCTTCTTTCTCTAGCAGCAAATTCCTATGGCTGTCCGTGCTAATCATTGGCTTTTGGGCTTCCCAGTCTGCAGCATCTCGTGATCTCAGTGAGATGTCCATGTCGGAAAGGTATGAGAGGTGGATGGCGCAATATGGGAGAGTGTACAAGGATGCGGCAGAGAAAGCACTCCGATTTGAGATATTTAAGGCCAACGTTGAGTTCATTGAAGCATTCAATGCTGCTGGGGAGCACAAATACAAGTTGGGTGCAAATAGATTTGCTGATCTCACCAATGAGGAGTTCAGGACCAGCCGAAATGGTTTTAGCGCGACAAAGAAAATGGTAGCAGCCAAGGCGCAGGGAAGCTTCAAGTACGAGAATGCAACGGCGGACATACCAACAAGCATGGATTGGAGGACAAAGGGTGCAGTCACTCCAATCAAGGATCAAGGCCAATGTGGTGAGCATGCAACCATATATACCTACTTAAATCCTAGCTGTAGTAGTAGTACCTTGTTCAGAGCTCATATATATATATATATATATATATATATATATATATATATATATTCCCAATCTTGAAAATATGCATACAGGTTGTTGTTGGGCATTCTCTGCCGTAGCTGCCACAGAAGGAATCAACAAGCTCAGCACCGGGAAGCTCATCTCCTTATCCGAACAAGAGCTTGTTGACTGCGACACCAGCTCTGACCAAGGATGCAACGGTGGTCTTATGGACGACGCCTTCAAGTTCATCATCAAGAACAAAGGCCTCACCACCGAAGCCAACTACCCGTACAAGGCTGCCGATGGAACCTGCAATGCTAAGAAGAATTCCAACCATGCTGCCACCATAAAGGGCTTCGAGGATGTTACTGCCAACAGTGAAGCAGCACTGCTAAAGGCTGTTGCCAACCAACCTATTTCCGTCGCCATCGATGCTGGAGGCTCTGCTTTCCAATTGTACTCTAGTGGGGTTTTCACCGGAGAATGTGGCACCGATCTGGATCATGGTGTGACCGCAGTCGGTTACGGGACTACCAGCGATGGAACTAAGTATTGGTTGGTAAAGAATTCGTGGGGGGAATCATGGGGTGAGAGTGGCTACATAAGGATGGAGAGGGATGTGGATGCTAAGGAAGGTTTATGTGGGATTGCCATGATGGCTTCTTACCCAACTGCTTGAACTTGGAAACTTTAGTGTACGTTTGCATCAAAGGGGTTGGCACTAACATCCTGTATATATGAACTTCTGCAGTCCTATGATGGATGTAGTGGGCAAAGAAAATATGTAAGTTGTGTGTTTGAAAGATGCAAATATATATATACATATATATATATAGATTGGTTCTCCATTATGAAAAAGTAATTAAGTTTTTCAGTTTTAATGGTCAACAACACCGTACCCCACCTAAAGCTAAGGTCCTTTAATTAATAACTCACAGTGTTATCATCGAGTGCTGTTTGTCCTAACATCGACTGAAGTTCCGAAGAAACAAAACCGGCTAATTGGTTCCATCGATGCTGAGAACCTACAAATGCATTCACCAACTTCACATTCACTTTTTTGTTGTTGCAGGCCCATACACAATCCACATCGATCCGCTGATCAAATTGGAATCCCTAATAAACTAATCAAAACGTTGCTCTGTTGAGTTGTTTAAAACCCATAACACAATCAACTCTTCCATTTTACTCCAGCTAGCTGCGCCTCTTACGTCCTAGAGCTAGGAGAATGGACATCATCATGTTGAGAAAGCCAGCAGTAGTTTTGTGGAGTTTCTTACTGACTGCAGCCTTACTTTTCACTTTGCCTAGGCTGTGCTTCAAGTATAGACCACCGCTGCTTCCAAAGATGACTAGAGGTAACGACGTGTCGAGGATTTTGAATTGGAAAGTGGAGGAGGAGGGTGGCTGTGATTTGTTCGACGGGAAGTGGGTGTGGGATGAGAGTTACCCACTCTACGAGTCGAGGGACTGTCCGTTTGTGGACGAAGGGTTCCGGTGCACGGAGAACGGGAGGCCGGATAAGCTCTATACAAAGTGGAGGTGGCAGCCCAGGCAATGCAATCTTCCAAGGTCATTTCGCTTCTCTTTTCTTCTTGAATTTTTTATGCCATGGAATATATAGTGTTAATTAGTTTGTAGTTAGTAGTTTCTTATTGAATCTATAGTTGGATTAATTAAAGATCGAGGTTGCCTAACCTGATAACCAAGTTTTGCAATGTATATGAATCTTAATTTTTTCTGTTTTTTTTTTTTTTCCATAAGGTACCGTGTTCTTGGCTTTGTAGAAAGTTCAATATTGGTGATCAAGAAATGAACAATTTGTATGTGTTTGCAGGTTCTAACTTTTCAAGCATGTCAAAGTTTAGTGGTATGTTGAATTGATCAATGATTATTTCCTAAAGAAGCTGATTTAAATTAATACTTTTTTAAGACGAGAAGTTGATTATGAGATAGTGTAATTGGCCACTATAATTGGTCTAATTATTCCAAAGGTTAAAATAAAACTTTATACAAAAAAAAACCAACATGTACTTGACATTTTCCTCTTTGTTCATCTCACCTAGACTCTTCTTGGCTTTCTTTCATTGTTTAGGATTTTCTAACATCTTAATTTTGTACAAAAGACCTACTTACCGACACCTTACCTGCACCCTGAACCAATGTGCGGTAATATAGTTTTGACGACTTTAATGCTATTCTGTTTGGGATCTGTTGTTAATATATAATATTTTCCAGAAATGATAAGAGAACAAAGAAACAAAAATTGTAACGGCCTCTGGAGAAGTCGTGCACGAAGCACTGTCCTAAGAGTTGATCCGTGGTCTATGTGCAAACGTTTATCGGAAGCTCCTAGTGGTAAAATCTCCTGACTACCGGGTTCTCTTCGTTGCACACAACTCGGAGAAATAGACCGAACTTAGCTCTGCCAAGAGTAAGGATTTAGAGAACATAATGTGGTTCGAGAGAAGAATGAGTGAGGGAGAGATTTCATGTAGGAGAATTTTATGTAAAAAATGAAGAAGGAGGAGACCACAATATATAGGCAGTCCCTAGACACAGCCACTGGACATGATAGTAAATGGCTCAAAATCAAGCCATTAAGGAGCAATAACAAAAGGAAAGAAATGTGGAGGAATTGCTGTCATATGAGCTGTTACAGAAGCTGTCACATGTGTTCAATGAACCTGGATATAGTGCCTAAACGTTAAAATATTTGAAAGAGTCAAATCTGTTCAAAAATACAGGGGAGCAAAAAGATTTTTTTGGATCCCAGCCCGAACCCAAAGAGTAAATTGGATCGGCATTCGGCGCCCGCATGTGTGGGCACGTACCCGCACCAGTTACGCGCGTCGAACCGAACCGAACCGAGCCGAGCCGAGCAGGGCTGGACGGCGATGGCGGTGTGCACGTGTGGCCCAAGGGGTTCCCCACACAACATCTTTAAGAGAGCAATGAAGAAGAACTAATATATACGTACAAGGGGGGAGTGGTCCAACCGATGTGGGACTAAAGGAAAAAGGAAGTGGAGCTTTTGATCACGACTTTCTCCATCTATCTGTACACTTCTAAACTCATGCGGCACGAGAAATACACGATGGATAAAACTTGCCAGAATAAGGGCTAGAAATAGAGATTTGTACAAATTTTTTCAAGAAGCATGCTCTCTAATCTCAGAACCCACGTTGAGATCGAAATAAGAGGATCACATAAGATTTCCTCTATGATTATCCACGATCCAACGATGATTTTGACGATACCCACAGGCAAACCCGCAGGGAACATCGACAACACCCGATAGTAGGGGGCTTCCAAGCATAGAGGATGGCGGGGGGCTTCCACCCCGGTAAAGGAAGGCGGGGGAGGGAGGATTGGTTGAGAGACAGGTGGAAAGTGAATTCTTCTTGTTTCTCTTTGGAAATTTTTTTGTGTGGAAAAAATAATTCAGAGCTTTGGCTTTGATACCATGTAGAGAGAAAATAATTAATTGATTTACTTCCAAGTGAGGGGGCATATATATATATAGGAGAAGGCTAGCCTCCTCCTTATTTTCTATCCGATGTGGAACTAAATAAGTCTCCCGTAACTCAACACTAAATCAAAAATCTATTGGAGAAATTCGTCCATGGATTGACCAAAGCGTCTTTCACAATGTTTCCAAAAAAATCGATGCTCATCAAATACTGTAGAAATTAGCATTGATGTACGAGCGAGAGACTCCTTAAAATAAAGTGTCACTAATTCGACGTTTGGTGAACCTAAAATACAGAGACGGACGAAGTGTTTCGGAACACTTGAGTGATTTCCATGAATTTGTTAATCAACTCTCAACCATGAATTTTGTGCTGGAAGATGAATTGTTGGCACTTTTGTTACTCAGTTCGCTGTCGGATAGTTGGAACACACTTGTGGTTTCCATAAGCAACTCCGCTCCTCAAGGCGTCCTCACCTCATCCTTGGTGCTCTTGGTGCTCCTTCTTGCTCCTTGGTGTTCCTCCTCTTGTGGTTCTTTTCTTCGGGTGCTTCTTCAATAAAGTGTGTCCATACATTTGTATGAGAGTTTGTGAGCCTCTTGAGTGAATCTAAGAGAGATTGTAACTTGTAATCCCACTATTCTTAGTCGAGAAAGAAAATAAAGAACTATAGTTGTCCGACGACGTAGGCATATTACCGACCTCGTTAATTATGTTTGCGTTCTGTTTTGCTCACTTGACAATCCATAGCTTCCGTATTTTGCGTGAGAGCTCGAATGCAAGTTATTGTTTCTTTCTTGACAATCCATAGCTTCCGCATTCTGCCTGAGAGCTCGATTGCAAAATATTGCCTCCGCACTCAGTGTGTGAAAGTCATCTCCATCCCAACTGTATAAACCTGTTGCATAGTATAACATTATATGATAATGATGCCAATATTATACAACATATTGTCTAAAAACTATACAGTACAACTGCTTATACAACACACTCTCCAGAGAGCATATAGGATAACATTATTCATTAGCTTATACACAGTGTAACTTATATATGCTATATAGTTTATACTATACTATGATTACTTGAAATTCTTAATTTGCTTGCTTTGGCCTTCATCTAGTGTTTTCTACGGTTGTACCTCCAATCCCTTATTGTATATAATACAATTCCAAGTTATCTCACATTCAAGCATCGGATCTCTCAATGTATAAATTGAATTAAATACCAGGATGAGGAGCCTTGCTTCAAGATTTGCATACAACAAACAAATACATCTGAGGGTTTTAATGCATAGGAAACTTCGAAGACACGCTTGGTGTTGGTGCTCGCTTGACCATAATATATGTAGTTGCTTGATGCAGTTTTTTGACTGATCTGTAAAAAAGTTACCGAAATGATAAATGGCCCGCAAGGGGTGACCCACATGCTACGGAGCCCACTTCGGAAAATTTTGGGCCCTCCTCCAATGGATGGCCGACATGTGGGACCAAAAGTTCGGACCAAAATCGCGGTCCAAATAGTGCGGTCCAAAAAGTTATTTTCTGGTAAAGCTAATGTTTAAAAGAAATCAGTGTTTTCTTTCTTCTAGCTAGCAAATCTTACTTATTTCTGTACAATAGATCGAGAAGTTTTATTTCCTTTGTGGGTGGAGCTCAAGATTTGTTGTCTTTGGCATATATATGTATATGAATTAGATTCGACGGCAAGGAGATGCTGGAGAGACTAAGGAACAAGCGGTTGGTATTTGCAGGCGACTCGATCGGAAGAAACCAGTGGGAGTCCCTCCTATGTATGCTCTCTTCTCACAATAAGGACTCCAATATATTCGAAGTCAATGGCAACCCTATAACCAAACACAAGGGCTTCTTGGCTTTCAAGTTCCCACAGTACAACTCAACTGTGGAGTACTACAGAACCCCATATCTGATGCGCACCACCCACGCACCGCGCGGACTAGCGCACAAGGAGGTGGTGGCCGCAATTAGAGTCGATGTCATGGATATGATGTCGAGCAGATGGAGGGATGCAGACGTGCTGGTCTTCAACTCCGGACACTGGTGGACCTATGAAAAGACCACAAGGAGGTACTCATTAAACTCTCCTCTCCTCATAATCTTATGAAGAAGAACTCTAAGCTAGAATCATCATGTGTCTTTCTTTTCCCAGAGGACATTATTTCCAAGTCGGGAAGGAGGTGAAAATGAATATGAGTGCTGAAAGTGCTTATCAGAGATCAATCAAGACATTGTTTGATTGGGTTCACAAAGAAGTAGATACGAGCAAAACTCAGGTCATCTTTCGTACGTATTCTCCTGCTCATTTCAGGTTTGTACAAAAAAAAACTCAGTTGCATCTTTCAAAATTATTTTTAGGATTATTTAGTTTTAGGATCTATGCCGGCCAGGAGAGCTGGGTTGCCTAAACAAGAGCTTATTTTGGTCGTCTCTTGATCATTGTTGTGGGCTGGTCCTGAAAGGTTACCTGCGACCCCGACCTCTTGCAGGTCAAGGTCATGTTGGACCTAAGAGGCTTGTCCTAAGCAGAGGGGGGTTGCCAAAGGCAGAGCTATGAATGGGCATAGCCGGACTGTAGTCCAGCCGTAAAGTTTTTATTTTTTTTGAGTTAAAAAAAAAAATTCTTAGTTATGTTTTATTCTTTTCTTTTGATTTGAAGTATACAACAATTAAGTGATAAATTTTAGCAAAGTCCCTATTCAAAATATAAAAACTAGTATATACCCCCACTATTTTTAAAAACTACTATTTTTAAAATCTAGCAAATGCCGTATAAGTAGTCAAAATTTTGATTAATATAGTAGGTTATATCTTAAATTGTTAACTTTTTCGTACAAAGAATGAGGGCATTTTCCATTTTTGTTTAAAATGTAGGTATGTACTAGTTGTAGAAGTATGAAAAAATCTATACCTTGCGCCAAATGTAGCCCAAGTCATGTGCTAAATATAGCCGTGCGCAAACATCAGCACAAAAATAGTCCCTGTGGCAACACCCCAATAACCCCATGCGACAGTCCCTATGCGACGGTCTCTATGCGCTACAATCCATCACAACAGTATTTACGTGCAACAACGTTTCCCTGCGCCACTACTGCACCGATGCTCCCCATGCGCCAGTATTCCTAATGCGCCAGAGTTTATACAACAAAGTTCCTGTCATTAACCGCAAAGTTCTCCGAATAATCAGGGAATAACACGTGTCACGTGGTTTATGGGTACCAGCAACCCCAAATCTCGAATTTACACATGGCAGCCACATCACGACATGCACCTATGTACGGTTGCATGAGATACGCACACGCATGCACATACATGGTCCTCTGAAGGCTATAAATAGTGGACGTCTCCCACACACAAAAAGAGAAAAAAAATGAGAAGAGCGGAGAAGAGGAGGAAACCAGAGACAACCGAAGAGGGACATCAACTTAGTCGCATACTCAAGTTTCCGAAGGCCTCGACATTCTCTTTCGTCGGACCGTCAACGGAGTAAAGAAGTAGACCGCAGACTTGATCTCCAATGTCACACTTGCCTAAATCTTTCTTTTTTGTACTAAAAACTCTACGCATTAGAGTTTATTTTATACCTTCTTTTGTTCTACTCCAATTACAACAAAAGTTAGTTCAAATTTTTTTGTATTTTTTGTGATGTCGCCAAAAATGGCGGCTCTGGTGGGGAGAACTTCTCCTGCAACGAAAAGTTGGTCAGACAGTCCGATAAAAGTAAGCTGGGTTCAACCCAAAGAATGTTGGTGGTTCACTCCGCCCAACAGGCGTTCGAAGATATGTTAGACAAGCCAAGCTACACATCGAGGCCCACAAGACCTCGCAAGACGTGGGTCACCAACGCCGTTGCGCCGCACACATAGTCCGCAAAAGATGTGCTGCTAAACCCCGCTGTTGGGGATGCGCATCAGGTCGATGCATATCCTCTCTCCGTCTCCAAAGCCTCTCTTGAGAAGAAAGATGTTGACTCTCAAGACGTGTGTCTGCGGCCAAATGCATGGAAGAAAATATGCGTCGTATCAGAATTTGGGCGTATGAAGCCTTCTACAAACAACAAGGCCGAACGAAAAAAGTTTGTCCTCCATAGGATCTCCTACGGCACCAATATGGATTCTCTATACTATGCGCCTGTGAACGCTGGTTCAAAGAACTCCAAACCACCTCGAGCAATGCAAGCTCGAGGGGCTGTACAGATAGTCCACCAAAAGTATGTGCCGCTGATTGTCACGCGCGCTGCCGTTGGAAAGTTGTATAGGGATGACTTAGGCATTCATGCGCCGAAAATGAGTCAACCCTCTAAGTCTTCCCAAAATCACTTGGGAGCCGCAGACGCGGTTGAACCAAGTCGGGGATCAAACACTGTGTTGACATACCCATGCGCCAAACTTGGTTGTGCACAAGAAGTGGGTCTGTTTCACATTAAGTCTTCCACTAACGACCTGGGTGCAATTTTTGCACAAGAACCAAGTCTGGGAGCAAAATCTGTGATGACAGACCCATGCACCCTACTCGGTTGTGCGCATAAAGTGGGTCCATCTCGCACTAAGCCTTCCACAAATGACCTGGGTGCAGTTTCTGCGTAAGAACCGGGTCAGGGAACAAACTTTCCACTTTCACACTCATGCACAAAGCTTGGCTGTGCGCATGAAATGGGTGTAGAAGTAAAGTTTCTATCATGTAATATACACAACATTATTAGTCACAAGCACAATAAGAGAGAAACAACTCCTGCACAAGAAGTTCCCCCTCCCGGACAGACTTATGCCAGCAATATTATCAACTGTTGTTGTACTAAAGCGGCAGTTCCTCCAACCAGATGATCAGTATTCCAGCGATTGCAACCTGCGACACCAGTCTGACAACATCGCAAGAAACAAGTACACAAAGAAGAGGAGGAATTACTTCTCATCTCATGCTGCTTAACATGGAGGTCTCCTTCTGCAAAGAAGATCTCAGGTAAGAAGAACTCGTCCAACCCGACAGTATCTACCAGTATATCAAGGAACCTACCGCGGGATAGTAAGCTAGTACCTACCATAGGGGTGTTCCAAGTAACTCAATCAAGAACAAAAGCTGGTGGTACTAATCCTCCATTGTTCCACGCCAACCCATCATTCCAAGAAGACATTGAATCTCAAGGAGCGGACGACATCCTACCTGGGGGTAGCCATTCCCGCCAGGATAGTGCAGTCACCAGGGCTGGGGGTAGCCATCTCCTAAAATCTGAAGATGATGTGACAATGCCTTCCTACCCTGAAGACTGCGAGGCTCATAAGTCAAATGAGGAAAGTGAAGCTTCCTTATTTTCATCTATTTCTCCTAATGTAATGCCTATATAAATGGCCGGAGGCGATCAAGCCTCCAGTGATCAACAAGTCTTGAGGCACTTGAAGCCATAATGCAGGCCATGAGTTCCTCGATGCAAACTCTGAATCAAACCATACTGGACCTCAGGGCGAGTATAGTCCTACAACCACCAAGGATCTCGGAACAAGCAAGCCAATAACTAGGAAACAATAGAGAGTCAAGTACGATCTCTTCCACTCCTACCACGGGGGCCAATTACACCTTACTGCGATCATCCGCTCCCTTGTCATCCGATGACACTGAAGACGTGATGCAGGAAGTAAGGGCACTACGAGCTCAATTTGATTCGATGAGCAATCGAGACGCACTTCAGAAACTCTGGATATGACAACCTTATCCTCCTAAGTAAAAAAATATGGTATACCCACCCAAGTACAAGCCATACTGGATGATCCCGTTCGACGGAAAGATATCTCGTCGTCAGTACGTAAATTACTTTGATTCAACGACGGGACATCTACCTCGGGACGACACACTCCTTACCAAGATCTTCATTGAAATAATAATTGTAGTAGCCTACGACTGGTTTTTTAGTCTCCCGGACAACTGTATTTTATCGTTCAAAGATCTGCGATGCATCTTCATTGCTCGATTCTACGATTATGGAATAGACATGACTATGAGCTCCCTCATGGGCATAGTTCAAAGAGAAAAGAAACCTGTCCAAGAGTACATAGAACGGTTTAAGTAGGCAACACTAAAACTGCCCCTGGGCATCCCTTATAGTCATTTAATAAAGGAAGACAAAAAAAAAACAAACGGAGGGGATGATCGACCCGTTCAGTAGAAGTTCGAAGAAAGAGGCAGCAAGTTGAGACATTTATTTGGCCCCCTTCAAAAGGAATATAGGCAGGGTAGAGCTCGGTAGAGAGTTCGAGAATAGGGTTGAACTTGCATTCCTCCCTTAGTGAGCTTCCAGTCATAGAAGGTTTGTTAGCCTCTAGGGAGCAGAGTACGGGGTATGCTGGAGGTTCAGTTCCCGTTGGGTGAATAGGTACTTGAGGATTTTGTGGTCTGTATAGATTTTGCAAGCAACACCATAGAGATAATACCGCCACAACTTCAGTGCAAACACAATTGCCGCCAGTTTCAAGTCATGTGTTGGGTAGTTTTTCTCGTGCAACTTCAATTGTCTTGAGGCGTACGATATTACTTTGTCCCTCTGCATTAGAACACACCCTAAGCCGAGTCCCGAAGCATCGCTGTATATCTGAAACTCATCTACTCCATCTGGATGTGCTTGTATTGGAGCAAAAATGATCCGTTGCTTTAGCTCTTGGAAGCTAGCTTCGTGGTCCTCAGTCCACTTGAATGCAATCCCTTTATGATTAAGGTGAGTCAAAGGCAAGGCCAATTTAGAAAAATCTTTCACGAACCTACGGTAGTATCCTGCTAGGCCCAGAAAGCTACGAACTTCACTGGCTGACGTAGGTTGCTTCCAATCCACCACCGCTTCTATCTTCTTTGGGTCTACGAGATGCCTTCTGCCGAGATGACATGTCCAACGAATGCCACACTATTGAACCAGAACTCACATTTGCTGAGCTTTGCGAACAACCGATGCTCCCGCAATGTCTGTAGCACGATCTTTAGGTGTTCCTTATGTTCTGTCTCATTCTTGGAATAGATTAGTATGTCGTCAATAAATATGACAACATACTTGTCCATAAACGGCCAAAATACGCAGTTCATCAGATCCATAAAAGCTGCAGGAGTTTTCGTTAAGCCGAACGACATTACACGAAATTCATAATGCCTATATCGGGTTTGAAACGCTGACTTGGGGACGTCATCGGATTTGATTTTTAACTAGTGATAGCCTGATCTAAGATCAATTTTAGAGAATACTGTTGCACATTGTAGTTGATCAAACATGTCGTCTATCCTTGGCAATATGTACTTGTTCTGCATGGTAGCCTTATTCAGTTCTCGGTAGTCTATGCACAGTCGCATGGATCCGTTCTTCTTCTTTATGAACAGCACCGGAGATCCCCATGGAGAAATGCTTGGGCAAATGTATCCATAAACAACCATTTACTTCAGGATCTAGAGGCGATGGGCATCGAGTTTCGAGTTTGGCATAGAAGAATGCAACTGGCACCACTCCATCATGAGCCAAATTTGCATAATAGAATCAAATCTTCTCAGAGGGACGATCAATTGCTAACGAAGGTATGAGGGCTGATCTCAACATGGAAAATGTCCAACTTCGTGGAAGGCAGAGATGGGACCTTACAAATGAAAGGAAGATTGTGTGTTCCTAGCAACCTAGTACTTCGAAGGAAAATTTTCATAAAGATAAATTATGCGAAGTATTCCTTACATCCGGGGAGCACCAAGATGTACAAGGACTTGCGCAGGACCTTCTGGTGGCACGGTATAAACCAGGATGTGGCAACCTTTGTGTCACAGTGTATGGCCTGTCAATAGGTGAAAATTGAACATCAGAGGCCCGACGGGGAGCTGTAGAACCTCGCTATTCCCGATTGGAAATGGGACAACATCGCTACGAATTTCATCGTGGGCATTCCAAAGATGCCGCGGGGGCATGATGCAATTTGGGTCATAGTTGATCTTTGACCAAATCTTCCCACTTTCTTCCTATCAAAGTTACATGGAGCGTTGATCGATTAGCACAGATTTACATTGACAAAATTGTCCGACTACACGGAGTTCTTGTCTCAATCGTCTTGGACCATAACGGACGCTTCTTATCTCATTTTTGGACTAGCCTACAGTATGCTTTGGGCACCAAGCTAAAGTTCAGTACCGTATACCACCCCTAGACTGACGGCCAGAGGGAAAGGACGAATCAAATACTTGAAGATATGTTACGACTATGAGCGATCGATCTAAAGACTAGTTGGGACACGCACCTTCCCTTGGCGGAGTTCGCGTACAACAGTTACCAATCGAGCATCCAGATGGCACCGTACGAAGTACTCTATGGGCGGAAGTGTCGATCTCCAATCTGTTGGGACAAAGTCGACGAGCGGCAGGTACTCAAGCCAGTGTTGGTTGAGCAGGCAGTTGAGAAAGTTTTCTTGATTCTGGAAAGACTCTGCACTGCGCAAAGCCGATAGAAGAGCTATGCCGATGCTCATCGTAGACCTTTGGAGTTTATGGTCGGGGATCACGTCTTCTTGAAAGTAACACCAATGCGTGGAGTAATGAGTTTCGGCATTAAGGGCTAATTTAGTCCCAGATTTGTTGGCCCCTTCGAAATACTGGAACGAGTGGCAACTGTGGCATATCGAACTGTACTACCTCCTGCCCTGGCTGAAGTGCACGATGTCTTCCATGTCTCTCAACTTTAGAAGTATGTGCAAGATCCGAGTCACGTTGTTAGCTTCAAGTAATTGGAACTACGCTCAAAGTTATCATACTCAGAGGAGCTTGTGCAAATTTTGGATTGTAAAGAGAAAGTGTTACGAAATCGTATAATAACCTTGGTTTGCGTATTGTGGCAAAACCATTCGGTAGAGGAATCAACGTGGAAGATGGAGTTGGAGATAAATGAGAAGTATCCTTCATTGTTCGTTCAATCGGAGGTAAGACCTTGTTCTTAAGTTTCGGGATTAAACTTTTTCTTAGTGGTATATTATGTAGTGCCTCAAATCCTGATCCGACCAGGATGTGCACTATATAATTGGGCTTGTGGCTAGTCTTTCTGAGTTGTAGTTTGGCGTTTTGAGCTTCGGCAATCTCTTGCCACGGACGAAATACGATGATCCTTTTTAACTCATGGATAGGCCTCTATTGAAATGAGTCCAATAGTTTTCGTGCTTTGTTGCTTGGTTTTCTTGATATCGCTTTGGGATTTTGTTTTGGTGTTTCTTTCAATTTGCTTGGTTTTTGCTGTTGGCTTGCTCGTTTGGAGCTTTAATTCTTGGAGAGTTCGGATGGAAGGATAGGCAAAGGATTCTAACCCGGTGCTCGTGCTATTGCAGGTCCACGTAACTGACATTTGATCGTCGCTAGGCGAGACTCCATCTTTTAGTACTTTCCCTTAACCAGTGAGTGGTTCAGACCCTTCTTTCCTACTTCTTCACGTCCCCATCTCTAATATTTTAAATGTTCAATCGATTATGCCTGGCTGAACGCCAAAAAAATCTTAGCCACAATACATACCAACCACTAAGAAAGGAACAAAGAATTGTAGACTACTTGTATTCATAAACACCTTATAAACACGAGCTCCAATATAAAGGAAATTTGGGTTATTGGTTGCGGCCTGGTGCCTCGGAGTGTTTGGACCCACGGGACACCAAAATCGGAACACAACTTTGAGAAAATATGAACTGTTGCATAAGTATAAATGATGTTGCTTTACTTCTTCTGTTTCATCTCATGTATTATTTGATAATTGAACTGTTCACGCATTTGTATGATCTGGGACAACTTGTGCACAAGGTTTGACATTTCCTCAAAATAATATTTTGGGAAATTAGAACCGTATCGACCCGGGGGGAAATATTTGATTATGCTAGTCGCGATGCATTGTGGAAATATTTATGACCTTCCGCCCATAAATTAATCTCTTACCCACCTTTTACCGATCTAGCACTTACTCTATTACTCGAATACACCTCGCTCCACTCTAGTAGAACCCTATTTTGGCTCTGTTGGCTCTGCTTGCTTATCACTCTGTCTTTGAAAGAATCTCCCAATCCCCCCTTTACCTTCTCCTTCTATTCTATAAAAAGGCGAACATCTCATCTAGGCCCGGTCGCCTGTCATTGAAGGCGAGTGAAGTGAGGCAAATGCCCTCCTGAGGGAACAAGGCTTCCTTGCTCGGATGCCATTGGAGATGTTCTAAGACTACCTAAGAAGGTAAAGGACATCTAGAAGACCTCTACAGAGGATTAGAGCCACACAACGATGGCTTACAATGGGGAAACATGCTTCAGATTGGTTACATTCTTTCTCAGAGAAGCCAGTTATAGAGCATAGCCAAATCTCCGGAGGGAAGTGGATCGGGGACGACGTTTGAAATCTTTCTAGAGGTTCCTATTAGGAAGTGGAAATCAATAGGATAACCCGAGAGAACATTGTTGTTAGTAGGTTGTAGCGAGCTAGAGTGAAAAAAGCAAAATAGATTCAGACTTTCCTCTCGATTATGCTCTTGTCCTACAGCTGATGAAAGGATCGCTCTAGTATGATAGATAGAGGGAGTGCTGCTACGCCGCTAGAAGAAATGCAACACGATAGAAGAGTTCGCTTTGCCACGTAAGATCCTCGAACCTACCACGACCACCATCTTTTACCTATTTTCGTTCTCTTCCCTCGACAAAGCGAAAGACCTTATCCGAATCCCGCATATTAAGCGCAGATGAAAAGGCGAGAACCAAAGGCATCACTTTAAGGAAAGAGGCCAGATTTACCTTGCCAGCTTGGGGGACCTAGACTCAGCGTAAAATACTTTCAACCTGTTCCATTAGGAGCATTCCTTTGAGATTTCCAAAGGTGTGTGTATTGTATTTGTACTTAATGCTTCCTGATTCTACCAGAAATCCATCTCCTTTTCCCTAAATGCCAAGAGCTGGCGAATGAAGGCTAGGTGGTGGCATCAGACAATAAGCTAATCGGTTCCCAGTGACCCGATTCGATCTAGTGCAAAAAAAAAACGAGCGGGAGGGAGTCAATTAGAGAAAGAGTAGAGAAGGATATTGCGACTAACGCTCCGAACATGTCAACTATGATGCTCTCGCAACTGCCAGTCCTTCCACCACCTGCTACTACGAAGGATTTCCCTATTGCGTCTTTTCTACTGCTCGCTTGGACTTCTGTTCAGAACCCAAAACTAGTTTTTTCTCCACCCGATCAAAAAAAAGTCTGCAGTTCACGATGATTCTACTGTGAACGAGATCGATCTTTAGCTAATATGTAGTGAGAAGGAAGCAGTGAGAAGGAGAACAAAGTGAGGTGAGCAAACCCACGGGGCGGTGACGGGAGCTAATAGAAGGAAGGAGCGGTAAACCCGAAAACAGATAGGTCGAACATTCCTGGGAAAACGTACACTTTCACTTTTGATTTGTCAAGGTCTGGTTAGGAAAGAAAAAAGGTTAACGTCATAAATCTTGGGATTCCATCCTTCCTTCCTCACGCCCTCCCTTTGGGATCTTCTCGAAAATAGGAAGATCTAGGATAGGCAGCCAACCTCCTGGAGAGAGTGATGTGCATGGACCAGGTGAGTAGGGATGTAGCTTCGTGAACCGCTCGTCGGGCCTGATAGGTGGGATTCCATCGCCTTCTCAAACGCGTCCTTCCTTGTGTATCAGAGATACAAAGTGAGTGCACTGGAAAAGAACGGGAACTGGTTTGATCTATTCCATGGCAAAGCATCCGAACATAACTGCACACTCATACGATCTTTGTCGAGAGATAGAAGCTGGAACTGTGCCATCTTTAACCCCAGCTCTATCTCTTGTTTTGGTTTTGTGCCCTTCTGGCATCTCTTAAGGGATGACCAATATCTTTCTTTCTGGTTTGACGAGAGAAAGATGTAAAAGTAGTGACTCACAAGCAAGGACTCGATCACAAAGAGCCGTGAAGCCTCGAGCAGGGGAAAGCACTCGTATCATGATAGAGCGAAGAGCGCATTCGGGGGAGGGGGGGACACTGCAGGGTGGATAGTTTATCTAGGGCGGATGCCTCGTAAAGAGTAACAGAGTTGTGTGAAGGTAGGCTCAAGCGTTGATTCTACTCGTGAGCGTAATGGTATAAGGGGGAAAGTCAGACTGTGGATAAGAACCCACCGAATGACAAGGTCAGCTTCGAGGGAAAGACTGGCCGCTGAAGCCCCTCGCCCGGCTACTTTACCTGGAAATGACAGGATAGAGTCCCCCTGAAGTAAATCGACGTATAGGCCTTCAAGCGCCTACTTCCTTTTTTTTGCTTCCTCCTTACGGTTGCCTCTTGACATGCGCTACTCTCGATGCAATTCATCTCGCTTTTTGATTAGGTGATTGTTTAAACAACAGCGAATGGTTAGAGGATTCTTGTTGTTTAGGTTGCAGATTAGGATGGGTAGGCCCACCACTTCACTTTCACTTAGGCCCAGGCCAAGTCAGTTAGGGGACCCAGTCGGGCTCCTTCCCCCCCAAAAAAATAAACTGTACCTGTGAGTTTCCCTTCATACGGCTCGAATCATTCTCATTTGCCCCGAGAGGCATCATTTCCTTAATTCGAGGCTCGGAGTCAGAAGTTCTCTCTTTCCTAACCAAATAAGAACTTTTGTAAAGTTAACCTTTCTGCGGTCAAAATAACACTTGCGGATAACAATCAGACCTTACAGGGACATAGACCAGACTACTAGACTTTTATTGTCCCAAATCGAACAAAAGATCTTTCCACTAATGGTTTCATTCTCCCAGCTATAATACTGGGAAAGAGTCCTATTCTTCTTTTCTAGACCCGATTCAAAAGCATCAAACCTTTCTTTTTTAAAAAATTTGAAATACATCGAAATGGTACCAGCCGTACTTAATAATAGAAGGATTTGGCAGAAATATGTAAAATTGTCCCTCCTAAAAAGATGATTCCAAAATAAATGGGCCAACATCTTTATTTTTAGGTCAAAAATTGCTTACCATACCGTACAGGATGGGAAGGAAAGAGAGAGCGAGACCCCTGTTAGTTCCCACGACATATATTGAGGCATAAAGCATGGGAATCTGCCGAACAATTTGGGCCAAATTCTGAAGAAAGCTTAAAAGCGTTGTTTGATGAGCCTTCATAGTGTTAGGTAGTTGGTCAGGTAAAGGCTGACCAAGCCAATGATGCTTAGCTGGACTTTTTGGATGATCAGAAGGAAGCGCCCCTGTTCGCCATTAAATTTGAAAGTCTTTAAGAAAGAACATAATTTCATTAAGAAACAAAAAGAGAGTAAAAAGAGCCTAGAACATAATTTAAGTAAAAATTTATTTTTTGAGGGGTGACGATGGAGGGTTAGGAGTGTAGCACCTCCCTTTACTCTATGGACGATCCGATATAGGGGATCTTCTCTCTAGCTTGAGTATAGGTTCGTAGATAGCCCGCCCGCCTCTTGTATGGATGTGGTACCCTACTATTTATAGTTATCCGTAAGTGCGTATATGTTAGGCCGCATGGATGCTGGAGGGTGCCACGTGCCTCTTCATGACAGGGTGCAGATGTAACCGTGAGCAGGCCGAGCTGCCGCGTGGGCGCTCGTTGGGATTTTTGGCTGCTGAAGATCTGGGTGGTTCTCGTTATTTATGGGCGTGACTTGGTCATATTGACACATAGTCCGCCCTTGGTTGAAGAGAATCAGTCTTATCGTAACAGCAAGATTTGGTCTTCATATAGTTTGAAACCCATGTTGCCAGAGACGCGTTGGACGCACAAAGTTTGGGACGTGTAGAGCCAGAGATGCATGGACCGCATGGAGTCTAGGATGCATGGAGCCAGAGAGATATGGGATCGTATGGAGTATGTGACACATGTGGCGAGAGACGCATGTGATGCCTAGAGTCTGGGATACGTGGAGCCAGAGATGCATGGACCGTGTAGAGTCTGGAACGCATGGGGACAGAGACACATGGGTCCGCATGGAGTTTAGAAAGCATGGGGACAGAGACGCATGGGACACATAGAGTCTGGGATAGGTATAGCTAGAGATGCAAGGACAACATAGAGTCTAGGACTCATGGGGCTAGAGATGCATGTGACACATGGAGTCTGGGATGCGTGGAGCCAAAGATGCATGGACCGCATGGATTCTGGGATGCATGGAGATGCATGAGGCCTGTTGTTCTGTACACGCGGTGCTTCATATCCATCGAGGGTGAAGTTCTGTGCTAACATGAGACTTATGTCGTTTAGGGTGTTCATGCCTTTTGAGGCATTCAGTAAATAATATTTGTCAGGTTTCTGTGTCAGAGACGATTCTGCTGACGGGATGCCACGTTAGGTCCTTTTATGGCAAAGATGCTTTGGTTGATTTGGATGCATGGATGTTATATTTTTGGGCTGCAGGGTAACTCTGTGGCCTGATTTCTTTTAAGTTTTCATTTTGGGGCGCATGGTCGCATGAATGCATATTTTCTATGCTTCTACAAGACCCCCTTCAAAGTTTTCAAACTGATAAGTTTGGAATACTTTGAATAAGAAGAATAAAGAAAGAAGCACTTTTGGCTGCATGGCTGGAAGGTCGCATGGATGTTTGATCGCATGGACATTGGGCCGCATGGGCGTTGTGCCGTGTGGGCGAACACTTCTATACTGTCAAATCATTATTAACTGATGGATTTGTTTTGATCTCTTAGTAGATCTCTTTTGGGATTCTATGCCATCTCCTGGCGTGGGTCCCGAGAGGCCGTCGTTATATTAAGGCAACAAGCATGGCCCGAGAACTAAAGGGTCACCTTCATCCCCAATATATAGGGGCTCTGCTAATAAGAGAGAACTTTCCTCTTTCCACTTCTTCAACCCTGTATTCATGCCGTCGACCACTTGCTCATTTGCCATGGCCCCCAAAGCTTCGTCCTCTGCTTTTGTCGTGAAGAAGAACGACAAGGGGAAGCGTTCGGCTTCCGCACCCGACGTCCAAGAGGATTCTTCCTCTTTCCACGAGAACGTTCAAGTGCCCATCAAGTGTAAGTTTTGGCAGAGGAGAGGTATATATGCCTAGTCACTCGGCATATGGTCTATTGCATAATTTTGAACATGTGCGAATCCGTCCATTTGACCTTGTCATATGCTTTATGGCGGGTCTTATTTTGGCTGCATGCTCTGGTCTTGACTCGGCTGCATGGAGGTCATGTTCCTGACTGGGCCATATGTATCCTATGTGTCCTTTTGTTCGCTTGAGACAACAAGGTTTGGTTTTCAGAGAGTCTGAAATCTATGCGACGATAGACGCGTGGGACGCATGGAATTTGGGATGAGTGGAGCCAGAGACACATGGACCAGATGGAGTCTGGAATGCATGGGGCCAGACGCATTGGACCGTATGGAGTCTGGGACGCATGGGGCCAGAGACGCATGGGACACATGGAGTCTAGGATGCGTAGAGCCAGAGACGCATGTACCGTATAGAGTCTGGAACGCGTGAGGCCAGAGACGCATGTGTCCGCATGGAGTCTGGGATGCATGGGAACAAAGATGCCTGGGATGCATGGAGTTTGGGATGGAAAGAGCCGAAGATGCAAGGTTAGCATGGAGTCTAAGACGCGTGGGGCTAGTGACGCATGGGATGCATGGAGTCTGGGATGCGTGGAGCTAGAGAGGCATGGATCGCCTAGATTCTGGGATACATGGAGCCGCATGAGGCCCGTTGTGCTGTACATGCGGTGCTGCACATCCATCGAGAGTGAAGTTCTGTGCTGACGTGAGACTTATGTCATTTAGGGTGTTCACATCTTTTGAAGCATTCAGAAAATATTTTTTGTCAGGATTCTGTATCAGAGATGATCCTATTGACGGGATGCCAGGTTAGGTCCTTCTGCGGCCAAGCTGCTTTGGTTGATTTGGACGCATAGATGTTGTCTTTTTGGGTCACAGGGTGACTCTACGGCCTAATTTCTTCTGTGTTTTCATTTTGGGGTGCATGGTCGTATGGATGCATATTTTCTATACTTCTACCAGACCCCCTTTAAAGTTTTCAAACTAATAAGTTTGGAATACTTTGAATAAGAAGCATGAAGGAAGAAGCACTTTTGGCTACATGGATGGAAGGTCACATGGACGTTGGATCGCATGGACTTAGGCCGCATGGGCGTTAGGCCGTGTGGAAGAACACTTACATGCTATCAAATCGTCATTAACTGACAAATTTATTTTGATCTCTTAGTGGATCTACTTTGGGATTCTACGCCATCTCCTGGCGTAGTTCCTGAGAGGCCGTCGTTACATTAAGGCCCAGCATGGCACGAGAACTGATGGGTCACCTTCATCCCCTATAAATAGGGGCTCTACTGATGAGAGAGAACTTTTATATTTCCATTTCTTCAACCTTGTATTCCTGCCGTCGATCACTTGCTCATTTGCTATGGCCCCCAAAGTTTTGTCCTCTGCTTCTGCCGCAAAGATGAACGACAAGGGGAAGCGCCCGGCTTCCTCACCCGATGCCCAAAATGATTCTTCCTCTTTCCATGAGGTCGTTCAAATGCCCATCAAGGGTAAGTTTTGGCGGAGGAGAGGTACATATGCCTAGTCACTTGGAATACGGTCCACTGCATTATTTAGAACATGTGTGGATCCGTCCATATGACCATGTCGCATGCTTTATGCGCGAGTCTTATTTTGGTCACATGCTCTGGTCTCGGATGCATGGAGGTCCTATTCGTGACTGGGCTACATGTATCCTATGCGTCCTTTTGTGCGCTCGAGTTTATTTTTGATGTGCATGTCATCTTGAGGGTTCTGACCGTCTTGTTGTTTCTGGTTCTATAGTGACTTTACCAGTGGCTTCGTCAGGGGATGTGTTGTGTGTCGTGCTCAGGCCAAACTGGGCGTATGGTTCGACCACATAGTGGTGAATGTCTAGGCCCAGATAAATAAGGGTCAATCTAAGGCAAGAATAAAGTTGATCATGGACCAACCTTTATTCTATCTGCTTAGCCAGCTGAACTCTGGGCTGGTTGAGGGTTCGAAGGGCGTTTACCATTTGAAGCCCATCTTCCTGTTTGAGGATGCCCTCACCATTACGGATGCTAAGGTAGTGAAGAAGAGGGAGAACTGGATATTTTCTCTGGCGGGATGCAGATACATATACCTACGATGGAGTGGCACTTGCCTTTTTTGGCCTTTAAATGGTGTTTTTCCCAAGAAAGATATTGGGCACCCTGATGCCAGACCAAAAGGGAGATCAAGTCTGCCTCATTAGTTTTAACTCAAACCTGAAGAGAAAGTAGCGTCCAAGGAATCATTTTTTATTCCCTTTGCAGGTTAGAGCCTGGCGCTTTCATGAGTGAGATAGGGCCGAATGTTTAAATTTACGTAGCTGACACTTTTCTGAACTAGCTCGCTGACAAGGGTTCCTATCCCAAGGGGAAAATATGTTTGCTCAATTGGGTGCACTATTCGTTTTCTTGGGTAAATTTGACCCTATGGGTGTTAGAGAAGTTCGAGCAGCCGCTGCAGGAGGCCAACCTCTATTTCGCCCTAAGGGGTTCTTGTTATAGTTTAGAGAAGAACCCGAAGTTGTTCGTGGCGTTGGCCGAGATGTGCAACTGTCTTACCTAGACCTTCTTTACTCCTTATGGGGAGATTAGACTAGCTCTCCACGAGATGTACGATATTTCATGGTTATCCTGGGAAAGTAAACCATATAAGGAGTACATACCTGACAATAGACAATTTGAGGAGTTGGAGAGACAACATCCGGGGTTTATTGTAGTGTACCGCGAGTTATTATGCCATCATAGTACATGCCAAAAGCTTTCAAAGAAGAAGGACATAAGCACTGAGCGGGCATTACCACATACCAAGGCCTGGATCCATTAACTCATTAATATTAACGCTTTGGGTCGGGCCCTTGTCCGGAGCCCTCAAACTTTGAGTAGTATCGATGACCTAGTGTGTGGTAATAAGAGAATAACTGTGTTCGGTGAGGGGTTTTGTAGCTCTGGTGATACCTTCAGCTACTTTTATCAAGACACCCAGTCGTTGTCTGAAAAGGCTGTGTTGGCTGGATTCTTGATTATATGGCTGCAAACTTGTGTAGTCCCCGTGTCATGCCCCGGTCCCAAAATACGTAGGACTAGGACACGTAAGTATGCCAGCCATATGAATATGGCACTTCAATATATGGAAACCATAACACACGTACGCTGTAATATGAATATCAAATCCACAAGTGGTAAACACGTATGTCACAGGGCATAACTAAATCTCATCCACATAAATCATATATAAATGAATAACCAATATCTATAACTAGATCTCAATATAAAGTATCTAGTGATGGTAGCCGGATGAAAACAAATCCACTACCGGACTAGAATATAGAATATCAACTAACAGTTATGCCTCGAAGGGAAGACCCCATCGTAATATACGTAGCAAGTCCGGATCTGCGCTCCTGCAAATACTCATGAACAATACACCTGAAAAGGGACCAGGTCCTCAGAGGGACATAACAAGATACATAAAAGTATGCCATAAAGTAAATACTGTAAAAACTCAAGGGTGACCTAACCATCTAAGTGAAATGCAATTTGAGGACAACTTTGAGAGTATGGGAAAGTGTAGGCTAGACATATGCTGACGTAATTCACCAATCGTGACAACTGGCTAGTATATGCCATATATGCCCCCATATAAGGGCGCTGTATAATAACGTCCATCTCCGAAGAGCATGGCATCTGCATAATATAACGTCCATATCACCCCGAAGAGTGTGGCATCTGAATAATATAACGTCTATATCACCCTGAAGAGTGTGGCATCTGCATAATATATATCGTCCATATCACTCCGTCGAGTGCGGCATCTGAATAAAGGAAGTGGGGTATACCATACGCCTACTAGTCGTCCTCCCCGCCCAATGATCTAAGCATGTTGTATCCACAACACGGGTCAGCTACTATGCCTCGGCGTCGTAACTCTGTCTCATAGTCTATCGTTAGAGCAATAGTCCATCCTTACAACCAAACAAGGACAAGGATAGCCATCGTACCACGCTAGTCTATGCTCCGCCTACTAATAACTGCCAAGTCTTCTAACATGCCTCACTATTAGCAGTTATACCCTATCCGTGGCACGACTTACACGTACAGATGGCCAACCACATACGCAAGTCTGTGCCCTACATGAGACTCACAACACGTATAAGAAATGTGTCAAGGCCTGGGAGTCATACCAATAACTCCATAACTTTTGGTGGTCTACTATACACTAGGTCAGACATAAGTCCTAACGTCAACGCATTCGTTGACTGCACCCGAGTCTCTCTCGGATGCGCACAATTAATAAATAAGCAAGCAGCTAATAATACAAAATTTAAATAATACAACAAAGGCAAGGTATACTTGCCTGGCAAGAAGGCAGCGTAGCACCAATAATCTGCTCCGGAAGTCGCGCAGATAAATCTAACAGATCTTCGAGGTCAGCATGCACAGGTACAGGAATCGGGGTGACTGCTGCGGGTTGTCTGGCAAGGGTGACGGGTCCATGATGAACACGAGGACGAGGGTGATTAGGTCAATGCTGATGATCATAAAGGGATTGATGATGATAACCAGGGTGATGATTATGATATTGGTGCGATATGGATAATGACTGGGACGATGATATAGATGAGAGTGATGACGAGGATGAGATGTTGATAATGGTAATGGTATTTAATGATAGTATGACGATGATTAAGGTGAGACGATGATGACGATGATAGTTAAGGCGATGACGATGACGACGATGATGATATCAACAATGTGGATGACAATAATGAAGTTAACGACGATGATGATGACGTTATTGGCGATGATAATGACGATGATGATGATGTGGATGATGAATAAGTGATTAGGTTTAGGGTTGGTAATGATTTTGATATATTCCTGGTGAAGATGATGATGAGTATGATGATGATGATGTTGGTGGTGGCTACTGATATTCCGGCCAGTGGGGGGGGGCTGATTTCGAGGAGAAGAGGAGGAGGACCGTGGTGGTGATGGGTGGTGGACAGGGTGGTCCGAGGTGTAGCTCGGGGAGCATCGAGGAGGATGACAGGGAGGAGGAAGGAGAAGAGGTGGTGGTGTTGATACTCCGGTCAGGGGGGTCAAGATAGCCAGAGGGGATAAAGATGATAGGGAGATGGTAGTGTAGACGAGGTGCCCCGAGGTTACAGAGGAGAGGGGTGGCTCTGCGGGAACGTTGGGGTCGATATGAGGAGGAACATCGGGGTCGGGTGGTCCGGTTGACTCCGACGTCGGGGTGGTTGATGGGTCACGGTGGCTCGGGGTGAAGGAAGAGGGGAGATGAGATGACAATGGTGGTGGTGGTGTTGTTGACTCCGGTGGCGGGGAGTCGTTTGTGCTGGACCACCGGGGTCGGGTGCTCCGGCGTCGAGTTCGGGGTGATCGGTGGTTTAGGGGTGCTCGGGATGCAGGGGGGAAGAAGATGACCGGGGTTGGCTGCGGGGAAGTTGGGAAGAGGAGATGGGTTCGTCGAGTGGAGGAGGAAGTTGATGGGGAGGAAGGCGAGGGTCAAGTGAGGGCACGGCGGTGCGGGTCCGGTCTGCTCCGACGAGAGGAGAGGAGGTTGAAGATGAATAAGAAGGGGAGGGTGCCTTCGGCTAGGTGAAAATAGGGTTAGGTGATTTTTTGGGTAAGTAAAGGAACATGTGATATATTTATATGTAAAATTTTGGTTTGGGTTGACCTAGTAATAGTTGACTTGGTCAACATCCTCTTGGGTTGGACCCTGGGCTCACATGAGGATATTTGGAGGGCTAGGATTCACATTAATTAAATACAAGGCTAGAATTTAAATGGGGGACGATGTGCTCATTGCACATCCCAAAAAATTATGGGAACAATTCCTACAAAGGGAAAAGTTGGGTTTCTTCATGTATTATCCAATGGTGTGGACACATCAATGCATTTTTGCATAAAAGTGCCCAACAATTGGGAAAATTGCACAAAAATGGAAATAAAATTTTAATTAAATAAAATACCGCGCAAGGTGTTCTGGAATTAATTAGAAGTACATGGGATTAAATTAGGTGGGACACAAGTGTCATGGACGTGGAGGATTCAGTATAGATTTTTATAATAATTTTGGGTTGCACAAAACGGTCAAGATTGTGTTTCCAATTTCGATTGGAACGCACAAGGTTACAAAGTTGGAATTTATTTAGAATTAGAAAATAACGTCCGCGATGTTTATTGTGCGACTAAAATGTCGTACGAGAGAGCATGATTATAAGTTATACAAAGGTCAGAATAGATGGTGGTCATGTCTAGGACAGGGTTGTAAAATTTGCAGATAGGCAATGGCTAGTGTAGTGCTCCAATTAACGAAGCAAAGGTAAGGTGCGCTACATGTCATAAACAATAAAAAATTAAATAAATATTGTGTCCTATTTCTATTTGGATTCATCTAGCCCTAGTTTCTCTATTTATGCCAAGTAAACCTAATTTCGGGTGAGGGGGTTTACAATCTACCCAACTTAAAAATAATTTTGTCCTCGAAATTAAAATTAACATAAGGCATAATTGGTTTAACTCCTTCACTTGCGTACGTAAGGCAAGTTAAATCGTAATATCTTCCAAAATTTAACTTATTCAAATCTATCGAAATCCTTTCAAATTGAACCATTGTTTAAATCGAATGTCAACACATTGCGCTGTCTTCTCGATTCTCAATTTAAATAATCCACGTCCAATCTAATTCAAATCTCTATGACATCCCACATCAGAATTTACATAGCAAACTTCAACTATTAAAATTTCCTCTAGAAAACAATTATAATTAACTATTATTTCTATCCTGAACTGGTGAATTCCGCACTCTTCAATTTTTAAATTTAATTTATATCCTCAATATTTTCAAATAGGTAATCCCACAATCAACATTTAACTTTTAATTTAAGGCCTCAATTTATGAAATTTGAATTCTAATTCACCAATTGTCCGAATCTAGATTTTTATATTTATCTCCAAAATTTAAATCAATGATTCAACCTTCAATATCCAAAATTAAAATCATGCGCTCAAGTATAAATATTTGGTCGCAATATCAAGATTCTAAAATTTATTGAATCATCATCATCTTAATCATTCTTCTAAAAATTCTCAAAATTAAAATTACTTAAATCTCTCAATCTAATCTTACTTGATCACAATCAAAAAAAAAATTTACCTCAAGTTTACAATGCGACTTCTACCCAACTTAGAATTTATCCATCTATCACATAAGCTGTACATTTAAGAAATCTTATTCCTCAAATTTACTTAATAATGTTACTCAATCTTTAAAAATTTAAACACCAAATATATCACCTATGATATACCCTTAATCTGCTATAAAAGGCAGTCATCTAGTAATATGATTGGCCTAGGATGTATATCTAGTACTCTCTGTATGTCAACTTATACTAGGCACGAGATTTCGTTCTTCCGAAATAAGGGAAGACGGAGGACAATAATAAGGAGTTCAAGGGGATGGTAATATAAGTACAAGTAAGAGGTTCAAGGAGATTAAAGAATTCAAAAATAGAAGAGTTGTCAGGGCAGTTGTGGATTGAAATCCTATTTTGGTAAATTCCTATTCGTACCTTCATATTGGAACAGTTATGTACCCGATACGATATGCTCTAACATGTCTAGAGGTAGGTATATTCGTCTACTAGTCAACTATATATCTCAATCCACGTAAAGTAGTCATGCGAAGAGCGAACCAAGCGCACTAAGGTTGTCCAGACCCTAATACACTAATTCTGATTTCGACATTGTATTAGTAGGCATCCCCAATAACACATATGTCATGAACAAGATTGCTAAAAGAATAAGCTTGCAAAAACTAGGCTATAAAATAGCATCATAAGTCACGGTAGTTTAGAAAATATAAATACGCTTGATTTTGATGAAAGGAGGTACAAAATAATTCAAGTTCACAAAAACAAAATAAAGCAACCAACAACTAAGACTCTACAATCTCTATAGTTGTCATACTAACTCCTTGTCTATGTCGCTAGTCAACCAATTTGGGGTATGGTCCTCTAAGTTCTACAGTCTGAATAAACTTGATCTTCTCATGCAAGTCTACAGTTTATGTCGTTCAGTTACACTATATTAATGAGGCAAGAGGACTATGTGTTACTAGGTTATGGGGCATACTGCCCAACTAAGAACTTTAACTAATATTGCGATAGTCTTAAGGGGGTCCTGTAAAATAATAAGGTATAACTCTTATTGGGGTATATACGGAAAAGAACTTGGTACTCATTAGGGTCTCCTGTTGCATTGTATAGGTAATGACCATCTTAAGTCTTAATCATAGTGCTTATAGAACAATGGTGTTATCATTAAGAATGGAAAGGTTACCGGTCTTCAAGGGGAAAGAGGATATAATCTATATAGAGGTGGGGTACAAGTTACGTGATTTAAAACTAAGAATAATTGGATCACAATCTAAAGGAACAACTCGAACCTTCAAGCTCTAGTTACCAAGCACCTAATTTCAAGTTCAAGATTACAACTATAACCTTAACACTATATCTCCTTAACATGGAATAAGATCACTTGGCCTAAAATCAGAAAGGTTATGGGGGGCATGAATTGGAGGATGAAAAATAGGAGAACGTAATTAGTCATCGCACAATTATAGGGAGCGCTAAGTTTACAGAGGAACAAGTTATGCAATTAAAACAGAGGGACTCAAGATAATATCATGGTTTCCTAAGGGGAAGGTGGCGAGCAAATATCCGTGTTTGAGGTATGATCAAGGGGAATGTCATACTCGTTGCTCTGGGCTTCCTAAGGTAATGTTGCTAATATCAAGACAAGGATCTACATTTGTAGTTCCCTAACACTATCTCACTATGCAAATTAGGTTCAGTCCTAACATTCAATCTCGGATTTCTATTGGTTCCTCAATACTAGGGTCAAACATTAGGGTCAAATCTCTAACTAGCTCTAGTAGTGTTTATACTACTCTCAAGTCAATCATAAACATATCGGGGGATAATGGTAAATTATTCCATAGGTAAGGGACGTTAGGGTTCATTAAGTATTCTAACTTAGTGATATGTCATTATCCTAGTTGTACTCTTAATTGGAGGGTTATCCTACTTTTTCATCTAGCAACAGGGACTTCTATATTCTAGGAGAAGGCTATACTCAGGGAACTATTAGGGATGCACATGAATCAAGTAGGATACAGCTGTTCAAATAGAACAGATTGGAAGGTAGATAAATTATAGTCAATTATGGATGAGATTCTATACTCTAATCCTAGGTACAGGCTTGCTCGATACAGTAACGTAACCGAGACAATATGCTCTTGACCTGCATGGGCCACCACACCCCGGGGTCTCCGGGTCGATCGAAAGGGTTAGCCGTAATCTCATCCTCCATGCTGTGAAGTTAGTTTTCGGCCATCAGCTAGCTTTACTCCCAGCGATGTTCTGCAGCATCCATCGCGGGCTCCGTACTTTTACGAGCAAAGTTATGGCTTATGGCGCCCTTAGGGATTTCAACCGGGTAGAGATGCCTTACCATTATCAACTGGGTTGGATGTTAATGCACTACCCGTCTCTGATGCATCCTAGAGTGGCGGGGACGACAACAGGGACTAATGCTTTTATTTGCCAGTATGGTAGGATGCCCTGGGTTCATACTGAGGTTCCTGCCTGTTGTCATCCACTTTATCATGTAGTGGACTAATCCTTTTTTCTTAGTCCCGAATTTCACAGAGGATGAAGTAAATAGGGTTTAGTGTGATAGTGGTGTTGACCGTCAGGTTCTGTCCCCGAAGCTCCTCTATTGGCTAATTTCCATACGACCTTCTCGTCTAGTGTACTAAAACTGAAATCTCATCTTTTTGGAACCGTTCATGCCGAATAGGTTTGCTTGCCAGTTTGGATATAGCTATCTCATGTTGAGCAACCTGAGTCCATGTCTTTGCATTAAAGGTAGCATTCTTGATGGAGCCCGAGCCTGGGACTATTATTCCTCCATCAATACTCTGGTTCGATTTACCCTACCTGATGCTAAAGTCCCTACGCACATCCTCCATACAGCGGCTCTCTTTCATGTTACCGTGAATGCGCCTCCACCTGGATTTATCCGAGATACTAGCTTCATCGCGGGTACGAAGCTGATGCTCCGATGCAAGGAGTCTAAGAAAGGGCGGGAAGAGGCAGGAAAAGGATGTGCTTATCGACTCTGACTCGACGATGAGGGAAGATGATGCTTCTTATGACCCTTCGTCTCTTATAACTCTCCAATGAAGCGCAAGACCTCTCCAGTATGGAGCCCTCCATCCCAGAAGAGAAGGTACAAATCATTAGTGGCCGTGAGGCCGCGTTATAGGAAGCAGGTTACTGTCAAGAATCCTGTGCCGGCTGGGGCTGAGGAAGAAGGAACAGAAAAGAGGAAGTAGTAGGACCCCTGGCTCTGGGGGCATTTGACCCGGAGCTTGTTCCGAACATTAAGGTGGTAGTCATAAAACCTCTTAGTTTAATCCTTCCCTGTCCTCTTTATAAGCGTCTTTCTTCTGGTCTGTGTGAAAATTTATAGATACGGGAGGAGGGGGACCGACCTCAACAGTATATGGCCACCGAGGTTTCCTATAAGGAGCCGGATAAAGAGATCACTTTTTTGGGGTTTGAGGCCACAAATCTGTTCCTGAGTGCTCTGGTGGTTATGTCCTAGGGGAGTCGCTGGTGGAGCTGGCCACCTCCCCCATGTTGGTGGAGAAATTAAATGATGCAGAGGAAGTTTGAACCGCACTATACGAGCTTCAGGTCCCATTGCCTTCTTCGGGTATGTTACTTCGCAACCTTTCTCTAGAAGAGATCTTCCGCTTCAACTTCACATTCTCCGAGCGAAGTTAATTATTGGTTGTTCTTTTTTTAAAGATCCTACCTCTCCCTTGAACCCTCTCCCTTGAAGGTCATGGACATGACAGCGGAGGAAGGGGTCACGAAAGAAGATAGTAGTAAGTTCGTTAGCGTATGGTCTGAGTCTCTTCTTTATATTTATGGTAGGGAGGAACATCCCGTTGTGCCCCCCACTTAGGCTGTGACGGGGGAGGTTCCAGTAATTGCATGCCCTTTTGGCGTGGCAGCTGCTCTTCCAACAGTTGTTGTTGGGGGTTCTGCGGCTCAAGCCTCTTTGGATTGCCGGATAGTAAGCCACCGCAATGAGATTCTTGAGGCTGTTGGGTCATTTTCTGAAGTTGCCGCAGCTCGGTCCAGGGATGGTACATTGGTGGGAGCCGATGCGACGAGACGGCCTGTTACTCCTGTCCTTAGTCTTGGTACTACTCCAGCATCCGTAGTTCAGCTGTCGGGTATCCAAGAACTTCGTGCGTCCATAAAAGATCAGATCGCCGACAGGACTGCTGGGTTTTTTCCTACTGCTGCTTCGCCTTCGAGTTTTTCAAGCATTGTTATACCTTGTACTTTGACAGTGGCCTCTTCTTCAATCCTATCGCCTCTGACTTCGGCTACATTGGAAGAGATCAAAGAAAATATCAAGCTCTTGATTCAGAGCTTTCACATGTTCTTAAAGTAAGGGATCGAGGGCGTATTGGATCATAATAAATTGTTTGACTGGGAAAGGCACTTTACTGAGGGCCAGGTCCACTCTCTGAGGGTTATCCCTAGTTTTGAGCAGATGGCCGACTTTTTGGGCCATAAACTGAAGGAGGTAGAGAAATGCCTCACAGAGTTGCGACAGTATCAGCAGGCGGACATTGGGATATTAATTTCTCGTAAAATGCCTCAAAGAAGGTGGAGACGGAGAAGGCCTTATTTGCTTCGTCTATGTAGTATTTGTAGCACGATCTCGAAATCTTACGAGAAAGACGTGGATGGCTGTGCGATCTCAGAGCGGAGTGCCTTTTCCAGCAGAAGGACCTAACCGAGAAAATTAGACTACTCCAGGTTGAGCTCGATGCAATAGAGAATAGGCTGCGGAAGGCCCAACAGGAATAAGAGGCCATCCGCACTGAGGTGAGCCACATAGAATAGAATACGACTAGCATTGAGGTTCTGGTACAACAACTATAGGACCGACACGAGTCATACGCTTGCTATAAGGATACGGAGGTTATGGCCCAAGAAGTTGAGCGCCGGGCTCGGAGGTGCCTGGATGGCTATATTTTTTGTCTCCATGAGCGGATAGCAGAGTTATGCTCTGACTCATAGCACCAGTCATTCTCTTTTGCTTTTTGTGTCTTTATTTTGCCTTCGGGCTTGGGATATTGACACTCCCCCGAAATATAGTTTTTCTTTTAATCCCTCCTTGCGGAGGAAAAATAAAAGTTATCATATCTATTTTATCATTGATTTGTGTTAGCTTTAGGTATAGTACTAGAGGTAATATGAATGTAGTACAATACCATGGCTTTTTAAGGATATCCGACTGGGGATCTTTGGTGGACTTATTACTTGTTGTGAATGTTAAGTGTAAATAATAAGTTCAAAAATAATCCCTATCAGAGGTCATATGGGCATGATAGGTTTCGTGGACCCATTACTTTTTGCACACCAAAATGTAAGTAATAAAGGTAATATAGACTTGGCAGTTTTTGTGACCTAACACCGCTGGTGTACCTTGGTGAGTACGAGTGATAAGTTGGGATGACAACCGATATCAGAGGTAACATGGACATGATGATCGATAGCCAAAATATTTTACCCCTATTTGTGTACCGAAATGCTCAATAAAGAATCCCACGAAGGTTGAGATAATTTTGAGTGCAGCTTGGTGGTACAAAATTAGGTCTTCAGTCCGGACTTCATATTCACCTCAAACTTGGTTCACTATCACCTTGGAGTCGCCGTATGCCTCTAAATAGTCTATCCCCACTTATTTTGCAAGTTGGAGTCCAATAATGATAGTGTTATATTATGCTACATTGTTGGAGCAGTACTGCGTGAGGGAATTAGCTCGATTAATGACCAGATTATAGGGGGAGATTAATACTATCCCAACTCCGGTGATGATATAGCCCTTGGGCCCTACTCTCGAAGTGCCGTCAAAGAACATCTGCCAGACAGCTTCGTACGAAGTCACGTTTGAGTTTGCCACTTTGTCTGGAATCTCTTCGTAGAGTTTCGAGGTTTTTGGCACCGGATGTTCTACCAGAAAGTCGGCCAGTGCTTGGCCTTTGACTAATTTCTGAGGGACAAACACCATGTCGTATGGATATATTAGTATCATCCAGGTAACCAGGTGGGAACTTAGTGTCCCTAGTTTGGTCATGAGAACCCAAAGAGGATTGACTCGTGAGATCACATGAATGGTTTATCGTGTCACATAATGCCGAGTCTTCTGGATAGCGAATACTAGAGCAAGATATTTCTTTTCGACGGGGGTATACCTATGCTTCGCGTCAACCATCATTCAACTAAGATAATAGATGGCCTGTTCATGACCCGCATCACTATTCTGGGCTAATAGAGCGCCGAGGGAGTGATCCATTGAACGCACAAAAAGTAAGAAGGGATTTCCCATGACCGGGGCTACCCGCACTGGAGGGTTTGATAGATATACCTTGATGTCATCGAACGCGTATTGGCATTCTTTATTCCAAACAAAGAAGAAACCTTTTTTTATTAGCTTGGTGAACGGCCGATAATGCCCAGAGAGGTTGGATATAAACTCCTGATGTATGACAACCTTCCTTGCAAGCCGCAAAGTTCAAGGAGGTTCTTTGGTAGCTTCATCTCCAAGATTGCTTGGATTTTGTCAGGGTCTTTGTGAATACCCCTGGAAGTGATGATAAAGCCCAGGAATTTTCCCCTGGAGACTCTTAGGAAGGATTTGGTAGGGTTCATCTTGAGTTGGTACGTATGTATGAGGTCGAACACAGTCTTTAAGTCCTTGAGGTGATCATCTTTGGAGCAGCTCTTGACAGCGATGTCATCAACGTTAATTTCTACCGCCTTATGCAGATGTTCACAAAAAATGGTACTCATAGCTCATTGGTTTGTAGCACCTGCGTGCTTCAGACCGAAGGATATGACGGTGTAGCAGTATACTCCTATCGGTATTCGGACTAACGTATGCTTCTCGCCTTCTGGAGACATCTTGATTTGATTATTGCAAAAGAATCTGTCCATGAAGGACATGTGCTCGAAGCCACATGTGTTGTCGATCATGATGTCGATAATCAGGAGGGGAATCTCATCCTTAAGGTACGTCGAATTTAAATCACGAAAGTCGATGCAGATCCGGATCTTTTTGTTCTTTTTTATGACGGGTATAATGTTGGCCACCCAATCTAGATGATGTTTCTCGCGGATGAAGCCACTAGTGCTTAGTTTATTTACTTCAGCTTTGATGGCATTCATGACATCCGGACCGAACCGCCGTTGTTACTGTTTGACAGGCTTGGCGTCCGACAAAATATTAAAATTATGGACCAGCATTTGGGGTTCCAGTCCTGGCATATCATTGTAGCTCCAAGCAAAGACATCAATGTATTCTCTGATAAGCTGTAGTAGGGATTCCCAATCTTATTCGGACAGACTTTTGCTGACGAAGATAGGTTTGGGGGAGAATTCGTCGCCCAGATTGACCTGTACGACTTCGTCCTCGATAGGAGATTCTCGTTGTTCGAACAATATCTTCCATTGTGCGTCTAGGTGTTGGGTTCACGGTTTTACTTCATGGAGTTGCTATGGATCTTTGTCGTCTTCCTCATGGTCAGCTGACACCATGTTCACAGACAACGTTTGCTTGAGCATCCCCCCGATACTGATGTTGGAATCCCAAATGGAAGATTGCGAAGAGTGGGAGTAAACCTCATCTTCTTCATCTGAACCTTCGGGGGTTTTGGGAGGCGTTACGTAACGTAAGCCATGCTTGATTTTATGGTAGTAATCCTCGGACTTTCCTACGGGAGCAGGTAGACGCTGGGGCAACCGTCGGCCCTTATCGTAGTTTAACCCTCTGTTATTTTTAAGATCATAACCTATCTTCTGGATGATGTGTTTAGCTTAGTCGCTGAACCGGTAGAGTTGTATTTTTTCGGTGTCGGGTTCTGGATCTTGTTCCACGGGAGTGAAGGACCGGGGGCATTCAACCCTACCGAAGATGATGGGTTTGTCTCCCTTATCCTTGCTAGAACCGTGAAGCAGAAACCTTGACTAGGGAGGATCTAGTTTACTACATAGGTGGTAGCTACCTATATTTGCAGATGTAGGTCCAGATCGTGCTCCAGGGAATAAAAGGTGCTTACATGTGCCGGTTCGGAGTATTTTAAAGATAACCCTTTATTAATAAAATAAGGTAACTTCTCTTCGGGGATTACATCATCGAGAGAAGGTACGTTAGCATGAGTAGCCATGCACTCCTCCAGTTTACCTCTCTCGAGGGCTAACCCCAGCGTGAGTGAAGGTTTCGGTGGATTCATGTTCAATTTTACCAGCAGGGGTTAAGAATTTGTAGAAGATGTCGGAGCTTCCCTTATTGGTCTTCGAAGGCGAACGACCATAGGTGTAGATAAAGTCAGATGTTTCCTCGGTGGTTGATTCGGCCTATGAAGGTGAACGGACAGAGGTTCAAATATTGTAGATGGTGCCGGATCTTCCTTTGATTGTTGATTTGGCCTGCGAAGGCGGATGACTAAAGGTTTGGGTGCCTTCCTGTTCAGTTTAACGACAAGGGGAGCAGTTGTGTCAGGAGCACGTGCATTTAGAAAAACTCTCACAGGTTCGTCTGGTGTAGTCCCAGCCTCTTTCTTATCGGCAGTATCACTTCCACCTTCATCTCGGTGGACTTGCTTGTAGAGGACTGAATCGGATTAGTAGGCCTCGACCCCTTTAAACAGGTCTATGTCCGCGAATTCTGTCTTGACCGTGCCATGGTCATCTACAGACTTTAGATATTGGTGTAGAGTTGCGGGTGCAATCATGTATTGGTGTATCCAAGGTCGTCCCAGCAGGATATTTTAGGATACATCCACGTCAATGACATAGAAAGTGACCTCTGTCTTCAAGTCGCCGATCTGGCATTTCAGACTAATATTGCCCAGAGGGTAGCTTCTTCCTGCATTGAAGCCACTGACGGCAGTATTAATGGCTGTCAACCAATGCATTGGGATGCCCAAGGTCAGAAGAAGATTCTATAGGATGATGCTGATTGATGAACCGGGATCGATGTGCATCATGTCAACCTTAATGGAGCCGATCTACCCTATGTAATACAGGGGATGATCATACCGGTTGTTCTTTAGCAACATATCCTGTTGCAAGAACATGATATTGGTTATTGCCTCCATGATACTATTATAGTGGGGACAAGCAGCCAGATCTTTAGCTGACGGTTTGACCTACGCCAGATAGGTATCGACATTTTGCAATGCCTCTCTAAGAGCATCCTGAGTGTCTCTGGAGAGCCGCAGAAGCTCAAATAATGACAACTCTGTCGGGGTATTAGCGAGTTGACCCAAGACGTAAATATTGTAGGGATTTTTCAGTCCCTGAGCTGTTTCTTTATGCAATGGCTTATCGAAGCATCCCTATTTTGTTTGGACTTGTCCGCAGGTGGGGGTTGAGGTAGACCCAGATCAGACATGACATGTATAGAAGTTGGAGGTAAATTAATGTCGGGAGATTCGTAATCTCGCATGTAGGTGAGTCCTGATCGAGTTGCTCCTACCCAGGCCTCCTCAACGGTAGAAAAAACCATACGGCAGGACTTTGTTTTTTGTGTTTTAGGCTTGACGGCGGAAGGCACTGCTTGCTGCGTCAAGTCTGGGACCAGATCCGGGTAGACCCACATGATGTCACCCCGAGGCATAGTAAGTGGTGTCAGCCCGGCTGCTTGGTCACGAGCAGGGGAAAGATTGACTACCTCCATTGTTGCCCTAGGGATCGGTATAACTCTGTCCTGGGCTTCCATTGCCGAAAAGTTGTCAAACTTGAGGGATACCATGTTGGCGACAACTGTTACATTGTCAAAGTCTAAGGAGAGAGCTTTGGTATCAATAAGATGATGGATGTACCGCTTCAAAGTGTAACAGTCCCATGTTGGGTGGTGGATGTAGCGGTGGAAGTGATAAAACTTTGGGTTATTTAAGTCTGTCGCTTTCGGTTGGCGTTTGACGTCGGGGAGCCCAATTTTTTCTTCCTTCATCAGCATGTCGAAGATGAGCATGACATTCTTATCCTCGAAAGAGTAAGACTCCTTTTGTTTTGGAGCTTTCGCCTATTTTTGCTCAAGCCTCTTGGTTACGTTGGCGACCATAGCCTGATTCCCTTTTCCGTCGCGGGTGTTGTTGCCGCTGTTGTTATTGTTGGGACGTCTCCCCAATCATCAGGAACAGGGATCTGTATGCCCAAAAGTCGGGCGTCCTTGACCTTCTTCTCAGTGCCGACAATATTTATAATGAACGCCATCCAGTCTTTAAGCTGGCTATCACCCATCAAGAGGCTGACTGTCGAAAGTAGTTTTTTTCGGCATATCTCCATCAGCGTCATCTCGGGATTTCCAGGAGGCAGCCTCAGCATAGCTTGTCGGAACCGCTAGATATAATTTTGTGCTAGTTCTTTTTTCCCTGGGCAAAGTCTATCCGGGAGGACATAGTCATGTTACTTCCTGCCTCTTAGAATCTTTGGAGAAAAAGAATCTTGAGGTCATCGAATAATGAGATACAATTATCTTGAAGACTGCAAAACAAGTCGAAGGCCACCTCGGATAATGCCCCGACGAAGAGCCTAGTAAGGATAACATTGTTGTGGGGTAGGTACCCCGTCGTAGTTTTAAAGTAGCACATATACTGGCGGGGGGAGGACTTCCAATCGAATGTGTCAATATTGAAGGGTTTGTACTTGGGAGGATATGGTACATCCCCTATTCCAATGGATATAGCTGTCATACTCCGAGATCACGGAGTGAGACCCGATTGCTCATGGAATGTATGCAGGTTCGGAGTTCTCGAACCTCCCTTATCGCTTCCCTAGCTTTTCTGTTGTGAGGGGAGCAGATGACCTTGGTAGAGTATAATGATAGGCAATGGGGTCCCAAGGTCTTGACCTGAGGCCCTTGGTGGTTAGGAGGCTGCAGTTGCCTTGATGTCTAGCACTGCTTTGGTCAAGGCTTGAATTGACTCGCTCATTGTGTGCATTATGGATTCGAGGGTCTCGAGCCACTGTTGGTCATTGGGTCCTTCGTGGTCGTCATCTATTATATGTGTCGTTCTTTCATAAGTCGAGTAGGAAGGGACAATTGACGTGGCACTTTTTGCCTCGGACACTTGCGGAGAATAGTCATCGGGGAGAGCTAGTAATGTTGTATCATATTTGGACTCTGATGGAATACTACCCCCAGCGTAGGATGCTATCTCTCCTTGGTGAGGGTGGCTACCCCGAGTGTCTATTCCTTGAGAATCACTAGCTCCTTGGAATGACGGATTGTTGTATAGGTCTGGGTGATTACCACCCTAGCTTGCACAACCCCCAGTAGTTCTGAGGAAGAACTACCCCCAGTGGCTAGGAGCTTCTTCTTCGAGCAGGTTCTTTGGAAAAAACCTTCTGCAAGTTCCGCTGCTGGTCCTCCTGGTAGTCGCCTTCGCAACATACTAGTAGAGTGCAATGGACTAGAGGTACCCGACTTCTTTCCTTCCTTGGTGGCGGGAAGCTTCCGAGTCGTGTAGCATGAGGTGAAGGTCAGCTCCTCCTCCTCTGGTACTTGCACCTGCTCTCCAGGTTGTTGCCGGATAGGTGCTTTCTGGTGCAGTCGCTGGAAGGCCGACTGCTTGCTTGTGGATTTTACCACTTTGTTGCATCAACAATTGATAATAATTTTGACACGGTGATGCCCTGGAGAGGGTATTTCATCGGCCATAGTTATTTCCCTTGCCTTGGGCTTATGATTGATCATATTATGCAAGTCAAGCAACGGTTATTCCACCTTTGTACCCTTTTGTGGGATTAGAAGGACCGAGCGCACAATTGTGCTGGTGTTGTATTTGCTCCCTAATTCGGGGTTCGTAAAAGAACTTTCCTAAGATCGTCAGTGGAAGACTTTTGAGACTGACGATGTCCATTTGCTGCTGCGGGCTGGATGCACGAGGCGGTTTTATATAGCTTCCCATCAGGGGTCCATGTAATGGTTAATGGTGCCTGTTGACGGTCAGCTAACTGGACAGTTTATTGAGCCTGATGAGCTCGTGCTGCCCCAGGCTTCTTTGACTTAGCACCTGCAGGTGCGTAGTACAAAGTGTCCAAGTTTAGGCTTCTGCCATTCTCGGCGAGCCATATAGGATCTGTGCCGCATGATATGCGATCAAAATTAGAAGTTCTGTTTCTGTCAGGGCCGTATGCGGCCGTCTGCTGGTGAATGTGAGCTAGTTCTACATGGTAAATCTTATGCAGCCTTCTTCTTGGTCACATAACACCTGCCTCAGCACCAGAACGTCTAGCATTGTAGTATTTTTCTTTGCCAGAGTCTGGGTGCTGAGCAGTTTCTGCATCAGACGGGGATGCCGCATGGACGTGGACATCCTGGGTGTTTGCCTGACGACCATCATCAACAACAGAGTGAGAGACAGGAAGCGTCTGCTCCACAGTTGTGCGAGGTACAACAGCCTTTGCTACCCATGTTATGCGGGTCTTCTTGGGATTGTCTAGCATTAGAACGCTTGCTGGTCGAGGCACAATGAGTACTTCCATCCGAGTGCATTTCCTCGAATGCTTGCTGGTTGAAGCAAACTACCAGCATCTTTTGCGTTGAGCCAAGCTTGGTCGCATCAGACTACGACAAACTTCTCATCAGAGGAGAAGGATGTCCCTAATAGGGTTGCCATCTTGCTCTCCATTAAATTCGAAAGTGTTTAAGAAAGAACTTAATTTAATTAACAAATGAAAAGAGAGTACAAAGAGGTCCTAGAAGATAATCTAAGTACAAATTTGTTTCATGGGGGTGATGATGGAGGGTTAGGAGTGTATAAACTCTTTTTACTCTATGGATGATCCGATGTAGGGGCTTTTCTCTCTCACTTGAGTGTAGGTTTAACAGATAGCTCGCCCAACTCTTGTATGGGTGTGGTACCCTGCTTTTTGTAGTCATCCATAGGTGCGCATATGTTGGGCCGCATCGATGTTGGAGGTTCCATGTGCCCCTTCTCGACAGGGTACAGCTATAACCGTGAGCAGGCCAAGCTGCCACATGGGCGCTCGTTGAGATTTTTAGTTGCTGAAGATCTGGGTAATTCTCGTCTTTTGTGGTCGTGACTTGGTCAGCTTGACACATAGTCTGCACTAGGTTGGAGAGAATCACTCTTATCATAACAGCAAGATTTGGTCTTCATAGAGTCTGAAACCCATGTGGACAGAGATGCATGGGATGCATAGAGTCTGGGATGCGTGGAGCCCGATATGTATGGGCCGCATAGAGTCTGAGACGCATGGGGCCAGAGACGCATGAGATCGCATGGAGACTGGGATGCATAGGGCCAGAGACGCGTGGGACACATGGAGTCTGGGACGCATGGACCGTATAGATTATGGAATGCATGGGACCTCATGGAGTCTAGGATGCATGGGGCCAGAGATGTATGGGACGCATGGAGTCTGGGACGCGTGGAGCCAGAGACGCTTGTACCACAAGGAGTTTGGGATGCTTGTGGCCAGAGACCCATGGGACGCATGGAGTCTAGGACGCATAGAGCCAGAGACGCATGGACCGTATGGAGTCTGAAACATATTGAGCCGCATGAGGCCAGTTGTGATGTACACGCGGTGCTGGACATCTATCGAGAGTAAAGTTCTGTGCTGACGTGAGACTTCTGTTGTTTTGTGTATTCACGTCTTTTGAGGCATTCAGAAAATTTATTTTGTCAAGATTCTATGTTAGAGACGATCCTCTTGACGGGACGTCACATTAGGTCCTTCCACGGCCAAGCTGTTTTGGATGATTTAAACACATAGATGTCGCCTTTTTGGGCCGCACGGTCACTCTGCGGCAAGATTTCTTCTGAGTTTTCGTTTTGGGGTACAGGGTTGCATGAATGTATATTTTCCATGCTTCTAAAGCCCCTTCAACAACAACTTTAGCGCCATAGACATTGATAATAAAGAGAAGTAAGCTCTCACTGTCAATGTGTTCAAAAGTTCTGCCGCGCCTATTAAAAGGTCGACAGAAGCTCCCAAGCCAAAGGAAAGTTACTTGTTTAGCGATGATGATGTCATTGAGATTTTTTATGTGCTGATGAAAGGCAACAAGCTCTAACTACCTAACATCAAACGACCGGACTAGGCAGATAAGGTCAAAGACCCTAAGTACTGTCACTACTACTGGTACATCCATTATCCAAAACAATATTACTACATGTTGAAGAGGCATATCCAACGACTACTAGACTCCAAAGCTCTCACTTTATACTTTGAAGATAAGACAGTCGCTGCAAACGTGGTCTCCCTCCAATTTGGTGACTTCCTAGCGATAGAAGCCCAAGACGATGTTGTCCCGATACCTAAGAAAACCATAGAGGTCGTTAACCTCCCTCCAGCTCGAGCTGTCGGACCGGTACCACTCACCACTCCACAAGACAAAGTCATGTGGGTTCACCTAGACCTTGTCCCAGATATGATACAACAAGCAGCACTTCCTGCTGCCAAATCTAAAGAAAAGAAGACCAAGTCTTGTCATATGGTCTCTTCATTGACTGACAAAGCCTTGGCTGGGGTAACCAGGTCAGGGCAAACCTACATATGAGAATATGATATGGCCCCAGATGATAGTATACCTTCGACGACTGTACCCACAGCTCTAGTAGCAACTGAGCCAGGTCTATCCCAACCTCCTATAGCAGACAGGCAAAAGCAGAAAGTGGTTCGCTTTGACAAACCTTTGAGAAATGACGCAGCTCACGGGCGGAATAAGCCTTACAACTTTGACATATTGGCACAACTCGCTAATACTCCAGTAAAGTTATCACTCTTTGAGCTCCTTCGTCTCTCCAAAGTGACTCGTGACGCTCTTAGTGAGGTATTACAGATTGCTGACTCATATCTGGCCCAAGTCAAGCCACCAGCGGAGGATCCCGGTGCATATCCCCACTACAACACTGTGATGTGGCAATCCCGAATATTATGTTCTCATAATAAGACATTTTGTTAAAAAATAGCAGGCAGATTAGCCCTTGTACTGTACAGTATATATCCACGCCATTAAGGTGGACCAGATGCACATTGATCCAGGATCATCTTTCAGCATCATCCCTCAGAATCTGCTCCAGACCTTAGGGATCCCCATGCATCGGTTGGCAGTGACCAACACGACCATCAGTGGCTTTAATGCAGGAAGGAGTTTTCCTATGGGGATGATTCGCCTGAAATGTCAAATAGACGACCTCCGATCATAGTTGACTTGTTACGTCGTCGATGTGGATGTGTCCTACAACATCCTCCTGGCGCATCCTTGGATACATGAGTACATGATTGTACCATCAACTCTCCACCAATGCCTGAAGTATGTTAACAACAATGGCATCATCAAAATAGAATTTATCGATGTTGATCCTTTCATAGAAGTCGAAGCCAATTACTCTGACTCAATCTTGTATAAACGGATCCACCTGTACAAAGGAGGAAACGACGTCGAAGATGAAGCAGAGGTAGGCTCGACTTAGGCCGAACCTCTAAGAGTCCATCTTAAAGGACACTTCTTCCATATATCTTCTCCTCTTATGGTCAAGTTTTACGGAAAGGCTCCAGAGACTTTGGTAGTCAAGCTCCGAAGTCCGGGATGTCCATCAAAAAGAGATCCTTCAACAGTAAAAACCCTAGATCCTCTGAAAGTCAAACTCCGTAGGAAAACTCCAGCACCGTCAGCATTAGTAACGGGCACTGAAGGAGATGAACTGGAAGAATATGTCGTGTCTTCCATCGATGTACCTTCCTACGATGATGTAATTCTGTCAAAAAAGATACCGTGCTTTCTCAATAAAGGGCTATCTTTGAATTATGCTAGTGTTGCATATTAGAATGCCATATATTCTTTATAATATGGTTTAGGTCTACACATGAACACAGATAAATACCGCTCACACAGTAAACCAAATCCTTTCAAGCCAGGATTACTGCTTCATAATTTTGACAAGGAAAAGAGGCAATAAATCCATCATTTTTGAAAGGTCGAAGGTCGCCGAGACTTTATCTCGAAAGAACCGGAACCAAAAAGTGGCAGAATGAAACTTTACCGTTACAATATTCAAACCAAGCATATCCTCTAGAAAATGGGATATGATTTGAAAAGCGACAATGGCTTGAACTATGGCAAAGGGTGACGCTTGTCGTTACACTACTTTGCTTCCAAGGGCAAGCCTGAGACATACTACCAAAAAATTGGTCATAGTTTAGGGTATGTCACACCCCCTACAACTCCTGAAGACTCAAGGGAAGAGGGTGAGCTACAATCTCACTCTTCACAATCATCATCTTCGGACTCCGATACTAGCATTGGAGATATGCTCAAATAAATATTGTCTATCAATATAGCGTCAATTGACCCAAAAAAAGACAACGAAAACCCGATTGAGCTCTTTGAAGTAGAACCATGGGCTTACAAACTTGAAGCACAATAGGAATTATGGTTCGAGCAGAGAGAACCTCCTACTAAAGATGAAGTGGTGCAAGTTGACTTGGGTGACGATTCTTCTTCTAAAACCATTTTCATCAGCAAAAATATCTCTATGGAAGAGCGAGAATCCCTTATCCAGCTGGTAAGGGAATACATCAATATCTTCAGATGGAGCTATAAAGATATGCTGGACTTGGATCATTAAATCTCTATGCACAAGCTTAATATTCTGCAAGACGCTAAGCCAGTGAAGTAACAACAAACACGGTTTGACCATACATTATAACGGGATCGAATCTGAAGTGAATAAGATGATAGCAAGCAGCTTTATTCGCAAAGAACAATACCTGGACTAGGTGTAGAAGCATAAAAAAATCCAATGTCATGCGTCAAAGAGATCCTGAACCATGCGCCAACCGCAGTGATAGTGTTCCTATGTGCCAAGCAGTGCCATGCGCCACTATTATTCTAGTGTACCTATGTGCCAAGCAGCACCATGTGCCACTATTATCCTAGTGTTCCCATGTTCCAAGCAGCTCCATGTACCAGCATTATCCTAGTATTCCCATGTGCCAAGCAACGTCATGCGCCTCTAGTGTCTTAGTGTTCCTATGTGCAAAGCAGCGCCATGCGCCAGGAGGACGGACTCCCCAAGTGAAATCAAAGTCATCATATGACACGTGTCATGAGTAGCATGGGCCCTAGCAATCCCAGATCTCAGTCGAACATGTGGTATCTTATGGTGTTATGCCCCACTAATTGCAACACGCGCCACTATATGTCAACATATGATGCACGCATATGTTCCTTCCCACAGCTATAAGTAGTGGATGTTTACCACGTAAAAGAAGAGGCCTCCATCGTGAAAAAGAAGAAAAAAGAGTATGCACGCAGGCATCTTAGAGGAGAAAATAAGAAGAAGACAGAAGCGCTAGCCTCATCAACCTCATTGGTCCCGGATCGTCAACGAAGTAAAGGAGCAACTGTATTGCTCAATCTCTGCTGTCACATTTGCCCTTTTTTTTACTTAGATCCTTCTGTATTAGGGATTCTTTGTACTGTTTATCAATTCCCAATAAATAAAAAGTTTGCTCAACTTTACACAATATTATTATTTTGCGATATCGACAAAAATGGCGATTCTGCTGGGGAAGCGCTTCTCCTCCAACGAGAAGCTAGTGATACAATTCGAGCTGACTAAGTTAGGTTCGACTAAGAGGATGTTGGTCATTCACTTTGACCAACAGGCATTCGAAGACATGCTGGACGAGCCGAGCTCTCCAACGAGGCCCGTACGACCTCGCAAAACTCACAAACCTCAGGACGTCAATATCGCTACGCCAAGCCCAAAGTCGGTACCTTATACAATGTTAACCCATTCCGCAGTTGCAATGTTAACCCATTCCGCAGTTGCACACAAGGTTGACCTGTATTCTACCGACAAGCTAAGTTCTTTGCTGAGGCCTGTACGACCTCAAAAATCTCGTAGGATTTGGGTTGCCAAAGCCGCTGCGCTAAACCCGAACTTCACTCCAGAAGTACCACCTACCTTTGTCGTAGATGCACACAAGGTGAGCACGCATCCTATCTCCATCCCCGAAGTCGCGCTTGAGAGGAACCATGCTAAGTCTCATGATACGCGCACACCGCATCGTTTAGGCCGAAAAGGACGCGCTGGTCATAGGTGCATGAAATCTCCTCTAAACAAGGCTGCTGACAAGAAGGACTCGTATAGTCCTAACTTAGATTCCTTGTACTATGTTCTTAAGGACGCTGGTTCAAGTAAGACCAAAATACCCCGAGCCATGCGCACTCTAGGGGCTGCAACATCAGTTCTCCAAAAGCATGCATCGTTGGTCGTTACACGGTCTGCTAATTGAAGACTCTATAGGACAGACCCAGGCGCTCATGCGCTGGAGGTTGGTCGACCTTTAGAGCCTTTCCAAACCCACTTGGACGACACAGTCACACTCAAACCAAGTCAGGGAACAAACATTTTAAAGACAGACACATGCGCCCAGTTTGGCTGCGTGCATATAGTTGGTCCGTCTTAAATTAAGTCTTCCATTAATGATCCGGTTGTAGTTTCAGCAAAGGAACTAGATCAGGAGCAAACATTCCACTTTTACCTCCATGCCCAAGGCCTGGCCGAGCATGTGAGAGGGGTAAGAAAGTGAAGTTTCCACTTCCTAATTTACGCAACGTGATTAACAACAAGCATAAGATGAAAGAAGCAACCCTCGCACATGATGTATCCTCTCGAAGACACACGTAGGCCAATATCATCATCCAATATTTCTGCACCGAGGTGCCAGTCCCTCCAACTTGACAGTCGGGGTTCCAGCGATTGCAACCAGCAGTACCAACTCGATGGCATCCTAGGGAACAACTGCACGACGGGGAGGAATTGCATGTCGCTTCCTGTTGCTCAATATGGAGGTCTCCTCCTATAAAGAAAATCTCCAAGAAGATCTCACCTAAGCTAAGGGTGTCAGTCAGCACACCGCGAAGCCGTCCGAGGGATACCAAACAAGTATCTACTGTGGGGGTAATCCAAGGCACATGCTCGAGAACAAAGGTTGGGGGTAACCATACATCCCTGGATGAGGCTGCAACCAGAGCTAGGGGTAGAAGTCCCTAATTTTCCATAATAATCTATCTTCCAAGGGGACAGTGAATCTCTGCACATGGATGACAGTCTAGCTGGGGTAGCCATACTTTCCAAGACGAGCCCACAACCAAGACTGGGGTTAGCAATCATTCCTATGATGAAAGTGACGCAACATTGCCCTCTCTACCAAAGAAAAATGAGACTCAGACAATAGAGGTGGAAAGCAAAGCATCTACCTTTCCATCCACCTCATCCCACGTAATGCCAGAATACGTGGCACGGGACAAGCATGGTACAGAATCCAGTAACCAACAATGCCGGGAGGCACTTGAAGCCATAATCCAGGCTCACAGCTCTTCAATAAAGACTCTGACTCACACAGTGATGGACTCAGAGAAAACTTGGTCTTAATACAGACACAGGTCCCGGGACGAACATACCCAGAATAAGGGACCAATAAGGAATCTGGTTTTCCTGATCCGGCTCCTCATGTCACAAGAAGTCAGATCGTATCTTGATCCTCTTCCGCTCTCCTACCATATAACATCCAAGAGAATCTTAGAGAATTGTGTGCCCACATTAATTCTCGGCATAATCAAGACAGGCTATAGAAGCTTGGATTCCAGCAACCCTATCCTTCCGAGTGGGATAATGTCGTATACCCTCCCAAGTATAAGCCGCTATCATTAACAATATTTAATGGGAAGACGTTACTCATCAGTACAGAAGATACTTCCAATCTACAAGAGGCCACCTACCTCAGGATGATGCATTACTCACTAACTTGTTGGTCGGAGCACTATTCGGGGTCGCGTTTGAGTGGTTCTACAGTCTCCCAGATAAGTGGATGTCATCCTTCGAGGACCCAAAGTCCCTTTTCCTCGCCCGATTCTATGAAGGATGGATGGATATGACTATGTCCTCCCTCATGAACATTACCAAATTGGACAGGGAGCTGGCACGAAATTACATCGAACGCTTCTGACAAGCGGCATTGAAATTGCCTCCCGCTATCCCCGAATCTTCACTGATGGACACGTGTCGAAAGAACCTCCTGCAAATAGTGAGACTCTGGACAGCGTCTGGAATATTCAGCGATTGGACAATATTTATCATAAGTGTTGTTGCTACAGTAAAGAGCGTGAAAGAAGCCCACTTATTGGGATTCCAAGTTCCCAATACTGAAGATAAGGGAATGCGTCCTTTCACTGTTAACAATATCCGTGACAGCAAAAGGAAGCAAATCTTGACAGTTAACTTGTCCAAAAGTCTGACCGCATCCATCACCAAGCCAAAAGAACCGCTAAGAGTATAGGAGACGTATTCCTTTGATAACGATGATGTCATGGAACTCTTCAAAGTATTGCTGAAGGGCAATAAACTCAAGCTATACGGCATCAAGAGCCCCAACTAGGTAGGCAAGGTTGACAACCCCAAGTATTGCCACTACCATCAATATATCCATCAAGCCACACGTAATTGTTATATATTAAAAAGGCAGATACAATGATGGATCGACTCTAAAGCTCTTTTTTTGGACTATGAAGAAAAGACAGTTACTGCAAACATGGTATCCCGCCAGTTTGGCACTTTTCTGACAACAGAGGCTCAAGATGGTGTCTTCTCCATACCTATGACAACCATGGAGGTCGTTAACCTCCCCCCAGCCCTAACAGACGGGTTGATTCCCTTCACTACTCCAAGTGGCAAAGTCAAGTGGGTTCACCCAGATATCGTTCCAAATATGATCCGGTCAGCAGCACCGCCTAACTCCAGTTCAAAAAGATAGAAGGCCAAATCATGTCACACGGTTTCTCCGTCAACTAACGAAGCTCTGGCGGGGGTAACCAGATTGGGACTAGCCTATCAGCGCGACTATAGTGCCCCCGATGACTTTGCACCTCCAGCAGTCGAACCCCCTGCCTATGATCCAGGTCCATCCCACCTTCCGCCAGTAGACAAGCAAAAGCAGAAGGGGACTTGCTATGATAAACCTCTGCGGAAAGATACAACTCAAGGGCAGGAGAAGCCTTACAACTTCGACATACTGGCACATCTGGCCAATACTACCGCAAAGTTGTCACTCTTTAAGCTCCTGCATCTTTTCGAAAAGACTCGGGATGCTCTAAGTAAGGCATTGTAAAATATTGACTCTTATTTGGCCAAGGTCAAGCCATCGACCGAGAATCCCACCGCATGTCCTCACTGCAATAGCGTTATAGAGGTAATCTTGAATATTATATTCTCCCAGCAGGATATGTTATTGACGAACAATAGGCACGATCGCCTCATGTATTATACAGGAAATATTAGAGCCATTAATGTGGACATACTACATATCGACCCTGACTCATCTTTTATCATTATTCTACGAAGTCTGCTACAAACCTTGGGGATTCTGATGCATCTGCTGGTAGCCATCAGCGGCTTTAGTGCTGGACGAAGCAACCCTCTAGGCAAGATTCATCTGAAATGCCAAATAGGCGATCTCTGAACAGAAGTGACTTGCTATGTCATTGACGTAGAGGTATCCTATAATGTCCTGCTCGAGCGTCCGTGGATACATGAATATATGATTGTTCCATCCAATCTTCACCAGTGCTTAAAATATGTCAGTGAAGATAACATTGTTAAGATAGAATTCGTCGATATCGATCCTTTCAAAGGGATCGATGCATACTACTCTGCCTCAGTCTTGTATAAACAAATCCATCTAGATGAAGGTGGAAATGATATGGATGAAAAAGCCAACACTATTACAGCTTCAGGCACTCCTCTAAGGGTCCATCTCAAAGGACCCCCAATCCTCGTAGCTAATCCCCTCGTGATCAAGCTTCGAAGCAAGGCACCTGAACCCTTTGGGGTCAAACTTCGAGGGCAAAGACTCTCTCTGGACAAAGATCCTCCTACCATAAACCCCCAGGGTAATTGGTAGTCAAACCACATAAAAACTTTAGCACCATCAGCGTCACTGACATGTACTGAAGAAGATGAACTAGAAGAGTACATTGTGTCATCTACAAATGTACCATCCTTCGATGATGTGATCCCTTTTGAGGATGTACTTTACATCCTCAATAAGGGATTATCGTCCAATTAAAATATTTTTTCTATCCCTAGCAGGGGGACATGAAAGTGTAATGCTTACATCTGATGTCTCCCCCCACCGAGTTCTTTTTATTCTTATTTTACTTTAGCCATCCGTCTATAACATGCGGACAAATCTGTTATCCATACTCGGAGTTTCCGAATACGAAATGGGTAATAGATCCACAAAACTTTCCCAAGGCGAATAGTTCACGTCCATATCACTTCTGAACTAGCAGTTGTCTTTTCCATCAAAATAAGAGAGTCATATCCATACTACCTATGACTTGTCTCTTTTGTTACCTCCAAAAAATTTCTACAAAAGCAAATGGTTCACATCCATATTACCTCTGAACTATGAGCTTCCCATGTTCCCCGTCAAAAGAAAATAAACATGTCCATATTACCTCTGACTCATTTTATTTTCCTTTCACAAAAATACTTCACCATGATCGTACTCAGCAAACTTGCTTGACTATCGGTTCTACACCACAGTATCCCTACCATCACAGATAGTATCTCCACCAAACCTCCTTAATGGAACTACTTTGACCTATCACATTCATAATACCTCTGATACAACTTAGCGTTATCCCTACTATGATGTTATACTACGTCAATATTACCTCTGGTGTTATACCCATAGCCGAGATATCCACAGCAATAAGAAAAGTTCTAAATAGGAAATAAGAAAAAAAAATATTAATATTCAAGATCATGAGTACATATGGAAGTCCATTACATTTAAGGATTTTTCATTAATATTCAAGGTCATGAGTATATTTGAAAAGGAGACCCCTCTATGTTGTTTCTGGTACCAACATGTGTAAAGATGGCAGCTCAACACATTCTGGGTCATCACTTCAGCAAGACTCCTCAATGCAAGCCATAGTACGAGAAAAGTATCCATATTGATGGATAGAGAGAGCTTGCAACACAGATCCAAGAGTCCCAAATCTGTCGTGTGAAAGGACATAACCAAAAATCCCTGTTGGGATAACTATCCCTATTTCTTCCATGCAAATGCGCCGCTAGGACCAAACCCAAGATTATCACATCTTGGCCGCACACAGAGATAATCCGCAGTGAGCTAGGTTAGAAGATCACAGATAATCCTTTGGGTAATGTGCTTATTCATCACGAACAATGACAATTATGATATCCTTTCATGCTCCACCGGGACTCGAGCAATCTGAGAAATCCCTTGCAAGATTAGCATATACTAAAAGTCAAAATATTGGCAAAGAAAATAAAATATCAGAGGGTGCGCATCCGTAAGAACATGTGCCACTCTCACGATAGTGAAGCCATCCATGCGCTTAGGGGAGAGGCACACAGTCGTCTAGTCCAGTCTACACACGTGCAATCACCACCATGCAAAGTCAGACACACCCAAACAACGTGGTCACACATAGCCTCTCAGCACATACCTCAGATGAGTGCCCGAAGATAGCGTCACCCATGCCACTGAAGGAGAATTCTTGTATGTGGTGCATCTTCATGTCAAAGCCCCTCGACAAAGACCATGTGTGTCAAGATGTGGGGAGCGGCTGCACATGAACCGGCGATCTCTCACCCATACAAGCAAACAGTGCCAAGTACCCTCGTGCCCTAAAAACAAGAGCAAGATTTTCGCTCCTTACCTCTATCTACGACAGCGATATGGCCGACTATCAGAGGAAGAGGATCAACAAACCGCTGGACCAATCTCCTCGCACTCAGCTTCCGCAGAGACATTAGTGGGAAAGGAAAATGTTATGCTTCCCCTTTCCTAGCCCTCTATTTATAGGCATAAAAAGCCATTAATGTCTTTCGAGCTGCTCGACACCAATAACGAGGAATGAACTTGACAGTCTGTCAGTCGTACTAAATAGCCCCATGGGCCAAGTATCTAGATATGCCAAGCTAAGCGACCTCCTCATACAGCAGATACTCAGATACCCCATGCAACTAGCTACGCCAAGCAATAACATGTTCCCCAGATGCGCCAAATAGACGGATGTGCCGAACATGCTCCATAGATGCGCCAAAGTAGTTCCATATGCCTATCTTCTCTATGCTTCTATTCAAAGTATTCCAAACTTAAAAACTTAATAAAGTTTAAAGTTTAGAAACTTTGAAGGGGGTCTTGTAGAAGCATAAAAAATCCAAAGCCATACGCCAAAGAGATCTCGACCCATGCGCCAACCACAGTGCTAGTTTTTCCATGTGCCATGTAGAGCCATGCGCCACTATTATCCTAGTATTCCCATGTGCCAAGCAGCGCCATGTGCCACTATTTCCAAGCAGTGCTATGTACTGCTATTATCATAGTGTTCTCATATTCCAAGAAGCACCATGCGCTACTAGTGTCTTAGTGTTCCCATGCGCCATTATTGCTCCATTGATCTCCATGCGCAAGGCAAATATACTCCCCAAGTGCAATCAAATTCATTATATAATATGTGTCATAAGTATTATGGGCATCAGTAACCCCATATCTCAGCCGAACATATGGCAGTCTATGGGTTTATGTGCCGCCAATTGCAATATGCGCCACTCTATAGCAGCTTGAGATGCACGCATATGTGCATTCCCACAAATATAAATAGTGGGTATTTCTCACATAAAATAAGAGGCCTCCATCGTGAAAAGAAGGCAAAAGAGCAAGCACGTAGGCATCTCATAGGAAAAAAGAAGAAGAAGGCAGAAGCGCCAGCCTCGTCAACCTTCTGGGTCCTGGATCGTCAACGGAGTAAAGGAGCCGTTGTAGTACTCGATCTTCACTGTCACACTTGTCCAAATTTTTTGTACTTAGATCCTTCTGTATTAGGGATTCTCTTGTACTATTTGTCAACTCCCAATAAATAAAAAGTTCGCTCAACTTTACACAATATTATTTTTTTATCAATGTCGATACTGGGTAGCTAATATTGTTCCAGTCATCAAAAAAATGGTAAAATTCGAGTCTGTATAGACTTTCACGATTTGAACGCGGATTTTCCAAAGGATAAGTTCCCCCTACCAATCACAGACATGATGATTGATAATACTTGTGGTTTCGAGCGTATGTCCTTCATGGATGGATTCTCGGACAACAATAAAATAAAGATATTTCCAGATGACGAGAATCATGCGTTATTCCGAAGACCAATAGGAGTATACTGTTATACAGTAATGCCCTTCGGGTTGATGAATGCAGGTGCGACATACCAACGGGCAATGAGCACCATCTTTCGTAAATATTTACGTAAGACTGTCTAGTGTTATATTGATGACATTGTTGTCAAGAGCCATTTCCAGGAAGACCACCTCAATGACCTAAAGACATTGTTCGACCTGATGTGAGCGCACCAAATAAGGATGAACCCTATTAAGTCTTTTCTAGGAGTCTCCAGAGGCAAGTTTTTGGGTTTTATCATAACCTCAAATGGTATTCACATCAACCTGAGATGACCAAGGCCATCTTTCACATGCACCCTCCAAAAAACCTTCGAGAGTTTCGCGGTCTGCAAGGAAGGTTAGTCTATAACATGTTATTCATATCCAACCTCTCTGGGAGATGTCAGCAATTCATTCTGCTGATGAAGAAGGGAGTTTCCATTATTTGGACCAAAGAATGTCAACGAGACTTCGACGACATCAAGAACTACCTCACGAAGACCCTAGTATTGGTGGCTCCATTCATGGGAAAACCCTTCCTACTCTACGTACGAGCAATGGATTACTTTCTTGGTACTTTGCTAGCCCAAAAGAGGGACGCAGGTCATGAGCAGGCCATCTACTATCTCAATAAGACGATGATCGACACGAAACATCGATACAACCCTGTTGAAAATGAGTGCATCGTCCTGCTTTTCGCTGATCAGAAGACCCGTCATTATTTAACCGGGCAAACAATCCATGAGATTTTATGAGTTAACCCCTCAGAGTCCTCATGACTAAGCCTGGGGTACTTAACTCTCATTTAGCCACATGGTCAATGCTACTATCACCTTACGACAAAGGTATTTGTCCCACAAAAGGCGGTGAAGGGCCACACATTGGTTGACTTCCTAGCAGCTCATCCGGTGCCAGAACCTCGGAGCTTTACAAAGAGATTCCTGACGAAGTACTAGAATCTAACACAGTGACAGGAGAGTCTGTATGGCGAATGTTCTTCAATGCTTCAAGAAAAAGGCCTAAAGGAAATATTATCACTGGAGTTGGGGAGTATTGATTTCTCCCGCTGACCTGGTCATCAATCGCGCTTATTCACTTACAGAGCAAAGATCCAATAATGTGGCATAATACAATACCCTTATTGTTTAGCTCCAGCTGGCTAAACAATTGGATGTGGACTACCTAAAGGCTTATGGTGATTCTAAACTGATAGTCAGTCAGGTTTGGGGCAAATATAAAGTCTGTCACGAGGACTTACTCCCCTACCATCAAGCAACAGTTGACATAATTTTCACTTTCACAGGATTCTTTATAGAATATGTGTCATGGCTGTAAAATATCGAGGCTGATGCTTTTACCCGTCTCGCAGCTTCCTTGGCGGTCCCGATTAAGACCCATCAATTGGTCACAGTAGTCGGAAAAGAACTGGTATGCCCTAAGAACAACTTATGCTTGTGTCTAAGCCACTCTACGAAAATAGACGTCAACGTTAAAGCATAGAGGCTTCCATTTATAGACTATGTCATCTACGGAATCCTTCCAAATGACCAGAAAGAGGCCACTTTTGTTAGAAGGTGCTCCCTCCTATTTTACTATGATATAACTACTAAGATGTTGTACCATCGTTCACACGACGGGCTCCTGCTACGATGATTATTGGACGCAGAAGCAAAACAAGAACTCAGTGAAGCTCACAATGGTGTTTGCGGCCCACATCAATTCGCTCCTAAGCTACAGGACCGCTTCGGAGGTATAGGCTACGATGGGCCAACGATGGTAGCAAATGTCATTGATTATGTAAGGAAGCACAGAATGTGTCTAATCAATGCCGACTTCATCCACCAACCCTCAGAGTTTCTCTACCCAACCAGTACATCATGGTTGTTCGAAGCATGGGTTATGAACATCATCGGGCCGATTAGTCCACCTTCGTCTAAAGGGCACCGGTTCATCCTGGCTATCACGAACTAATTCTCTAAATGGGCAAAAGTCATTCCACTCGCAAAAGTGAAAACATCCAATGTGATTAGTTTCATAAAATATTATGTCATCTACCACTTCGATTTGCATTGCAGGATCATTCATGACAATGGTCCATAATTTGAAAGTCACACTTTCTTCCGGTTTTGTGATAAAAATTGAATCCAAAATATAGCTTCGACTGCCTATAACCCGGCAGCAAATGGATTAGCAGAAATGTTCAACAAAACGATAATCAAGATACTTAAAAATTTTGTTTCGTCCAACAAGTGTGATTGGAATGAGAAGCTTGGCGAAAGTCTATGGGCTTACAGAACGACGGTTTGAACTCTAAAAGGCAGCACACCATTTTCTTTGGTATACGGAAGTGAAGTCCTACTTTATCTAGAAACCCAAATTCTCTCTCTCCGGGTATCTCTCTCTCCAAACAGCTAACTTTCGAAGACAACCATCATCAGCGGTTAAAAGAGAGAGAGGCACTTGATAAAAAATGCCTCTTGACCCAACAACGCATCGAGATATACCAAACAGTTAGAAGACCGATATTTATGACCCACAGGTCGGCAAGAAAGTTTTAAGCCAAATGGCAGGGGCCCTTCCTAGTAGATACAGTCTACTCCAATGGCGTATACAGGCTCGCTAAGCTGAATGGTGACTTCCTAATGATGCCAATCAACGACAAGTTCCTAAAAAAATACTATGCCTAAGCCAGGCATATAAAAAAATGTATGTATTACATTCTTTCCCTACATGTAATCAAGTCTGCCTCCACCGTATGTGGTAAAAATCTATTATCCATACTCAGGAGTCCCGAATACACAATGGATAATAAGTCCTCAAAAATTCTCTAAGGCAAGTAGTTCACGTCCACATCACCTCTGAACTATGAGCTGTTCATGTTTTTCCAGTAGAGAAAAAGAAAAGAGACATGTCCATATTACCTTTAACTTGTTTATTTTTTATCTCTACGAAATACCTCACCATGATCGCACTCAATTACAAGCAAACTTTCTTGAATACCGGTTTGACACCGAAAAGTTTCAACCATTATAAATGGTCTCCTTCAAGATTTTCTCATATAACTCTCTAACCTATCATGTTCATATTACCTCTGATAGGGTCTGTTTATCACAAGTTATGATACTATACTACATCGATATTACCTTTGGTATAATATTTGTAACCACGATAAATACATCAATAGAAAGGTTCTAAAAAGAAAAGGGAAATTTTCATTGATATTCAAGATCATGAGTACATATGATGGAATAAAATTACATTTAAAAAGGATTTGTATTGATATTCAAGATCACGAGTACATTTAAAAAGAAGGGGACCCCTCTGTGCTGCTTCGGGTACCAACGCGAGTAAAGCCGGCAGCTCAACGCATTCTAAGTCATCAATACAGCAAGCTTCTCAATACAAGCCACAATACATAAAAAAGAATCCATACCGATAGATAGCAAGGGATCTTGCAACACAGAGCTGAGCCTACAGACCCAACTCTGTCGTGTGAAAGGACGCGCATGAAAATCTTAGTTGGGACGTTAATCCCAACCATGTAACCATGGTGGCCATATACGTGGAATAGCTACGGTGTGCTAGGTTGGAAGATCGCGAACAATCTCCTGGGTAATTTGTTTGTTTATCACAAACAACAAAACTTATGATATCCTTCCATGCTCCATCAAGACCAGGGCGACCCAAGGAAACTCCTGCATGACAAGTATACCCATATGTCAAAACACTTGGAATAAAGATAGTAAAAAAGAAAGATAATGGCAAATCAGAAAAAAGTTACTCATGTGCAGGGATACCATGCACAAGGATTAAAAGTCTGCTATATATGCACATGTCGACCATAATACATGTTACAGACATGGCCCTCTAAGAGAGATAGCCTCATCCATGCAGAGGGTGGCCACGCATAGCCTTCCAGCACATGTTTTCTATGAGTGTCCTGAGACAGCGTGACCCAGGTGACTTGTAAAGGATTCTAGCCATCAGCGCATCTTCATGTCGAAGCCTTTCGGACGGCCATGCGCGTCAATCCGTAGAGTTTGTCTGTGCATGTTCTTGGCAATTCTTTGCCCATACACAACCGACCATGTGTTAGTGTCTGTGAGTGTTAAGAAAGAGGAGACAAGGGTTATCTCTTTACCTTCCAAAGTTGCCACCGCGATGAAATAATCAACCATCATGGGCAGGGGATCGACGAAGCACTCGACCGGGCCCCTGAGCCCGATCATTGCAAAGACATCTTAACAAGGAGAAATAATTCTCTCTCTCCCGTGGCTCCTATTTATAGGCAAAGATGGCCATTAAAGCTCCACCGAGCAATTGGGCACAAAAATTTGTGGAATGAGTATCGCATCTAATGAATGAACACACGCTTAAGGAAGACGAAAGAGCGGGTCAACCCCTTGACATGCGCCGAATATGTTATGCGCAAATAAAAAATACGCCAACAAAGATGATGCGCTGGATCTCCTATGCACCTTCATCATACATGCTTCTGTTCAAAGTATTCCAAACTTAATTAATTAATTAAGTTTAAAAACTTTGAAGGGGGTCTTGTAGAAGCATAGAAAAATCTACACCATGCGTCAAATGCAGCCCAAGTCATGCACTAAATATAGCCATGTGCCAACATCAATGCAACAATGCTCCCATGCGGAAACACCCCCAATACCCCCATGCGGCGGTCCACATATGGCTGTCTCTATGAGCTACAGTCCACATCATTGCAGCAATGTTCCCGTGCGCCAGCGTCCCCATGCGACAACGTTCCCATGTGCCACTACTACACTAATTCCCCCCCATGCGCCAATATTCCTAATGTGCCAGAGTTTATACAGCAAAGTTCCTATCATTAAATGCCAAGTTCTTCGATTAACCAGGGCATGACACGTGTCACGTGGATTATGGGTACCAGCAATACATGATCAAGAAATGCCACGTAGCAGTCATATCATGACATGCACCTATATACCGTAGCATAAGATCCACGTATACATGTACATGCATGGTCCTCTAAAGGCTATAAATAGTAGGCATCTCCCACACACAAAAAGAGATAAAAAGGATGAGAGATGAGAATAGGAGGAAACCAGAGACAACCGAAGAGGGACATCAACTAAGTTGCATACTCAAGTTTTCGAAAGTCTCGCCATTCTCTTTTGTCAGATCGTCAACGGAGTAAAGAAGTCGACCGCAGACTTGATCTCCATTGTCACACTTCCCCAAATATTTTTTTGTACTCATAACTCTACGCATTAGAGTTTCTTTTGTACCTTATTTTCTTCTACTCGAATTAATATAAAATTTCGTTCAACTTTTTTCGTATTTTTTGCGATGTCAACACTAGTTTCTATATTTTGGATGAGGGTATTTGCTAAAATATTCTATTCTTAAAAATTGATATTTTAGGTGGCGTCATGCTAGTATATTCATTTCACTCGAGTTATACATAAAGTTAAGTCCTCCCTAATTATTGAGGCTAGCTCCGCCACTAGGAGTTACCCAAGCATGAAGTCTTGTTAGGCTTACTCTTGTACCGGACCTATTAGGATCTCGTATAATATTCAAAATTTGAATTTTGTTTTCTATATTGTTCAGAATAGGGTTTTGGTCTCGCCCGAAAGGCTGCTTGGGATGACCGTCCAAAATGGTGAAACGTAAATTTTGAATATTAAACAATACCCTAAAACTAAACAAAAATATATGAGGGTTGTGTGACTTAGGTTATTTAGTTTTGCATGGTGGATGTTATGTGACTTGAATTATTTAGTTTTGATATGAGCAATCAAGAATGATACTTGTGACACAGTTGTTTGCTTCTATCATGATCTCAACTGTCGCATAATACTTGGGGGTCTTTGTCACGCCCCGATCTCCCGCAGGCAATCGGCCGTTCCCGCTAGGCGGGAATCACCCTCGCCAGCGCTCCCGCGGAACGATCGCTTAACCCATCCGGGCGTGATGCCGCACGAGCGTAATCCACGCCCGTGCAAGGCCATGGTTCATTGGCTGGCGGCAAGAGTTCTAAGCCACAGAGTCGCACAGATTGTCCGAGTGCAGCGGAGTCATGAACGCATAGGCGATCGGTAACTGGTTCACTGAGTCGACAAATATAGCGGAAGCATTGAAACAAGTAAAGTAATCTCTTTATTGATATGAACAAGTGTTACAGGCGGCGTATAGCCGAGATTACAAGTCGCTCAAGCCTCTCTCTCTGAAACAGTAAGCGTGCCAAGTGGCTACAACTGTGGAATGAATGTACAGGCGATGGTCAGGCGATGTTCACAACTTATGTCTTGTATATGTGCTTCAGTCCCGGATGCACCGTTGCAAGGCTTCGGGGGGAACTCCTGGCCTTAGCACGCACAAAGGAGGCGTCCGCACCGCACGAGGTTCTCCCGCACCCTGCATATCAAACTGGTGGATTATCAGTACATTGAATGCACTGGTGGGGAAGCTACTCGCCCGCTCGACAAATCCAAACACGTAATACAGGTTCTGTGCACAACTATTATGTTGTCTCTCTAGTTGCCTTAGGATCAGTTTCATGCAAACATTGAATAGCTTATCGTGTCGGGCAGTGCGCCGTGCGATATTAGAGGAACTCGGCGAGACTTACCAACTTACCATTTCCTTCCCTGTCCAAGGCAAACATGATTAATTCAAGCACGGGCATGTATAAGCATTCAGGAGGCAAGCATATGCAAACAGGAGGGTCATTTTAACATGATCGTTCAGGTGTTTAGTTGTTCTTGATGCGATGTAGTGACTCGCACGCGGATAGCCGCTAAGCGAGGATGACTTATCTATATGAACACGGTCGCTGACAAAGCCATTGTGGACACTAGTCTTAAACGAAGATGGTTTGCAGCCAATGTACAGTGGTGCCACAAGCCATCTCGTCCAGTACAGTAGACTATACAGTAAGTTCAGCCATGGAGCGGATGGTGTGCAGCGAAAGAACGGTGGGCGCTGCATACTATCTCGTCCATGTACAGTTGGCTGAAACAGTGGAGTTCCATCCTGATCGGAGCGGCCCGAGTGCCCCGGAGACCGTCCGTGGAACTATACCTCGTTTCTGAGTTGTCCGCGACATGCAGGTCAGGGTCAGGGTCAGTTTCCCCTTCACTAGATACTCGAATACTGTAGAACAGGAGTACAGTGGTACAGTGGTACAGTAGAACAGTATAACAGTAGTACAGTAGTGCACGATTACAAGAGGTGCTTGAATCATGATTCTGTACAGTGATTAACTTGTCTTGATGCATTCCCCTAGTTCGGGGCTGCCTGGTGACCTAACGGTCCCGGATACTTGCAGGAACATTCAGGCACGGAACGACTACGTAGTAGTCTCCCGGGGTTTGGATGAAAATACGGTAACAATCAAGCAGACAAGCATGCGTTCTAAGGAACATAAGCAGGCACGTTGCTCGGGCCCGAAGGTAGTCCGAGAGATGAAACCGTTAAGGGACTTAGCATGCAAGGGTCTGAATATAAGCAGTATTTCATTTCCATGTTCTAGCATAGCAATACAGGTTAGGATTATTCCCTTAGCTAGGTGCGTTGGATTTATTAGCATGTAGGGGGTGATTCACCTAGCGACTAGCATGAACATTCCAGATTTTATGTGTGCTGGCTAAGCAAAGACAAGTTCACCGTAGCCACCCACCTTAGCGATGATTCGCCTCGGTAGAGCGATACGTCTGAGCGAGCCTCTGAAAGTCCAAGCCGGATTCCTGTAGGGACAAGTCTGGATATCCTTTGCTTCTTGATCGAGGCAAAGCAGGTCGGGACAGCTGCATTTTTGCCGTTTGAGACGGCAGTCCGCTTGAGCGGAACAGGGTATTACATCCTACCCAACTTAGAAAAAGTCTCGTCCTCGAGACTTACTAAGGACAAGCAGTAATCTAGGGTTGAGGCAATCCTAGACAAGTCGTTTGTACTTGCTCATTTGGATCTTCACTTGCACAAGCTTCGAAATCAGCATATCGCTTAGACTAGATCGTGCGCACTTTCGAAGGTACCCTCTAGCGTGAACACGTCAACCAGCTCAGTGATAGCGAAGTCTTAGCACTCGAGTTTCACCTCTTCTAAGTCTTGGATGGTGCACTAGTTCAAGGCGTCCCTCGAATAGATGCATTCAACCAAACTTAGGGTTAGTAAAAATCTCGGACAAGCTACTAGCGATACTCTCAGGGTTCGCACAGGTTGGCACAAAGGCCACTCACAGCATACAACCAGACAAGCAAGCATATCATTCAAAACGCATTTTGAAAGAATTTAGACTTATTGTTGGAATATCCCATCGAGGCATTGAGAGAGAGCGTGCACATAACCCACGAACGAGCTTTCGAAACAGAGATATCGAATTGAAGTCCAAAGGCGTAGAAGCCAGGCTCTGATACCAATATGTCACGCCCCGATCTCCCGCAGGCAATCGGCCGTTCCCGCTAGGCGGGAATCACCCTCGCCAGCGGTCCCGCGGAACGATCGCTTAACCCATCCGGGCGTGATGCCGCACGAGCGTGATCCACGCCCGTGCAAGGCCATGGTTCATTGGCTGGCGGCAAGAGTTCTAAGCCACAGAGTCGCACAGATTATCCGAGTGCAGCGGAGTCATGAACGCATAGGCGATCGGTAACTGGTTCACTGAGTCGACAAATATAGCGGAAGCATTGAAACAAGTAAAGTAATCTCTTTATTGATATGAACAAGTGTTACAGGCGGCGTATAGCCGAGATTACAAGTCGCTCAAGCCTCTCTCTCTGAAACAGTAAGCGTGCCAAGTGGCTACAACTGTAGAATGAATGTACAGGCGATGGTCAGGCGATGTTCACAACTTATGTCTTGTATATGTGCTTCAGTCCCGGACGCACCGTTGCAAGGCTTCGGAGGGAACTCCTGGCCTTAGCACGCACGAAGGAGGCGTCCGCACCGCACGAGGTTCTCCCGCACCCTGCATATCAAACTGGTGGATTATCAGTACATTGAATGCACTGGTGGGGAAGCTACTCGCCCGCTCGACAAATCCAAACACGTAATACAGGTTCTGTGCACAACTATTATGTTGTCTCTCTAGTTGCCTTAGGATCAGTTTCATGCAAACATTGAATAGCTTATCGTGTCGGGCAGTGCGCCGTACGATATTAGAGGAACTCGGCGAGACTTACCAACTTACCATTTCCTTCCCTGTCCAAGGCAAACATGATTAATTCAAGCACGGGCATGTATAAGCATTCAGGAGGCAAGCATATGCAAACAGAAGGGTCATTTTAACATGATCGTTCAGGTGTTTAGTTGTTCTTGATGCGATGTAGTGACTCGCACGCGGATAGCCGCTAAGCGAGGATGACTTATCTATATGAACACGGTCGCTGACAAAGCCATTGTGGACACTAGTCTTAAACGAAGATGGTTTGCAGCCAATGTACAGTGGTGCCACAAGCCATCTCGTCCAGTACAGTAGACTATACAGTAAGTTCAGCCATGGAGCGGATGGTGTGCAGCAAAAGAACGGTGGGCGCTGCATACTATCTCGTCCATGTACAGTTGGCTGAAACAGTGGAGTTCCATCCTGATCGGAGCGGCCCGAGTGCCCCGGAGACCGTCCGTGGAACTATACCTCGTTTCTGAGTTGTCCGCGACATGCAGGTCAGGGTCAGGGTCAGTTTCCCCTTCACTAGATACTCGAATACTGTAGAACAGGAGTACAGTGGTACAGTGGTACAGTAGAACAGTATAACAGTAGTACAGTAGTGCACGATTACAGGAGGTGCTTGAATCATGATTCTGTACAGTGATTAACTTGTCTTGATGCATTCCCCTGGTTCGGGGCTGCCTGGTGACCTAACGGTCCCGGATACTTGCAGGAACATTCAGGCACGGAACGACTACGTAGTAGTCTCCCGGGGTTTGGATGAAAACACGGTAACAATCAAGCAGACAAGCATGCGTTCTAAGGAACATAAGCAGGCACGTTGCTCGGGCCCGAAGGTAGTCCGAGAGATGAAACCGTTAAGGGACTTAGCATGCAAGGGTCTGAATATAAGCAGTATTTCATTTCCATGTTCTAGCATAGCAATACAGGTTGGGATTATTCCCTTAGCTAGGTGCGTTGGATTTATTAGCATGCATGGGGTGATTCACCTAGCGACTAGCATGAACATTCCAGATTTTATGTGTGCTGGCTAAGCAAAGACAAGTTCACCGTAGCCACCCACCTTAGCGATGATTCGCCTCGGTAGAGCGATACGTCTGAGCGAGCCTCTGAAAGTCCAAGCCGGATTCCTGTAGGGACAAGTCTGGATATCCTTTGCTTCTTGATCGAGGCAAAGCAGGTCGGGACAGCTGCACGATTGCCGTTTGAGACGGCAGTCCGCTTGAGCGGAACAGGGTGTTACAGTCTTGAGTTGCAAGCATTCAATAATGCGACTAGAACGAGCGACATCTGACGAAACATGATGCCTATGAACCCGTTCCTATCAAAATTATAGCCATGAGGGTTGTATGGTTGCTTATATCAGGATGTAAGAAAACAACAATATTTCAAGTCTCATTCTCGATTGGTTATGACAAAACAAAATAACCCAAGTCACATAATCCCCACTACACAAAACTAAATAATTCAAGTCACACAACCCTCACAAATTTTTGTTTAATTAGTTTTAGAACTCATATAATATTCAAACATTGTATTTAGGTCTCCATTTTGGACATTCAGCTAAGTCAACCGTTAGGACGAGACCTAAATCCTATTCCTAACAATATGGAGACCTAAATGTAAATTTTCAATATTATGCGAGACCCAAATCATATTCTTAACAATATACGTAAATTTCTAATATTATGCGAGACCTAAAAACTAAATAATCCGTTGGGTCGCCTAGCAACAGTATTTTATCGATTTTGGAAAGTTTTTGATTTGGCCGTTTACGACGTGTTCAAAAACAACTGGTTGATAATTTTTATGAGGCACTAGTTTTGATTGGTTCAAAACCTCCCAAAAATCGGTAGTGTAAACTTGGGTGTCTTTATAAATATCCCAAATCGATGGATTTTGAGAATTTTGTTTATTTTATTATATTTATTTATATTCTCACAAAAAAATATAATTATAATTACTAATGCCCTACCATATTTTCTCTCAATTTCTCATCTTTGTTTCTCTTCTACTTTCTCTAAAGTAGGGCTACTTCATCGGTGAGTTTTTAAAATCTTGTTTTTCTATAGTCCCTTCTATCTTCATCTAGGCTATCATTCTTATAAATCCTTAATCCATCTAAATATGGATATATATGTAATTTTATTATTGTAAAAAAATTTCAGAACCGCTGATAATGGCTCATAACCTCTACTCTAAAAACGCGTAGGTTGGACGGGTTAAAATTCGCTATGTAAAAAATCACCTAAATCGGACCCCTCATAATTGCTCATAATCTCTACTCTAAAAACGTCTCATAACCACTACCCAACAATTATCAAGCAGACCCCTATATTAAAGAAACTTCTCTTCAATTTTTAGAATTATTTAGTTTTAGAACGTGGCACGAGGACTCGAAAAAAACCTACAGCCCTTCTAAAATGTTGCAGTGTGCATATCTCCATGTCGTAGCAATCAAATTTCTGTGGTTGCAACACAGCGTAACATACCTACAACTAGTCCCCTTCAAGAGTCCATTAGTTTGTCCTGAAATTTTAGAAATAAACCCGCCTTCCTCGACAAAGGAAAACAAATAAAATTAACTTATCTTTATTTCTATCATTAATATAGTGAAGGAGACCCCTCATCTTGTGTTTATATGTAACATAATTGGTTGGAAATTAATGGATTAAAGAGGCAACGCCTATAAAGAGAGATCGGAAAGATTATTTGCATGAAGGGTCATGTTGAGGGAGGAAAAGGTTTTACGTTCTAGATATGGACTGATTGCACTTTTGCTTAATTAGCACAATAACAGCGAATTCTTCGATTTTACTGCATCAGCACCAGTGTAGAGATGCTGAATTAAACTTGGTTGAGATCAAATTGGCTCAGGCACCAAATTAGACAACCCTGCTCAACTATCCATGTTGAAAACGCAACTAAAAAACATATACAAAGTAAAAGTCGGTAATTTTTTTTTTCATTGGGTTAGATTTGGAGACTGGAATACTGGAGGTACATGTCATTCAGAAACACGGCCAGAGTTGAACTCTTCTCGTCTGCAATCGAACAAATGGGAGTATCTAGTCGAGCCATTCAACAATATATCGTCAGAGCATTCAACCCGAGTGGAAGTGTTGAACATAACCCAGATGACAGCTGAAAGGAAAGATGGTCATCAGTCCTGGTATAGCTCTTCTCCCAGCTCGGACCATCCCCCCGTCCGCAAGCCAGACTGCAGCCACTGGTGCCTGCCTGGGGTTCCAGATGCCTGGAACGAGCTTCTCTATGCACTCTTTCTCCGACGAGAGTTGTCAATGCATAAAAATGCAAGTGCCTCCTCGTGCTCTGGAGATTAATTTATACAAGTCACCAGGAGGAAGGACGGAGATCTTTTCGTGCCATATGCCTAAAGATTATGGCAATGATGTTTGGCCATATAGATTACAGAAATGATAGCACACGCACTGACTCTTGAGTAATAAGTTTTTGTGTTTGGTTCAAGTCATGTATAGTGGATATATATGGTGTATTTTTTTATTCGTCAGGATGGGAGATCAAATTTTTTTCCCCTCTTCTCATTGTCCAATGCATAATAATATGCAGAAGACAAACATCAATAGTAACTTCCTATTAGATGTCATGTACAATATGAACTTTCCATGTTTGCTTGTTATCAGAAGAATGAGAAAGATGGCATTAGTGAGGTTATAAAGTAGCTCCCCACCCCCCCCCCCCCCCCCCCCCCCCCCTCTAGTGCTCTGCCCTCCTCCGCCGGGCACTGCCACCTCCACCTCCGCCATGCTCCTGATCCGGCTGAGAGAGTATTACGCGAGCCAAGAGGCACAGTTGTATAAAGTATGCTATAGGTAATGCTACATTAAAGCAGACATGATACAAAGAAGACCCGTAGACAACGCTGCACTGATTCTCGGGGTATCGTGTTATCGAGGCTATAAGTAGGATGAGAAATAAGATATGTAAAGAAAAAAATTAAATCAAATAATTTTATTTATTTCTAACTTGTTTAGGTGAAATTTTGGGATCCTAAACGCAAAGTTTAAGGGGCCAACGGACCCTAATTTGCACTTTTTTTTACCATCAATTTTGAGATTTCGACAACATGCTACAATAAAGTTTTGGTTTAAGGAAATTGCTACCATAATGTTTCAACTGTTATTTAAAGCACTCTACCGTTAAAATTGCCAATCATCTCTTGCCCAAGTGACTGATATAGGAGGTATCTGTCACATCTGTCCGAATTCGAGCTGGGTGGGAGCGTATTATTCTTTCTATTAAATGGTGAGAATATTTCGGACAGATGTTTGTTCGGATTTCTATTTGACTCCAAAATGTTTGTTCGGATTTGCCGACTTGGAGAATATTTCGGACTTGTGAGCACCATTGTACTTCAATTCTTTAAGAGGTAAGATATTTTTTTTTATTTAAACCTTAAAAAAAAATGTTATAAATTCTCAAATTTTTTGTTAGAATTTCTTATAACACAATATTTTTAGGGTTAGGATGGACGTCACAAGAGCTATCTAATTTAGGGTTAGGGTTAGGCAAATATCTTTTGGACGGGAATTAACATATGGTATTAAGTTGCTAACCGTTTGAAACTTAATTGTAGGAATTTGTTTAGAACAATATTTTATGGTAACAATTTGTTAAAATTCTAAAGTATATTGTATTTAAGTGCAAAATTAGCCGCAAAAGGAGGGGTACTTCATATAGTCTAGCTCTATAACAAATTAAATACATATTATGAGTAAATTTATACAAATAATCTCATTTCTATATTAACAATAGGAAAAAAAATGTCACGCCCCAGACCCAAAATATCGAGGGACTAGACACGTGGCAATGGCTAGCAGTACATACCGATGGACAAACCCAATTTAATGGATCCATCGGGGCATACTTAAGCTGTAATACAACAATCAGGGTCTACTAATCTCATCCACAGAATAAGTACAGCAATATCAATCAAAAGGAAATAAACATCATCCAGTCACAAGTAAATAAAATCGGAGAACAAACCGATATTAAGTCTGTTACAATTGTTCATTAAACAAGTATTTAAAAGAGTTTAATTGTATCAAGACTGAGCATATAAGAAACATATACTCAGGAGAAATCCTCTGCAATCACCTCGTCCTCGGTTCCTAGTTCTGTTCCAACGTATGCACCTGTTCCTGCCTCTGTTCCTGCTAATGCTCTTGTTCCGAAGACATCGGGATAGATCTCGTCTGCTAATCCTGGGGACATAATCCGGATCCAGGTCCTCAGGGGTGTAAACACCCTGATTTTTCAGAATAAAATTTTGAAATAATATTCCCGAATTTTGGTAGTTTGGAAATAGAACCAAGGTAATTAAGGATTTTTAAATGCGGTTATTGGAATTAAAATATGATGGAAATAAGATTTTATGGTGTAAAATGGAAAACCGGGCATAGGGTATTTTTCGGTGAATTTATTGGACTCCGAAAACGCATTTTGAGCCTTAAAAACTTTTGGCTCATTAAACCGAATTAAACTCGTGCCAAATGTCCAACATCCCCATGAGAGCCGAGGCCAAGCCCAAGGAGCGTTAACCCAAGCCCAAGTCCTAGGCCCACCCCTAGGTCAACAAAACCCTAGTTCACATGGTTATAAATACAACTTTTCATAATTAGTAAAGGAGAAAACAAACCATAAAGATTAATCTCAAACAAAACATAAGATTATTTCAGCCGACCCCTACCTTTTCCTCCTGTTCACCCTCATCCTCCCCAATCCGACCTCGCCGGAGTCCGCTGGCCGCTCCCATCTCGCCGGCTATCCCTCTTCGAAGACTCGACCTCGCCGGAGTCCGCTGGCCGCTGCCCATCTCGCCGGCCATCCCTCTTCGGACTCGACCCGTCTGGAGTCAGCCCCGACCCCGCCGGCGTAGCACCGAGCAGACCCTAGACGCCTCGACGACCAACCCGTGGCCGTCCCCGAGCGCCGCCGAGCCGCTGAGGACCGGAGTCGACCCGCGGTCGTCTGACTTCCCTCCTCGGCCGACTCCACAACAGCCATCCCTCGCGGTGCCCGACCGGTCGACCACGGTACCCGCGGTCGTCCCCGAACGCCGCCGAACTCACCGCTTCGCTGCCTTCCCTGAGCCGACACCCTCCGACGAAACCCCGCTGTCCCGAGTCAGACCCTAGGTCTGGACACAGCAACCCGACACGCGAGGACACGACCTGGACACAAAGTGACTCTCGGACACGTGAAAACTCAGATTCTCGGAGCTCGGTTCAGGTACCGTTTTCTCCCTCATCGTAACTCCATTTTAGTTTTTGTCAGTTACTACGCGTAGGCTATATGACCCTCTCAGTGCCCGTGCAACCCGCTCGGTGCATCGCGTCCTGTGGTGATCGAACACCGCGATCCAAAAACAGGAAAAATCACGCCCTGGTTCTCCCCGGAACTGAGTGCGCCCCGCCAAACGGGACGACTTGGTCGCACGCGGTCTTTACCGAACCGTGTACAACTTTGATACGGTCGTATTGGATTTCGCAGAAGTCTATTCGGAGGTACGTGTACCCCGGAATCAACACGTATCCGCGAACAACACCCCGTATCCGACTCTTCTGGAATATGCTGTAACTTTGTGTACACACGTCAGATCGAGACGAAACTTGCGCCATCGGACTCGTAGTAATACGCTGGTCTTGTGACTCAAGTTTGGTCCGATTCTGAGAACGTTGACGAAATCGCATATCATGGGCCCCACAAGTTCCACTTGACGGGCGATTTTGTGATCTGCTCATCGAAATCCAATTCTGGAAGTTCCGTTGGGTTCGTATCATCGTTCCTGACTTGTAGACACTGAGTTTGAGGAATTTGGAGACCTTTGACCCTAGCATGCTTTTCGGTGCAAAGTGGCCCACATGTGGACCCCGTTTTGGCCGAAAATGACCTTTTTGCCCCTGTGTCCAAATTAGACGTAAGGACAAGCGTTTCTAGCTATTTGACATCTTCTGAGACTATTGGTGATGTTTATTACAGCTTTTGGAGTAGTACCTACCGGATCCCCTGATACCGGGACAGTTGTTGGTATTCGGACATCAGGCAAGTGTACCTTGCCAAACTCTGCAGTATTGTTATATATTTTCCTTACTTCATTATATTGTTGTACATGCTTAACCTAGGACCGTGTGACGTACTTAGCGTCCGATTATCAGTCGGGTGCCGACACCGTACGCGGTGTTGTGTACTGTCATCTAGAGATGGATATTCGTGACACTTTATCTTCTCGTACTTGTCTTACCAAGTACACTATGACCCAGGACACTTGACGCTGTTCATGAGACAGGATCTTCCCGAGATATTCGTGGTGATTCTGTATAGGATACAGGACTTGACAGAGATACTCTACTTTTAGATACATTATGACTTGTGCATTAGTTATGATCCCGCTTGCCATGGACATGAGATGTTATGGTCATGATATGCATGGTTACATTGGGTGGGAAGAGACACACAGACTACAGGCTGATCATATATATACACCCCTACTATTGTGAGGCACAAGACTCTGAAGCCCGAGCTTGGCCCATTACTCATTATTACTGCTACTACCGGCTCCCCGACACAGAGCTTGTAGTAGCTTCAGCCTGAGTTCTAGTGCTGCTCTCATCTTGTATATCACTTAGCTGGTTATTTAGTATTCCCTTATTGTTCCATCTACTGCTGGAGAGACCCACAGGCTACAGGTTGATTATGTTATGCCGGCTACTCAGTCTCCCGCTGAGCTAGACCACCACATGATACCACTGCTACCGGCTCCCATACACAGAGCTGGTAGTTGTTTCAACCTGAGTACTATTGATGTTCTCACTTGTATTTTCACTTAGATGTTTACTTACTTGCCCTATTTATTCTATTTATTTTCTGTACTGCATTTATTTTGGATTGAGCTTTCTTGTACCTTGCTATGTCCCCTGATGACCTGGATCCGGATTATGTTCCCAGGATTTGAGGACGAGATCTATCCCGAGGTATACGGGACCGCTGCAGGAGCTGATCCAGGAGCTATACCGCCATCCGAGGATGAGGTGTTAGCTGAAGACTTCTCCTGAGCATCCATGTTTCATGCTAAGTATTTATTATTTATTTCAGTCATTTATATTCTGGTCTGTTGAACCATTGTATCAGATATTTATCGGGTTGTTCCCCGAAGCACTTTGTGAGACTAGCTGATGATTTACATTCCTTATTTATTCAGTGGATCATATTTTATATCTTGTATGGATGAGATTAGTTGTTCCATGATTGTCGTAGACTTGATTTTACAGCTTAAGTATGCCCTGATGGATCCAGTAAATTGGATTTGTCCATCGGTGCGTACTGCTGGCCATTGCCACGAATTTGGTTCCACGGTATTTTGGGACTGGGGTGTGACATGGTTTTTGTGGTGGCCCATGCAGGTCTACGACTAAATTGTTCGGTTTCAACTTAGGAACTGAACCTGCCTGCCTCATAGGATAGATTGTAGGATCTCATCCATTATTTAACCCATTATTGAACTCTATATCGAAACTCAAAATTATTACTTGAACTGCATCCTGTGTTGATTCCTTGGTGCCTTCTTACAGTTTATCTTTTGGTTGCAGAGAAATGGATCCTAGGAACGGAGACGAGATTCCTTTGGATACGCCACACGACGCTGTGGTTACTTACACAGACGGAGTGACTCCACGGAATGGAGGACAAGCATCGCAGAGCGATCAAACCGGTCAGCCTAATCCAAGGTTCCGGAGAGATGACATCCCACCTCCATCACAGTTCACTCCCCAGATGCCAATTTTTCTGCCAGGACAAGCCATGGACGGGCAACAGATGTTCCAGATGATGTATGCCATGATGCAAGCCCAGCAACAGATTCATCAAGAGGCCCATCGCCAGGAGGCAGAGTATCTGAGGAACAGCCTGGTATCCGCATTGGAGCAGGCAAATCCACCAGCGAGGCGATAAACGACGGGATCTATCACCGACTTTCGTCAGCTCAAGCCTCATAGATTTTATGGGAAAGAGGGGCCAACAGAAGTTCATGAATGGCTCATAAACATACAGCATCGGTTGGAAGCCGCTGAACTTCCGAGAGAAAAGTGGATGACTGCAGTCAGAATGCAGTTAACTGAGAATGCACATCACTGGTGGTTAGCAGAGGAGAGAAGGCTCGGGCAGGACCGAGTCACTTGGGAAGAGTTCTCCAGACTCTTCAAAGAGATGTATATTTCCGCAGTAGCACGGTCAGAGCTCAGAGACAAGTTCAACCGCCTTATCCAAGGCAATATGACAGTGGAAGAATACAACGCAGAATTCATTCACCTCAGTCGTTTTGCCCCAACCTTGATTGCGACAGAGAAAGAGAAAGCTGAGAAGTTCTTTGACGGGCTAAAGTTCGAGCTCCAGAGATTGATTGGATCGGTCGCACCTACATCTTATACCGACTTCTCGCAGCAGCACGACGCATGGAGCGCGTCACTAGAAGGGAGTCAAACCTGAAGAGGCCTATCACCTCAGCACCATCCAGGACAGCACATTGGGATTCTGCAAAACGGAACCAGAGGAGTATGCCAGAGAGGACAGCACACAGGGCCATATCTCTCCCTACTTGTCACCACTGCGGGAAGATAGGTCACATTGAGAGAGAATGCAGACGCAAGTTAGGACTATGTCTGGCTTGCGGGTCCAACCAGCATCAGACCAGAGACTGTACCGAGCGCAGAGAGGGAGCACCGAGATTAGCTTTGCCTGTGCCACGACCAGCTTATCCAGCAGTAGGAGCACAGCAGGCAGGAGTTGGAGGCGTCAGGCCACCAGCCCCAGGAGGGAATCAGCAGAGACCACCCCTGGCACCACAGGCAGCTCTATTTCAGCAGGCTCAGCAGCAGAGAGGCCAAGCTCAGGGACGAGGCCAGGCATTCACAATAGCTGTTGAGGAGGAGGCTACAGCGGGCGAGGTCATCGCAGGTACTATTTTAGTAGCTTTATTACTAGCTGTAGCATTATTTAATTCTGGAGCATCGCATTCATTTATAGCAGCTAGCTTTGTAGCCACCCATAGAGTAGCTACCGCACCCCTTCCGAAGGTGAAGAGAATTCTTATGGGAGGTGGAATTATTCCGGTTAGTGACGTCTGTAGATCATGTTCTGTAGTAGTCTGTGGGAGAGAAATGCGAGCTCAATTTCTGACCTTTTCTATGCCGGACTATGATGTTGTGCTTGGAATGGACTGGTTAAGTCAGTACCATGCGACTCTTGATTGCCAACTTGGGCGGATTATATTTAGACCGCCTGGACATCCAGAATTTGAGTTTCTTCGAGGAGCAGTAGAGCAAGGAGTTCAGCCTACTCTTAGGGTACTATCTGTAGAAGAGGAGACAGGTTACCCAAGAGTCATATCAGAATTTGTGGATGTATTTTCTGATGATCTTCCAGGTTTACCGCCTGATCGGGAAATAGAATTCACAATAGACTTAACTCCAGGAGCAGAGCCTATCACTTCCTCAATATATCGGCTGGCACCTAAGGAGTTAATGGAGTTGAAGGAACAAGTTGATGATCTTCTAGAGAAGGGTTTCATTCGACCCAGTGTTTTACCTTGGGGAGCACCCATATTATTTATGCCGAAGAAGGATGGAACAGTACGGTTATACATTGACTACAGGGCACTGAATGCTGTAACCATTAAGAACAGGTATCCCTTACCACGCATTGATGATCTATTCGATCAATTGAGTGGTGCAAGGGTATTCTCGAATATTGACCTTCGATCCGGCTATCATCAGATCAAAGTAAGGAAGGAAGACATCCCGAAGACAGCTTTCAGGACCAAGTATGGACATTATGAGTTCTTGGTGATGCCGTTTGGTTTAACCAACGCGACAGCAGTGTTTATGAGCTTAATGAACAGAGTCTTTCATCAGTTCTTGGATAAATTCGTGGTGGTGTTCATTGACGACATTCTCATATATTCTAAGAACCACGAAAAGCACGAGGAGCATCTCAGAATCGTGTTAGAGACCTTGAGATAGGAAAAGTTATATGCTAAACTCAGTAAGTGTGAGTTCTGTATGGACAAAGTACCTTTCTTGGGACATATCATCTCAGGAGAAGGACCTTCAGTGGATCCAGAGAAAGTTGCGACAATAGAGACTTGGCCTACACCCACATCAGTTGCAGAGGTGAGAAGTTTTCTCGGACTTGCGGGATATTACCCAAGGTTTATAGAAAATTTCTCGAGGATTGCAGAACCGATGACGAAGCTGACACGTAAAGATCAAGAGTTTATATGGACATAAGACTGCCAGAAGGCCTTCGAAGATTTGAAGAGAAGATTAACAACAGCACCTGTCTTGACTCTTCCTTCAGGGTCAGAAGGTTTTGTTGTTTACAGTGATGCATCAGGTAGCGGATTGGGATGTGTTTTGATGCAACATGGCAAAGTCATTGCTTATGCATCGAGACAGTTGAAGGTACACGAGAAGAACTACCCAACACACGATCTGGAGTTAGCTGCAGTTATATTCGCATTAATGATTTGGAGACACTACCTTTATGGGGAGAAAGTAGACATCTTTACAGATCACAAAAGTCTGAAGTATGTATATACTCAAAAGGAGCTTAACATGAGACAGAGGCGTTGGCTTGAATTGATGGTAGATTTTGACATAGATCTGCAGTACCATCCGGGAAAGGCGAATGTTGTAGCAGATGCACTAAGCAGGAAGCCCACGGCCTATTTCTTGACGATGCAGCCCGAGTTATTGAGGGATCTATAGGAGCTTCAGATAGAGGTTGTCTTACCAGGACATAATGGCTTGATGGCTAATCTTGAAATCAAGTCATCACTCGTGGAGAAGATTAAGGAGGCATTGCCCACCGATGCTAGATTTCGAAGACTAAAGGAGAGGACAGAAGCAGGCATGCAGACAGGACTTCGCATACACGAAGATGGGACATTGAGGTTTGGAAATCGCCTGTATGTTCCAAATAGAGAATTGAGACAGGAGTTAATGACGGAAGCACATATCTCTATGTACTCTGTTCATCCAGGAGGAACAAAGATGTACCGAGACTTGAGACAGTATTACTGGTGACATGGAATGAAAAGGGAGATTGCGAGATTTGTGGCCAAATGCTTAGTCTGCCACCAGGTGAAGGCCGAACATCAGAGGACTGCAGGTATGTTACAGCCGCTTCCTATACCAGAATGGAAGTGGGAGCATATCACGATGGATTTTGTCATCGGATTTTTGAGGAGCCCCAGTGGAAGAGACGCAGTATGGGTTATAGTGGATCGACTCACTAAATCGGCACCCTTCTTGCCATGTAGAGTTGGACAGTCCACAGAGGTACTCGCCGACATGTATATGCGACAAATCGTTAAATTTTATGGGGTGCCTGTTAGTATTGTATCGGATCGAGATTCGAGATTTATCTCTCATTTCTGGAGAAGCATGCAAGAGAGCCTGGGCACCAGACTCAAATTCAGCACGGCATACCACCCACAGATAGATGGCCAATCGGAGCACACCATTCAGATCTTGGAGGATATGTTATGATCATGTATGATAGACTTTGGAGGATCTTGGGAAGATTATTTGTACTTGGTGGAGTTCTCCTACAATAACAGTTATCAGGGTAGTATCCAGATGGCACCATTTGAAGCTTTATACAGAAGGAAGTGCAGATCGCCTATATGTTTGAGTGACGTTGGTGAACGTCAAATACGGGGTCCAGAATTGGTAACACAGACAGTGGAAAATGTAAAACAGATTCAGAATCATCTACGAGAAGCTCAGGACAGACAGAAGCATTGGGCAGATACGCACAGACGTCCCCTAGCGTTTAAAGAAGGAGAGCACGTATTCTTGAGGATTTCGCCCACTCGTGGTACTATCAGATTCGGGAGCAGAGACAAGTTGAGCCCAAGGTATATTGGGGCCATTTGACATTCTAGAGCGCGTTGGTGAGGTGGCATATCGTCTTGCATTACCACCATCCTTAGAGGGAGTGCATGCCGTATTCTACGTCTCACAGCTGCGAAGATACGTGACCGACCCAAGTCACGTAGTCGATCATTCAGAGATCGCAATAGGCCCAAGCTTGAGATATGAAGAACAACTAGTTGGCATCGTCGACGTCAGTGAGAAGACATTGCGGGGACAGACAATCAGACTGGTTCGTGTAGCTTGGAAACATCATTCTCCTGGAGAATCGACTTGGGAACGAGAAGATAGTATGCGCCAGCGATACCCCCACTTGTTTGAGGAGACAGTTGTAAACTGAGCAACCTTGTATTTCCATATCTCTTTCTTTATAGCTTATTCTTTGATTGCGAGGACGTAATCCTCTTAAGGAGGGAAGATTGTAAACACCCTGATTTTTCAGAATAAAATTTTGAAATAATATTCCCAAATTTTGGTAGTTTGGAAATAGAACCAAGGTAATTAAGGATTTTTAAATGCGGTTATTGGAATTAAAATATGATGGAAATAAGATTTTATGGTGTAAAATGGAAAACCGGATATAGGGTATTTTTCGGTGAATTTATTGGACTCCGGAAACGCATTTTGAGCCTTAAAAACTTTTGGCTCATTAAACCGAATTAAACTCGTGCCAAATGCCCAACATCCCCATGAGAGCCGAGGCTAAGCCCAAGGAGCGTTAACCCAAGCCCAAGTCCTACGCCCACCCCTAGGTCAACAAAACCCTAGTTCACATGGTTATAAATACAACTTTTCATAATTAGTAAATGAGAAAACAAACCCTAAAGATTAATCCCAAACAAAACCTAAGATTATTTCAGCCGACCCCTACCTTTTCCTCCTGTTCACCCTCCCCAATCCGACCTCGCCGGAGTCCGCTGGCCACTGCCCATCTCGCCGGTCATCCCTCTTTGAAGACTCGACCTCGCCGGAGTTCGCTAGCCGCTGCCCATCTCGCCGGCCATCCCTCTTCGGACTCGACCCGCCTGGAGTCAGCCCCGACCCCGCCGGCGTAGCACCGAGTAGACCCTAGACGCCTCGACGACCAACCCGCTGACGTCCCCGAGCGCCGCCGAGCCGCTGAGGACCGGAGTCGACCCTGCGGTCGTCTGACTTCCCTCCTCGACCGACTCCACAGCAGCCATCCCTCGCGGTGCCCGACCGGTCGACCACTGTACCCGCGGCCGTCCCCGAACGCCGCCGAACTCACCGCTCCACTGCCTTCCCCGAGCCGACACCCTCCGACAAAACCCCGCTGTCCCGAGTCAGACCCTAGGTCTGGACACAACAACCCGACACGCGAGGACACGACCTGGACACAAAGTGACTCTCGGACACGTGAAAACTCAGATTCTCGGAGCTCGGTTCAGGTACCATTTTCTCCCTCATCGTAACTCCGTTTTAGTTTTCGTCAGTTACTATGCGTAGGCTATATGACCCTCTCGGTGCCCGTACAACCCGCTCGGTGCATCGCGTCATATGGTGATCGCACACCGCGATCCAAAAATAAGAAAAACTATGCCCTGGTTCACCCCGGAACTGAGTGCACCCCGCCAAACGGGACGACTTGGTCGCACGCGGTCTTTACTGAATCGTGCATGATGTTGATACGGTGGTGTAGGATTTTGCAGAAGTCGATTCAGAGATACGTGCACCCCGGAATCAACGCGTATCCGCGAACAACACCCCGTATCCGACTCTTCTGGAATATGCTGTAACTTTGTGTACACACGTCAGATCGAGACGAAACTTGCGCCATCGCGTATCATGGGCCCCACAAGTTCCACTTGACGGGCAATTTTGTGATCTGCTCATCGAAATCTAATTCTGGAAGTTCCGTTGGGTTCGTATCATCGTTCCTGACTTATAGACACTGAGTTTGAGGAATTTGGAGACCTTTGACCCTAGTACGATTTCTGGTGCAAAGTGGCCCACATGTGGACCCCGCTTTGGCCAAAAATGACCTTTTTGCCCCTGTGTCCAAATTGGACGTAAGGACAGGCATTTCTAGCTATTTGACATATTCTGAGACTATTGGTGATGTTTATTACAGCTTTTGGAGTAGTACCTACCGGATCCACTGATACAGGGACAGTTGTTGGTATTCGGACATCAGGCAAGTGTACCTTGCCAAACTCTGCAGTATTGTTATATATTTTCCTTGCTTTATTATATTGCTGTGCATTCTTAAACTAGGATCGTGTGACGTACTTAGCGTCCGATTATCAGTCGGGTGCCGACACCGTACGCGGTGTTGTGTACTGTCATCTAGAGATGGATATTCTTGACACTTTATCTTCCCGTACTTGTCTTACCAAGTACACTATGACCCAGGACACTTGACACTGTTCATGAGATAGGATCTTCCCGAGATATTCGTGGTGATTCTGTATAAGATACAGGACTTGACAAAGATACTCTACTTTTAGATACATTATAACTTGTGCATTAGTTATGATCCCGCTTGCCATGGACATGAGACGTTATGGTCATGATATGCGTGGTTACATTGGGTGGGGAGAGACACACAGACTACAGGCTGATCATATATATACACCCCTACTATTGTGAGGCACAAGACTCTGAAGCCCGAGCTTGGCCCATTACTCATTATTACTGCTGCTACCGGCTCCCCGACAAAGAGCTTGTAGTAGCTTCAGCCTGAGTTCTAGTGCTGCTCTCATCTTGCATATCACTTAGCTGGTTATTTAATATTCCCTTATTGTTCCATCTACTGCTGGAGAGACCCACAGGCTACAGGTTGATTATGTTATGCCGGCTACTCAGTCTCCCGCTGAGCTAGACCACCACATGATACCACTGCTACCGGCTCTCCTACACAGAGCTGGTAGTTGTTTCAACCTGAGTACTATTGATGTTCTCACTTAGATGTTTACTTACTTGCCCTATTTATTCTATTTATTTTCTGCATTGCATTTATTTTGGATTGAGCTTTCTTGTACCTTGCTATGTCCCCTGAGGACCTGGATCCGGATTATGTCCCAAGATTTGAGGACGAGATCTATCCCGAGGTATACGGGACCGCTGTAGGAGCTGATCCAGGAGCTGTACCGCCATCCGAGGACGAGGTGTTAGCTGAAGACTTCTCCTGAGCATCCATGTTTCATGCTTAGTATTTATTATTTATTTCAGTCATTTATATTCTGGTCTGTTGAACCATTATATCAGACATTTATCGGGTTGTTCCCCAAAGCACTTTGTGAGACTAGCTGATGATTTACATTCCTTATTTATTCTGTGGATCATATTTTATATCTTGTGTGGATGAGATTAGTTGTGCCATGATTGTCGTAGACTTGATTTTACAGCTTAAGTTTGCCCTGATGGATCCATTAAATTGGGTTTGTCCATCGGTGCGTACTGCTGGCCATTGCTACGAATCTGGTCCCACGGTATTTTGGGACTGGGGCGTGACAAGGGGACATAGCAAGGTACAAAATAACTCATGCCAAAATAAATACAGTACAACAATAAATAAAATAATAGGGTAAATATATAACCAGCTAAGTGATATGCAAGTGAGAGTTTTAGTCATACTTGGGCTGAGACTACTATAGGATCAGTGTCGGAGAAACCCATAGCAGTATTTTCTCGAAGGGCCAGAACTTGTGCCAAAGCTCTATATCAGAGACTAAGACACCTCCAGATGACAATATATATAATATAATCATCCTTTGATATGGTAATACTCTCCCCACCTAATGTAATCACACGTCTCATGTCCATGACACGCAGGATCAAAACTAATGCAACAAGTCATAATAAGATCTAAGAAAATAATGTCTATGTCATGAACCTGTATCCTATACAGAATCACCTTGAATATTTCAGGAAGATTTTGTCTCATGATTAGTGTTAGGTGTCCTGGGTTATGATGTACTTGATAATGCAAGCACGAAAATAATGAGGGTCACGATATCCATCTCTAGGTGACGTTACACAACTCCGCGTACGGTGTTGGCACCCGACTATTAATCGGACGCTAAGTAAGTCACACGGTCCTAGGTTAAGCATGTAAAAGATATAAATAAGTCAAGAAAATATGTAACAAGAACTATAATATTGGCAAGGTACACTTGCCTGGGGTTCTGGCTCCAACTGTAGCTCTAGTCTCAGTGGGATTTGCATGTAGTCCTCCGGTTGCTGAAATAAACATCACCATCAGATTCAGAAGACATCAAATAGCTTAAAATGCCTGTCCTTGAGTCCAATTTGGATACAGGGCCAAAAATGACAGTTTCTGGTCAAAGCGGGGTCCATATGTGGTCCGTTTCGCACCAAAAAATGTGTCAGAACCAATATTCTCCAAATTCGTCCAACTTGGTGTCAACAAGTCCAGAACGATAATACGAACCCAACAGAACTTCCAGAATTGGATTTCGATAAGCCGATCACAAAATCGCCTGTCAAGTGGAGCTGCGGGGCCACGATACGTGATTTTGTCAACGTTCTCAAAATTGAACCAAACTTGGGTCACAGGACCAGCGTATTTCTATGAGTCTGATGTCACAAATTTTGTTTCGATCTGACGTGTGTACACCAAGTTACAGCAAGATCCAGAACAGGCCGATACGGGACGTTGTCGGCGGATACGCGTTGATTCCGGTGTGCACGCACATCCAAATTAACTTCTGCAAAATCCCGCACATCCGTATCAACGGCGTGCACCTTTCGGTGAAAACCGCACGCGACCAAGTAGTCCCGTTTGGCGGAGCGTACTCAGTTCCAGAAGAAAATGGGGTATAATTTTTCCTGTTTTTGGATCGCAGTTCGCAATCACCACAGGACGCGACACACAAAGCGGGTTGCACGGGCATCGAGAGGGTCACGCAGCCTACGCATCATAACAGACAGAACAAAAAATGGGGCAGCAAGGAGAAATAAAAAGCTACCTTAATAGGGCTCTGAAAAATTAGGATTCTCGTGTCCGCGAGTCGTCTCGGCTTGACACAACACAGTGGACACTGTGTCAGGCCTGTATCCGGTCTAGGGTTTCGGTTTATGTCGGAGACTCGCCGGAGGGGCTCGTCGGAGGAGAGGTGACGTGCTGGCGGAGGCAGGGCGGGGCTCGTCGGCGTCGTCGGAGGCGGCTGCGGCCGGAGGACACGGCGGAGGCGTCTCTGCTGAGTTGCTGCGGTGGTTCGTCGGCTCCGGGAGGGAGAGGGCGGCCAAGGCACTGCGGAGGCGAGACTCGGGAGGAGGAGACGGCCGGGGTTCGTCGCATAGGAGGGACGGCGCTGTGGGGCTCGTCGGGGAAGACGGGTCGAGCGGGCGGAGCTGAGATGGGAGAGGGTGGAGACGACGGGGAGGCGGTGGTCGAGGGGGCGGGTTTTATAGACGGAGAAGGAGGCGGTCGGGCGGCCGGTGCGGGAGGCGCAGCGATGGGTCGGGGCAGTGGAGCGGCGGCCGGAGCGGCGCCAGGGAGACGAAACGGCAGAGGGCGGCGGCCGAGAATCGCCATAGTCTGGGGTTAGGTTTAGGGGTTTCGGGTTATTGGATCCGGGTCGGGTCGGGCGGTGGATCCGGCCCGATCCGCTAAGGCTAGGGTGCGGGTCGGGTTAGTGGGTCGGGTCTGGATTTTAGGCCCGGATCCGACCCAATAAGGATTTGGGTATGGTTTAGTTAAACCGGTCCGGTTCAGCTTGGTTTGGTTTATTTAAAATAAACTGGGTTTATCCTAGGGTTTATTTGGTTTATTTAAAACTTGGTTTTTAGGTCTTTAAAAGTACTTTCGGGGTCCAATAAAAATATTATTTTTATAGTATTTTAATATTATTTAAAAACATTTAAAATTATTCAATCTCAAAAATACCTTGATTTAAATCCCAAAAATTTCCAGAAAATTTGTAAAAATTAATTTTAAAAATTCTTGAAAATTCAGGGGGTTTACCCAAAATTACACAAATAATCTCATTTATTTTTAATAAAATACTAATTTGCATAAAAATATAATATAATTCTTTTTTTATGTTTCTAGCACTATAAAAATATTGCAAAATAGTGACAAAAGTAGACCAGTCACAAAATTAGTGACTGATGAGCGACTAAAATATGACGGTTTTGTGGTTCTGAATCACATATCTATATTTTCGTCGCTAGGTAGTAGCTAAGGTGTCGAAATGTTATAGCGACGGATTACTTTCGTCACAACGAAACATTAAATTCATAGAACCCATTCCTTTCCTCACTCCTAAAAATGTTCCAAATTAACACCACTCCCCCCCCCAACCCGCCCCCAATCCCAAATCCTCCCCCCCCACCATCCCCACCACTTCCTTCTAACCATGTTGTGATGATGTCGCTCCCTTCTCCTCCTCCCAACCAGGCAGCATCGACGTTCCTCCTCCTCCTGTTCTAGACCAACGGCGTCTCGCAGTGGCACCGTTCAGGCCTAGACGAGCAGCCCCTTCTCATCGTCTCCTCCTCTCAACCCTCTCCTCCGCATCTCAGTATTTGAGATCTTTAACACAAGTTTTTAATTTTTTTTAATTTCTCAATGTTCTATAAATTGTTGTTCTAATTTTATTTATTTTATGATGCATGAGAAATTGGTAATTTAAATGCACCAATTTTGTTGTTAAAGTGTATTATTAGGTCGAATATAGTCGAAACTTGGAGAAGGTTTATGATATTAGGTTGAATATAGTGTATTTTAGGTTGAATATATTAGACAATTAGCCAAAAAAAATGCTTTATGACAGAAGGAATGATAAAGGAAGGTTTAATTTTCCTATGATTAATGTATCAATCCCAATAAATTTTCTCAAGAGCCAACAAGAGTGTAATTCCCCATTTTCTCATTATAAGACACTACAAAAATACACTTTTTAGCAACAAAAATATGCGCGACGGAAATATCCGTCGCTAAAATGCAATTTTTAGTCGCTATTTTCAAATAGCGACGGATTAGCGAAAGAATTCGTCCGTCAGAAATATTAACTTCGCTAAAGATTTTCTGTCACTAATCCGTCGCTCAAGCAACGGCTTAGCAAAGGAATGAGCGACATAATGTCAGCAACGTATTAGTGACGTATAAGTTCCATGGCTAAACTTTTTGACTACTTACCAACATAATAGCGACGGATTATGTGAGCCCAAAAATTATGAAATTTTTCAAAAGGTTATGCACATTCTGGGCTCACATAGTTTGTCGCTAATCCGTCGCTAAGTCGTCACTCTCAGTGACGGATTATCGACAGATTTTAGCGACGGACCCTGATATATGTTTGGTACATTTTTGTGTCTCAGGTGTTTTAGCGATAGAATTTTCCGTCGCTAGGTAGTTGCTGACCTGAGGTTGTCCGTCGAAAATTCGTCGCTGAGCTGAGATTTACCATATTTTTCGTCGCTAGTCCGTCGCTAAATGTAAAAAAATTTGACAAATTAGTTTCTGTTGAGCATATACTTGTTATATATTCACCAATTTCCACAGAAATAAATTTCACACAAGTAAATTTCACACAAACTATGAAAACCCACACAAACATGTCCAAATGTTATATATACAATGAACTAAATGTTATATATACAATGAACTAATAAAGTACAGTAATCCAAATATACCACAAACTAAAAAAATACAACGGTGGAGGCGGAGGTGTGTTATACAATTCTAGTCAAAAAATACGATGGTGTTATACAATTTCACAAAGTCAAATAAATACAATCAAATCAAATTAATACAATCAAGTCAAAAAAATACAACAAACTCAAAAAAATACCATAAACTCAAAAATCTATATAGTCGACGGTGGAGGCGGAGGCGGCAACGGCTGTCGGCTAGCCATGTACTTCTCCTTAACCATAGCGATGATATTCTATAGATCATCGTGAGCAACGACAGATGGAGCAGTGGCAGGAGCCGTCAAAGGAGATGGAGGACCCATCAATGCCGCCAAAGGAGCTGGAGCCATCGGAGTAGCTGGAGGAGGCATCGTAGTAGCCGTCGGAGGAGTAGGTACTGGAGCATCACGCATGTCTATCAACTGTCGAACCAGTCCATGTAGCTCATGCACAGTCATTGTGATCTACTCCAGAGACATCGCCCCAGAAGGAAGGCCGGAGACAGGCACTGTTGGAGCTGGAGTAGCCGTCGGAGGAGCTTTGGAAAGAACCGACGGTTGGGATGCCAACGATCCGGTACCGTACACGCTGCCGCCTTTCCCTTTCTCGACCGCTTGTACCCACCGATCGTTTCTCTCAGTCGACGTACTTCTCTCATCTCCCCCCTCTAACGCCTCATACGTCTCCTATATTTATTTATATAAATAGGTTTAGAGTTAAGGATTTTAGAGTTATATGTGCTATATTTGATTTTGGTTAGAGTATCATATTAGATACTAGATATCATATTATATAATTTAACCAAGGTTAAAAGTATCAGAACCGGAATCGGTATCGGACCATTCCTTAACTCCAAAACTATTTGATTCTTAGTAATTTTGAAATTGAATAAAATAGTAATCACCCTTGTCGATTAATTTACATGTTGTCACGCCCCAGTCCCAAAAATATATGGAACTAGGCCACGTGGCAATAGCCAGCTGTCACGTCTCCGAGGATATCCCAATTTAATGGATCCAACGAAGAGTGCTACGCTGTCCTAAATAACTAACAAGTCTAATATCACTCAACAACAGGTAATCTAATCTCATCCACAATATAAACAGCAAGAATGTACTAATAATAAATGCTGGAAGAAAAATGCCAGTCTCCAAATATCATAATACAACCAAGAATGTCTGGTGGGGACAAACCCACTACTATGACAAAAAAAATACTGAAATGATAGATAAAAGACAATGACTAGGGCATCGGCTGACTAGATAATGATGCCCCCAATCCTAGGCAGAAGGCCTACCAACTGATCACGAAAACTCTGACGGTAGCACCTCTAGCTCCTCAGCTGTAATGTACCTAGTCTCCTGTCCTGGTCCGTACACTGTGGGGTAATATGCCTTGTCCAAATCTGAAAAGGTACCAGGTCCTCAGACGGACGTAATAAGATACATAAAAGCATGCCATATATATAAATACTGAATAAAATAAATACAATAATATAAAGGGTGTGCTAACCATCTAAGTGAATGCAATATGAAGACAACTTTGGTGCGTATGGGTAGGCGTAGGCATAACGTCCAACACTCCGAAGAGCGTGGTATCTGTAACATCCATCATTCCGAAGAATGAGGTATCTGCAATATATTTACGTCCGTATCACTCCGAAGAGCGGGGTGTCTGCATTAAAGGGAGTCAAGGATTAAATCCCCGGTGAGGTTGTGGTAACCCTACCTGAAATCCTAATCAAACCAATATCTAAGAGAAGGAGAAGAAGAATCTAAAACCTTAAATCCTTAATCAAATCGAACTACAAGAAAGACGTACCCGATTGATGTCTTCTCGCCTCTTGGTCGTTGGTGATAGAGGAGTACCGGTCGCAGCGGACGACCACATCCATGTGACTTTTTCCTTTGTGAAAATGAAAGCAAAAGTGAAAGGGGGTGGGGGGGGGGGGGGGGGGAGGGGGTGGGGATCGTAAAATGAAAGAGGGAGGGAGGGGGAAATCGTGAAAGTAAAAAAAACGAGTGCGGGAATTTAAAAATCTTCATAGGAATTTTGATCCTAAACAACGCTTCTGGTATGTCAAATCCAAATTTACTATATTTGTGAAATAGGTTTTGAATTTGAACAACAGTTTTAATCTGTCGAAAATATGACGACAGTTTTAATACGTCATTATTGAACAACTCTAACTGTCGTAAATTGTCCATTTTGATGTAGTGTGAACAAATAGATGACACTTTAAATACCGAAGAACTCAAACTGAAAACAAGTAAAATATCCATGGAAAAAACTAAATATTCTGGATATTGAACACATACAAACTATTGAGTCGAAGAAATCGAAAAATCTGGAATGAAATCCATGGAAAACACTCAAAATCTCCTTAGATCCGTTAAGAAACCATCGGAAATACCATTTGATAAAGTTGAAGAAGTGAAAAAAAAAAAATCACCCAACTAGACATGCAGACAGAATTTTTGGGAGATATTACCTTTAGATGGAAAGAAAAAATTTCAGAAATATGGAAATTGTCCAAATCTACCGAAAATGTCCATATCAAACATATTATAGCCAAAAACGTCCGGATCTACCGAAAACTAAAAGATCTAATGTAGTTTTCACTGTAAATGAAAAATATACAAATTTTCTGCTAGCTTTACAAATTTGGCGGGCAGCGGGGTGGTGTTGCCTGATCTCACTTCCAAAGGAGTTTAGCTATGGATTTGGAGAGGAGAGCAGCCTCAGATCTCGCCCACATCTGATTTTTTTTTTTCCTTCTTCTAGGAATTGCAATCTTGTCAAAACTTTTCTGCTTCCCCCACATATGCAACCAAACACAGGATATAGGCCAAAGCATTGAGCAGTGGCAAAAATGCCTCAACTTCAGCTGAGTATCTGCGAATCAAACATACCCTTAGTGGATTGGAAACACTTGGACCAAATTGAATTTATCACAGAAAGTTTCATAAGCATTGGATAAAGGTAGCCACAAGTCGAGTTAATTAAAGTTGGCATGGGCCAAAATAATTGAGTTATCTGCCCTATATAATACCACAGATTGTGAGAGGATCCAAATCATGTCTAAAGGAGTACTGTGTAACAGAACATCCTCTCAAAATTTGAAAATGCGAAACATAATACACTACTTAATTAATATGGATAGAGTAAGGGAAAAGCTTGACAATGGCTTTGAGAACCAATCTATCTATATATGTATATATATATTTGCATCTTTCAAACACACAACTTACATATGTTCTTTGCCCACTACATCCATCATAGGACTGCAGAAGTTCATATATACAGGATGTTAGTGCCAACCCCTTTGATGCAAACGTACACTAAAGTTTCCAAGTTCAAGCAGTTGGGTAAGAAGCCATCATGGCAATCCCACATAAACCCTCCTTAGCATCCACATCCCTCTCCATCCTTATGTAGCCACTCTCACCCCATGATTCCCCCCACGAATTCTTTACCAACCAATACTTAGTTCCATCGCTGGTAGTCCCGTAACCGACTGCGGTCACACCATGATCCAGATCGGTGCCACATTCTCCGGCGAAAACCCCACTAGAGTACAATTGGAAAGCAGAGCCTCCAGCATCGATGGCAACGGAAATAGGTTGGTTGGCAACAGCCTTTAGCAGTGCTGCTTCACTGTTGGCAGTAACATCCTCGAAGCCCTTTATGGTGGCAGCATGGTTGGAATTCTTCTTAGCATTGCAGGTTCCATCGGCAGCCTTGTACGGGTAGTTGGCTTCAGTGGTGAGGCCTTTGTTCTTGATGATGTACTTGAAGGCATCGTCCATAAGACCACCGTTGCATCCTTGGTCAGAGCTGGTGTCGCAGTCAACAAGCTCTTGTTCGGATAAGGAGATGAGCTTCCCGGTGCTGAGCTTGTTGATTCCTTCTGTGGCAGCTACGGCAGAGAATGCCCAACAACAACCTGTATGCATATTTTCAAGATTGGGAATATATATATATATATATATATATATATATGAGCTCTGAACAAGGTACTACTACTACAGCTAGGATTTAAGTAGGTATATATGGTTGCATGCTCACCACATTGGCCTTGATCCTTGATTGGAGTGACTGCACCCTTTGTCCTCCAATCCATGCTTGTTGGTATGTCCACCGTTGCATTCTCGTACTTGAAGCTTCCCTGCGCCTTGGCTGCTACCATTTTCTTTGTCGCGCTAAAACCATTTCGGCTGGTCCTGAACTCCTCATTGGTGAGATCAGCAAATCTATTTGCACCCAACTTGTATTTGTGCTCCCCAGCAGCATTGAACGCTTCAATGAACTCAACGTTGGCCTTAAATATCTCAAATCGGAGTGCTTTCTCTGCCGCATCCTTGTACACTCTCCCATATTGCGCCATCCACCTCTCATACCTTTCCGACATGGACATCTCACTGAGATCACGAGATGCTGCAGACTGGGAAGCCCAAAAGCCAATGATTAGCACGGACAGCCATAGGAATTTGCTGCTAGAGAAAGAAGACATGTTAATATTCTTATGATTTATGGTTGAGTAAAGGAGATCTGAACACATGTTATGGTACTCAAATGGCATCTCTATATATATAGGTGTAAAGCGTATCTATCTGTTCTTCTCATGAACTAGCTACAATTGTGCATGCAGAGGGACTTGTGCCGTGCCGTGGAAATGGTGAGATCATACATACTTGAATGTAAATTTCTTCTTTTAAAATCCGATTGATGACAAAAAAGAATCTTGATTACAAGTTCACTGTAGCATATGTCATCCTTAGTTCCATTGCATGGGTGTCTTTACTTTAGAAATGATTAAGAAATTAAAACCAATTACAGCAACGTATTGCACGCTATTGATCCGATTTTAAAACAAGAATCATTCCTTCGTGAACTCACCATTTCCACGGCACGCAGAAGTCCCTCCCAAACAATTGTAGGTTGGCATGAAAGAACAAAACTCCTTGCATCTAATATATATATTGATGCCATTTTAGTTTCTCACATGTCTTTGGGCTTTACTTCACTACAAAGCATAAGAATACTTAGGGTCTGCTCCGCAATCATAGGGATAGCAGTGTTTTTAGAGTACCGGTTTTGAAGGATCCGATTTTGGATGGTTTTAAGTAGTAACTTTTAAACTAGCTCAACTTATGCTTGGTAATTCATTAACCACGATTTTGAGACTTTTTTACACGAATAAAATTACCAATATGTCCATATAAAAATAAATTAATAGAAATACACGAAATAATAGAAAGGTCTGGATGAAAGTAGGAGAGAAGTTTGGATATTTGATCAAAATAATGGAAACTCATGAAATAATAGAAACGGCTACATGAAAGTAGGAGAAAGTATGAGAGATTTTAATAACTTACCGGAGAAATTAGCCATAGTTTGGAAGAAGTAGAAGAGAAACACAGATGAAAAATAAAAAAATATGGTAAGCTATTAGTAATTATAATTAAATATTTTTGATGAGTATATAAATATAATAAAATAATAAAATCGATCAAAATGCTTCAATTTTTGGTGTTTATAAAGGCACCCAAAATTACATTACACCGATTTTGGAGAAGTTTTGAGCCAGTCAAAATCAGTGCCTCAAAAAAATTAACAAGCAGCAGTTTTTAAAACACTTCGTAAACGGTCGGTTCAGAAATACCCCCAAACAGTGAATACACCATTACCAAGCAGTCCCTTTGGGTCTTCTTGGCAATTGATGGGGTAGCGGTTATGAGGTATTTTTAGGGTACTAGTTATGAGCAGTTATGAGGGGCCATTTTTTGTGGTTTGATAATTCATTAACGAGCGGTTCTAAAAGTTATTTTTTACACGAATAAAATTATCTATATGCCTATATATAAATAAAATGGTTCCGAGCACGGAAACTGCCACTCAGTCCACGCCTCGATCAGGATGTAGAATTTCATAATTGATCAAAAATAATAGAAACACATGAAATAATAGAAAAGTCTGAATGAAAGTAGGAGAGAGAGATTTTAAAAATTTATAAAAATTAACAAGTAGAGGTTTTCATAAATGATATGTTTAAAAAACACCAAAACCAATAAAAATACGGTTACGAAGCAGTCCCTTAGTATTCAAAAATTAACAAGCAAACATGTCTTCTTTCTCTACCAGCAATACACGGTTAGGACACAATACTGCCAGGACATGCCAATGGAACACATATATTTGTGTGTCGAGATAATGTTCCGTTAACCAAGCTCATTTTAGTGTTCAAGTTTAGCTCGTTAACCAAAGACAAGTTTAGCTGAACTTTTATCGAGCTGAGTGAAGTCAAAGCTTGTGAACTTCGCAGCGTTCTTACGTTCCCTTAGGGATACCCCTTTCCTAGACTCCTCGTGTACTCCTTCCCTTTTCCTATTGCATTTCGTGCTTGGTGCATCGTGGTCAAAACCATACTCATCATCTGCCATTCTGGATAAACTGTATAGTTTGTTCTGTATTATTTTCTGACTAAGATGCAAATCAGCATCATCTACCCTTTTCACTAGAAATTTCTCTTTGAAAAATCAGCATCATCTACCCTTTTCACTAGAAATTTCTCTTTGAAAAATCAGCATCATCTACCCTTTTCACTAGAAATTTGTCTCTGAACAAACATATAGTCAAGAGAACAATAAGATAAACAAATTGCATTTTTTTTAACATAACATATTCCATACAAATGTCTTGGATTCGACACATTCTATCAAATAAAGTTGATAAAATGATAAATTAATATTGTTTAAATTTGCATTTTTTCGACTTATCCATTGGCCTTAACCAAGCTTTTTTCGCTTCTTTATAATTGGATCATGGTTTGTTTAATTAATGCTAAACTATATATGAAGCATGGAGAAAGCCCGACACATAACACCACTAGGCAGCCGACAAGGTTAGGATGCAATACCGCCAACACATGCCAATGGAAATCATATAATTGTGTGTCTAGTCTAGATATAATTTATAAGAATAAAGCTAGAATTCTATGAATCTGTTCGATCTCGGTTCTACTTAATATTCCTTACAACAAATAAATTGATAAATATATGATACTTGTTAAAATAAAATACTCCTGCTGTTATTTACTACTTTATACAAATAATTAAATTGAAATCACTTCCCTTAAAGTTACAATATTTAATTAGGAAAAAAAAAGAAAACATGTTCGGTGTTGTGTTGAGTATAAAGATTGTATAATTGGTTACATAACATATAATAGAAATATTAGCTTAAGACATTTATGTGCAGGGCCAACCTGTAAGGTTGCATTGCCCTCGCTAGAGCTAATTTTGGTTGTCCCTTGGCCCTTATTGATGTATATATATGTTTAAGTTGAGTTTGGGCTAGACTGACTGTAAGGAAAACAAATGGCCTGAGGGGTTGCCCTATAAAGGGGGTTGTCCAAACCTGAATTCTTATCAGACTGACCCATGAGCTGGCCCTGATTATGTGATGTGTTGCGGATAGATCAAGTATAGAAAATATAGATGGCACACGTGAAAATAAATTAGCTCTCGCACAAAAGATTTAAGGTGCAAAAGCCTAAACTAGAGAAAACCACCGATCAAAATAGTGACAAATCACTATTATGGACAAGGGTAAAAATGAGAATTACCCTCTATAGAACAGATAGGGGATATTTATAACCTCAAAATTAGATAGAATAAGGAAACAAAAATTCATAATCCTAATAAGAAAACAAGAATTCAAGATATCCCAATAAATCTTCACCTTGGCTTAAATGCCTGATCTGAATATCAGATTATGCTTCTGCTCAGATGCCCTGTATGGGGCTAGTTTCAACTGTCAACATTGAGCAAGTCCAAAAAAATATGAACTTGAGAATAGGTACGAGTTTTGTAAGCAAATTAGTTGGATTTATAGTTATAATTATATATTTTTGATGAGGATATAAATATAATAAAATTGCTCATAATGTTCAATTTTTGGTGTTTATAAAGGCACCCAAAATTATCTTACACCAATTTTGTTGAATTTTTGAGCCAGTAAAAATTAGTGCCTAAAAAAAATTAACAAGCAGCAGTTTTTAAAATACTTCATAAACGGTCGGTTCAGAAATACCCCAAAGCCAGTGAATAAACCATTACCAAGCAGTCCCTTAGGGTCTTCTTGGCAATTGATAGGGTAGCAGTTATGAGGTATTTTTAGAGTATCGGTTTTGAGCAGTTATGAGGGGTCAGGTTTTGGGTGCTTTTAAGTATCGACTTTTAAACCATTCCAACTCAGGCTTGATAATTCATTAATGGGCGGTTCTAAAAGTTTTTTATACACGAATAAAATTACATATATGCCTATATATAAATAAAATGGTCTCGAGCATGAAAACTGTCACTCAGTCCAATGGAAATTATATATTTGTGTGTCGAGATATTGTTCTGTTACAAAAATTACTAACTCTGTTTTATAAATTAAAACAAAGAGTACAAAGAGTACTTAAACAAGAAATCTAAGTACAGTTAAGACTGTGAAAAAGTGTGACGATGGAGATCGAGTACTGCAGCCGACTTCTTTTATTTCGTTGACGGTCCGACGATGAAGAAACTTGCAAGATCTCTGGCGCACTGGCACGAAAGACAAAAACTGAGATCCTGAGTATGCCTTCTCTATGTCTCACTATTTGTATCTCCCCCTGTATAGGAATATATCCATGTTATTTATAGCCATCTACACTGAAAGGCTATTCGCGTGTATGTGCTATGTGCACATGTATTTTGGGTTGCTGCATGGTCATCCTTAACAAAATGTAGTTACCACCGTGATCGCATGTGAGCTCATGTCACGGTCGGGCTTCCACATAGCATTAGTTACGATAAGATGTTGCTAAGATCTCGGCCTATAATTTGGGTCATTTTCATCCACTATGTGCGTGACTTGGGCAACTTGACATGTGGCCTGAACTACTCGTTGAGGATCTCTCGTCAGTTGTAACAGAACAATTTGGTCGCATAGAGCCGCATGAATACTCGACTGAATGAATAATCAGTCGCATAAGGGCTATGTCTCATGCAGACTATGACGCATAGGGACGTTGCCGCATGGAAGCTTATCTTGTGTACATGTGGCACTGCACAATTCTATACAAACAAAGGTAATTTTGACAGTGGCTTAAGCACTGACGTTTACTGTCAACATCGAATTCCAGGCATCCAGATTCATTTAATATTGTCAGTGTCATTAATGTTGTACAGACAGAAATGACACCATGCGTCAGACCTGTATGCGCCTAAGCTCCCTGCCGCATGCTTCCTTAGGTGTCGCATGCGCTTCAAGCCGCATAGATGCTTTGATGCATGAGACTTGTAATATGAGTGCATGTTTTTGGGGTTTTTTGTTCATGCTTCTACAGATACAATATAAAAGAACTAAACTAGAATTCTATAAATGTATTAGACCTAGGCTCTTCTTCATATTCCTCACAATAAATAAATTGATAGATATATCCTACTTGTTAAAATAAAACACTCTTGTTATTTACTACTTTATACAAACCATTATATTGAAGTCACTTCCATTAAATATATATAGCTTTAATTAGGAAAAACAAAAGAAAAAACATGTTATGTGTTGTGATGGGTAATAAAGATTGTATAATTGGTTACAAAATATGTAATAGAAAGAATAACTTTAGACATTTATGTTCAGGGCCAACCTGTAGGTTTGCATTGCCCTAGCCAGAGCTAATTTTGGTTGACCCTTAATCCTTATTGATGTAAATATATGATTAAATTGAATTTGGGCTGGGTCGACCATAAGAAAAACAAATGGTCTGATGGGTTGCCCTATAAAGAGGTTGTCCTAGCGCGAAGTCTTGTCAGGCTAACCTTAGGCCGGCCCTGCTTGTCTGAAGTGTTGCTGACATATCAAGTATAGAACAAATATATGGTATGAACATGGAAATAAATTAGCACTAACAAAAAAGGTTTAAGGTGCAAAAGCCTAAATGAGAGGAAAACACCAGTAGAATAGAGACAAATATTCACTACTGTGGACAAGAGTATAGATGAGAATTACCCTCATTAGTCTTGTCAGGCTAACCTTAGGCCGGCCCTTCTTTCATTAACTCCCATCATCATCACTAAAGTAACTTCTCAACCTTTAATAATGACTAATGACCTCAGGAATCGAGAAACCAACAAAATAAGATTCTTCTTCAGGTCAAGGACATGTTGAACGTTAGTAAGTATCCTGATGATGCATGCATCATGCATCCTAATACGAACTGTGCCAATCTCGATTGTCTTGCATGGTATATTATTGCCCATCAATATGTTTCTATTATCCATCTTATCATACGTGATAAACCAATCACGGTTTATAACTACTTGGTAAGAGCACCCTAAATCTAGTACTTATTCATCTTATGGTCCATAACTAATATGACTATATTAGTTAAACATTATTATTTGACTCAACTGAGACCTATACTCATTTCTCATTACTACAAGGTCAATAATTTCTTGGATGAAAAAGTTCTAAAGTTGTTTACATGATCATTACCAGTTTGGATAGACCTCCATGATAGGTCTTAGAAAATATAAATAAAGAGAAAACACATGTTACAAATTAGTGCTACTATACACTATCAGTCCTATTCTTGAGGAGGAGGAGGACTTAGTTAGTTAGTTGACTTAGTCTATCTATTTGATTTAGTCATCAGTTTATGTAGGATTCGATAGTTAGTTGAATAATTTCAACAGCAGGTTTTGCAAAACTTGGTCCAAGTCTGTAAGTATTGTTTGGGAAAAAATAGTATACATGTGCTATAACTACAGTTTTAATTTCACTACTTAAGTTAAGTGTTTCTTTTTTTTTTCTTTTTTTTGCTAAAAATAAACTTCATTTAGAAATCTACTCAGTAAATATTGGCTATATCATGAAAAATATGAACAAATGTACATTATGGTGTTTTATCATATAACCTAGAAGATGCAAATTTATATATTATAAACCAGTGAAAGGATTGTCATTCCTCGATTCTGTAAAACTAAAGGTTGCCACTTTGTGTGATACCGTACAAGCCTGAATTTATACTTGTACAAGGCATGCTCTTGCTCATTTTATAAACATATATTTTTAGAGAGGGTTGCAGCAATCACATAGAAATTGAATACACACATTGGAAGAAAAATATTCTTTTATTGATAACTTTTCATGTGGAAACATAAGACCCTCAAACGGCCAAGTAGAAATGACATACTTGGGTTACAACTTGTAAAAATATTAAAATAAGATACAATGTTGCTCCATTCATCATATCTATTATTAATTAAAGAAAACTCATAAAATACCTTCAGCAAAAGTCTTTTTCTTCACTTGGAATCTTCAAGTGCAAGGCTTCTAAAGAGTCAGACCTAAACTTTCAGCATCGTTGGGAAGCATCTAAGTTCTCAGCAGCTGAGGTTGACAACAAACATGGGTCATTACATTATCGTGTACTGGTGAGAGGTCGTAACCAATCTGACCTAAAATTATCACTAAATAAATATGTGAAAGAAATATTTTATAATAGTGGTTTTGCTATGTTTTCTTAATTTTAATTAACAGTTCATGTAGTAAGAACATAATAAAAATATAATAATTTATCACCATTTGGTGATTCTTACCCACGGTCGTTCAACCATCTATGTGATTGAATAATAACTTACTCTACCTACACAAGACATTATTACTTATAATTTATGTCTATATGAAGGTCACTAGCCGAGCCATTACGACATTCCTAGATTTTGATGCCCCTTTCAGTGCAGGAAGATAGCTTCATTGAAGGTCCCAAAATTTTGATGCTAGTACATCAATACCCTTGTTCCCCCAAGGGCGAAGTGGTCCCACGACCTTGTATAAACCCCCCGATTTTTTAGGAATTTTTAAATGGATTTTTAGATAATTTTTGGGATTTTTTGGGATTTTTTTACTGATTAAAACCTAGGTATTTTGGAAATTAAATGATTTTTAATTATTGTTAATTAATATTAAAATATTATGAAAATAATATTTTATGGTGTAAAATGAAAAACTAGAAATAGGGTAATTTTTTGGGAATTTATTGGACCCCGAAAATATTTTTAAAGCCCTAAAAACTAATTAATAATTAAACCAAAATAAACCCTGAATTAAACCCGGTTTATTTCTAAATAAACCAAACCAACCTAAACCGAACCGTGGAGAACCAAACCAAACCGAACCCACTCTTAACGGGTCGGGTCGGATCCGAATTGAACCCGACCCGGACACGTTAACCCGGTCGAAAACCTAAATCCTAATCCGAAATCTAATCCGCCTGTTCCAGCGCCTATTTAACCCCTCGACCGCCGGCCGGAACCCTAATCTCTCTCCTCTCTCCCTGACCCCGCCATCGTCGTCCCCATCTAACCCTCTCGCCACCGTCTCACCATCACCCTCTCCCCTCTCAGCCCGCTCAGCCGTCTCCCCGAGCAGACCCCTCTCCGCCTCCCTCCTCTGTCGCCTCCGTCGACCATGAGCCCCGCTGCCCCAAGCCCAGCCCCGCACTGCCACCGCCCATCACCTCCGTCTTCCTATCCGCCTCAAGATCCTCCGTCGCCCTCGAAACCCGCAACAGCCGAGCCTCGACCACGACCTACAGTAGCTCAGACTGAGCCGCCTCCGCAGAGCCGCCTCCGGCTGAACACCCCCGCCCCGAGCTGCCTTCCCCCACCAGCTCCGGCGAAGATCTCCGACAGAAACCCTAACCCTAGCTACAGTGCATCGTGACCCCTTGTGTCGTGTCAACTCGCGGACACGAGAAACCCCGTTCCACGGAGACCTGTTCAGGTAACCCGTTCTCTCTCCTCGTTGCCCCATTTTTTGTTCCTTCAGTTGTGACGTGTAGGCTGTGTAACCCTCTCGATGCCCGTGTAACCCGCTCGGTGTATCACGTTCTGTAGCGATCGCGAACCATGATCCAAAAACAGAAAAAATAATACCCTATTTTTCCCCAGAACTGAGTGCGCCCCGCCAAATGGGACGACTTGGTTGCGTGCGGTCTTTATCGAAAGGTGCACGCCGTTGATACGGATGTGCCAGATTTTGCAGAAGTTGATTTGGATGTACGTGCACACCAGAATAAATGCGTATCCGCCGACAATGTCCCGTATCCGCCTATTCTGGAATACGTTGTAACTTTGTGTATGATCCGAATTGAACCAAACCCGCGGGACAACGTCGGCCCAAATCTCTGTCCTCGTCTCCTCCGGAGGTACGCATGGAGGATCTTGCTGATGTTGGGACAACGTCGACACTACCTCCTCGACATGCTCATCTGTCCCCATGGTTTCGTCAGCAGGAGGAACGCTGGACGAGGGTGTACTATCACGCCAGGAACTACTCATCCCAACAGTCGGGCATGTGTGTGATCGATATACTGGAGTACTGGGCGACGATGATCCGGAGCCAACAGTAGGCAGTACCGGAGTGGCACTCTGTCTACCTTGGGACCTGCCGAATCCTCCGTGTCGTCATGTCATATCTGATAACAACATATGATGAATATAGAGAAACACAAATATATACTATATTCTACAGTCGAAATGTGATACATATCTCAAAGCATTCTACAGTCAAAATATAGTTACATTCTACATACAATATTTTTTATTTTCAATCATCTTCAAAAAATTTATCTTGTTCGCCTTCGTCGTCCTGCTCTTCCTCTTCCTCGTCTTCACTTTCATCTACTTCATTGTCCTCTTCGGATAATTCTACATCTTCTATATTATTACTCGTATAATGAGTAACTTTCGTTGAGTCCACATCTGCAATATTTGTTACAAGAGATAGATCGTCCTCCTGATAAGCTATTTCGTCAATGTCAAAGGTATTTCTAGCCTTAGTCTTGCATACTGTCCACCAATCCGACCTCGCTGTCCTCCGTCTAGGATAAGTTGTGAAGTACACGAGCTGAGCCTGACTTGATAGGACAAATGGTTCGTAGCCTTGATATCTACGCTTGTAGTTTATATCCACAAGGCCATGCTTGTCAATTTTCCAACCTTGATCTTGAATCGGATAGAACCATTCACACCTGAATAGCACGATATTAGCAGGTTCTGTGCCATAATTATATGTCAACTCCACAATCTCTCGTAAGATGCCAAAAAAATCATTGCCCGGATTGACGTCTTTGTAGTTTGAAGATTTGATACACAAACCACTATTTTTCGTGGAATCAAGATCCAGAAAGCTGTCTCTGATAGGAGCATTTGTTAACTTGAACCTGAACCCATTTACACAGAAACTTGGCCATATTTTTACGACAGTAATTGGTCCCTTGGCTAGAGTTCTAATAGATTCAGTCTCGGGTGATATTAGACGATCGACCTAAATACCAAAGTAGCGATAGTAAGTTATTTGTTTTGCAAGTGCAAAAATAAAAAGTAATTACCAAGCATCTTATATATGCGCTCAACCAAGAAGGAAAATGGCATCTCATATCTTGTTCTACTCTTCGTCTGTTATGTAGGGTCTAACCGACCTCAACTCATCATTATATGTGCTGAAAATCAATGAAGCAACTGCTGATTAGTAGCATAATAGTATCTTATACTATTACATTGAGATGATGTAAACGTGGACGTATTAATTACTTACCCCTCTAGCTTCTCCACTTCATCCTCATCGCAATTGAGTAATATATACAATTGAGCAGCCCTTAGCTCACCGTCATTCAAATATCTCTTCTTTATTTTTCCCGAAGGCTTTTCGGATGCATTGAATACTTTGAGTATTGCATCATTAGATTCCTGATATGCGTCATCATTTCTGGGAGCTTTCGTCCTATTAGTAGCAACATGCGGTTTGAAATACGTCGAGCAAAAGTTTGTAATCTCCTCGAGAATATAAGCTTCACAAATAGAGCCTTCAACCCGTGCCTTATTTTTCCCTTTCTCTTTAGGTAATTCAGATGGCGCTCGAAGGGGTACATCCACCGATAACCGACAGGACCACCAATACGTGCCTCATAGGAAAGATGAATTAGCAAATGCTCCATAGAGTCGAAGAATCCAGGAGGAAACACCTTCTCGAGCTTACATAGTGTTACCGCAATGTTCCTCTCTTGCTTTTCTAGACGATCGACGAGCAACTTAGTACAACAAAGATCTCTGAAGAATATGCTCAGCTCTGTCAATGGGTCCCAAACGACCTGCGGTAAGAATTCTCGAAATGCAATCGGAATTAACCTCTCCATGAATACGTGATAATCGTGGCTCTTCATACCTACTAGTTTGTTCTCCTTGAGATCGACGCATCTTCTCAAGTTCGACACGTACCCGTCTGAAAACTTTAGACCCTGAATCCACCTACAAAATCTATCTTTATCCTCTTTATCCAGTGAGAAAACTGACTTAGGTTGCTTTAACTTTCTATTCCCCTACTCTATCAAATGCAATGCAGGACGTCTACATATGTCTTCTAAGTCCAACCTGGCCTTCGGATTATCTTTCGTCTTCCCCTTTATATCCATTACAGTATTAATTATGTTATCAAACACATTCTTCTCGATATGCATGACATCAAGGTTATGTCTGATCAGATTGGTTCTCCAATATGGCAGATCCCAGAATATACTCCTCTTCGTCCAGTTATGGGTGCGGCCAAATCCGTCACACTTGTACCCCTTAGCAGGCTCTTCGATAGCACTTGGTAAATCTTTTACCTCTTCCCATATCGTGCATCCGGGCCACCTTGGCGGTGGATTGGCCTTCTCCACAACTCCCGCACGAAAAGTATTCTGATTCCTCCGGTACGGATGATCCTTCGACAAAAATTGTCGATGACAATCGAAGAAGCACGATTTGCTCCGGGTTTCAAACGAAAAGCCTGAGAACGGTCCATGCAATACGGACATGAGAGACGACCATGGGTGCTCTATCCCGATAATATTCCATAGGCCGGAAAGTCGTTGATGGTCCACATAAGTGCTGCCCTCATTTGAAATTCTGCTTTCTAGAAACATCGTACGTGTTGGCACCTACTTCCCACAGCTGATTCAACTCATCTATCAAAGGCTGTAAATACACATCGATATTCCTCTTCGGATTGTTCGGACCCAGGATAATAACGGTTAGGAACATATACGGAGTCTTCATGCACATCCAAGGCGGTAGATTGTACGGAGTGACGATCACAGGCCAACACGAATACTGGGAGCCCGAAAGTCCGAATGGGGTAAAACCGTCAAAGCAGAGCCCCAATTTGACATTACGCGCTTCCTCAGCAAAATGTGGATACTCTCGATCAAAGTGCTTCCATGTTTCTCCATCAGATGGATGATCCAATACTCCTTCGATCTGTTTTTGCCTGTGCCAACTCATATTTTCTACAGTCTCCTTAACCATAAACAACCGCTGCAACCGCGGCGTCAAAGGCAAGTAGTGCATCGAATCGGTAGGCTTCCTTGCACCGACAGACTTTCCTCTAACAGTGGCCTTGTAGCGATCAGCACCACAGAATCTGCACGCATCTTCATCCTTGTCGTCTTTGTAGTACAACATGCACCCGTTGCGACATGCATCAATTTTCTCATATCCCATCCAAAGCGATCTCACCATCCTCTTAGATCGATAGAAGTCTTTAGGCAACTTTGCACCCTCGGGCAAGATCTCTATAATCAAATCGAGCAGTCGATTATAGCATTCTTGCGACATGTTAAAATCGGACTTGATGCTCAATAATCTTGTAACCACCTCCAACGGTGAATGATCCTCACAACCAGGATATAGTGGAGTCCTTGCATTCTCCAGCAACTCCATAAACTTTGCAGCATCGGCATTCGGTGCCTCCTTAGCTGCATCATAATTGTCCGGATTGAAACTAGGTCCCGTCGCATCATAATTGTCCGGATTGAAACTAGGTCCCGCCGCATCATAATTGTCAGAATTGAAACTAGGCCTCGCCGCATCATAAACCATGTTCACCAACCCGTCATCGTAAGCATCGTGGTCTTGGACATCCATATACGGCTCCACATAGGGCTCCGACTCCGATGCTAGAGAAACAAGTTCTCCATGCGCGGTCCACTGATAGTAATTCGGCGTGAAGCCCTTCGAGTATAAATGATATGTAACTTCCACTTCTGGATGATATTTTCTGTTGCGACATCTCACACACGGACACTTAATTTTGGTACCATCCATGTACTGAGGGAAAGCCTTGGTGAACTGCAGGAACTGCTGTACACCCTCAATAAATTCATCCTGCACACCGCACATGTCATCAGGATGACGGTTGTACATCCACGAACGATGACGCAGATAGTAATTCATATCCATTTCTAGATACTTCTGCAAAAATGACAGTATGTATCATATAAATCATTACATACAGTGGTTTATTACCTAACTTCATTACTTAACCGTACTATAAAAATCATAACTGATATAATACATATTTTCATTTATCAAAGTCTAAAATAAGCAATATTCAAAATAACTGAAAAGAGGCCAAGTCTCTTAGTATTTTAATATTTTATACTATTGGTAAAAGCTTGGGTTCTTTACTGTATACAATGCTTGCTAGGACTATAGTTACTTAGCTAACTATTAACAAAATCAAGTATATCAGTAAGTAACTATTTAACTACACTAACTATGTACTAATTTAATACTAAACTGATACCCTTAACTTCTACCCAATAACTCATGCTAACCCATCTTAAACCAACTAACCAATACCTTGACACTAAGCTAACTAACACTAGTATACATAGCTCACTAAATGCAACTGAAAACGGATACTGATACAGTGGGACTTGTTGATACTTACTGATACATGGTTGCTGTAATGACACAGTGCTGATACTTACTTAATACTAAACTGATACCCTTAACTTCTACCCAATAACTCATGCTAACCCATCTTCAGTTGCCTGCTCACTGTTGCAGACCTCCTTCTCACTGCACACTACAAGGCTCGAGCATCCATCAACACTTCTACCTGGAACCCCTCACCCTACTACTGCCACTGCTCCATACCCTAACTGATACAAGAGTATCAGTGTGTGTACAGTCCAACTCAACTAACTAAAACATCTAAAACTAACTACCTAAAGACACTGTGCAGAAACCGAAATGCTTATTCAGTTGTTCACTGAGTCATGCCTCCTACAATATACTTTGCACATCTGACTGCACACTGGTGATACTTTCCTACTGCTGAACTTCTTCCTTTATATTGTTCCCTTGCTGCATTGCTGCAGGGCTTGACTGATACACTGAACTCCTACTGCAACACCAATACCCAAGCACAATGTTGCATTGGCCCTTCTTACTGCTGCTGCTATTGCAGTTAGCTACCTTGTTGTGCATCCCCTTCATAAAGTTGTACATCTCTTTTGTCACTGACTGCACGAACACCCCTATGCATTTCTGGGTACAATGACTGCTCCTTCTCGAGGCTGACTCCACGTTGCTGCTCATCGCAATCTCCTCAACCCGATCCCCCTCGACCACTAGTACACTGATACACAGTGTGGTCGAGGCACACTGTGCACACCATAGTAAAACCGATTCCCCCTGATACACTGGCATACTGATGCACAGTTTTACGGCCCGAGCTTTCCCTCCCTCACACAAAAATATAAAGTCACTGAACTTACTCACTCACTCACTCACTCACTGATACACTAAACTCACTGATACACTAAACTAAACTCACTGATACACTAACCTCAACATAGCCCTACCTTCATATAAAACAACAAGCTCTCCACTGACTGATATACTGAGGTATCAGTGCCAACACAGTGCACATACAGTGAAGAGACAGTAAAGAACGATGATGCTCCCTGTGTAAATTAGTCCCATGTCAGTGTGTGTGAGTGTGTGTGTGTGTGTGTGTGTATCTGCGTCTGTGTGTGTGTCATGTGTGTCTGTCAGTATCTGTGTGCGTGTGTCGTGTCTGTGTGCATGTGTCGTGTCTGTCCAGTCATCAGTTGTGTCAGTGTCACATGAGAGAGAGAGAGAGAGAGAGAGAGAGAGATTACCTAGAGCTCAAGGAGGAGGAGGGGGGTGCCGGAGTAGCCGCAGCCGTGGAGAGGCGGTCGCCGGAGAGGGGGGGGGCGGGGGAAATCAAAAACATATGGGGGAAAAGAATCTGAGCCCTAATTAACCAAAATTTAGCGACGTTTAGCGACGTCAAATAAAAATGTCGCTAAATTTTAATTTAGCGACGTCAAAGACGTCGCTAAACACGTTGCTAAATATTTTTGACATATACGTCGCTAATCACGACGCTAAACGTCGCTAAAACAGATATATTAGCAACGTTTGGCGACCTTAATTGAACTTATACCGACTCATCTTTTAAAATCTTAATAAAAGTCGCTGAACGTCGCTAAATGTCGCCATTTAGCGACGTTTAGCGATGTTTACAATGGAGTCGCTGATTTAGCGACGTTTATACCAGGAGTCGCTAAAATACGTCGCTAATCCCGCTTTTTTTAGTAGTGCCGGACCCGTTAACCCGGCCGAAAACCTAAATCCTAATACGAAATCTAATCCGCCTGTTCCGGCACTTATTTAACCCCACGACAGCCGGCCAAAACCCTAATCTCTCTCCTATCTCCCCGATCCCGCCATCGTCGTCCCCGTCTAACCCTTTTCCCGCTGTCTCACAACCACCCTCTCCCCTCTCAGCCCGCTCAGTCGTCTCCCCGAGCAGACCCCTCTCTGCCTCCCTCCTCTGTCGCCTCCGTCGACCACGAGCCCCTATGCCCCGAAACCAGCCCCGTACCACCACTGCCCATCACCTCCGTCTTCCCCTCTGCCTCGAGATCCTCCGGCGTCCTCGAAACCCATAACAGCCGAGCCTCGACCACGACCAACAGCAGCTCCGGCTGAGCCGCCTCACCAGAGCCGCCTCCGGCTGAACACCCCCTCCCTAGTCGCCTTCCTCCACCAGCTCCGGTGAAGATCTCCGACAGAAACCCTAACCCTAGCAACAGTGCACCGTGTCCCCTTGTGTCATGTCAACTCGCGGATACGAGAAACCCCGTTCCACGGAGCCCTGTTCAGGTAACCCGTTCTCTCTCCTTGTTGCCCTATTTTTCGTTCCTTCAGTTGTGATGCGTAGGCTGTGTAACCCTCTCGATGCCCGTGTAACCCGCTCGGTGCGTCACGTCTTGTGGCGATCACGAACTGCGATCCAAAAACAGGAAAAACAATACCCCATTTTTCCCCGGAACTGAGTGCTCCCCACCAAATGGGATAACTTTGTCGCGTACGGTCTTCACCGAAAGGTGTGCGCCATTGATACGGACGTGCAAGATTTTACAGAAGTTGATTTGGATGTGCGTGCACACCGGAATCAACGTGTATCCGCCGACAACTCCCCGTATCCGCCTGTTCTGGAATATATTGTAACTTTGCGTACATGCGTCGGATCGAAACGAAACTTGTGCCATCGGACTCGTAGCAATACGCTGGTCCTGTGACCCAAGTTTGGTTTGATTCTGAGAATATTGACAAAATCGCATATCGTGGGCCCCACGGCTCTACTTTTGTGATCGGCTCATCGAATCCAATTTTGGAAGTTCCGTTGGGTTCGTATTATCGTTCTGGACTTGTTGACACTAAGTTTGACGAATTTGGAGACCATTAGTTCTGACACATTTTTTGGTGCAAAGCGGCCCACATGTGGACTCCGCTTTGACCAAAAACTATTATTTTTGCCCCTGTGTCCAAATTGGACTCAAGGACAGGCGTTTCTAGCTATTTGATATTTTCTTAATCTGATGGTGATATTTATTTCGGTAACCGGAGGAGTACCTGCAAATCACACAGAGACCAGAGCTACAGTTGGAGCCAGAACCTCAGGCAAGTGTACCTTGCCAAATCTTGCAGTTCTTGTTCCTTGATTTATTTATATGTTGTACATGCTTGACCTAGGACCGTATGACTTTACTTAGCATTCGATTAATGGTCGGGTGCCAATACCGTACGCGGAGTTGTGTAACGTCACCTAGAGATGGATATCGTGACCCTTTACATTCTCGTACTTGTCTTATCAAGTACATCATAACCCAGGACACTGGACACTATTCATGTGACAGAATCTTCCTAAAATATTCAAGGTGATTCTGTATAGGATACAGGTTTTATGACATAGACATTATATTCATAGACATTATATGACTTGCTGCATTAGTTTTGATCTTGCGTGTCATGAATATGAGACGTGTGATTACATTGGGTGGAGAGAGTATTACCATATCAAAGGCTGATTATATTACATATATTATTGTCTGGAGGTGCTTTGGCATATATACTGGAGTCGTGATACTACTTGCTTTGGCATATATACTGGAGTCGTAATACTAATGCTGCTTTGGGTTTCCCCGACACAGAGCCTATAGTAGTCTCAGCCCGAGTATGACTAAAACTCTCACTTGCATATCACTTAGCTGGTTATATATTTACCCTATTATTTCATTTATTGCTACACTAGTTTTATTTTGGCATGAGTTATTTTATACCTTGCTATGTCCTCTGAGAATCTGGATTCCGGATTATGTCCCCAGGATTAGCAGACGAGATCTATCCCGAGGTATACGGGACCGGAGCATTAGCAGAAGCAGGAACAGGTGCATACAGTGGAGCAGTACCAGAACCCGAGGACGAGATCGTGCTAGAGGACTTCTCCTGAGTATTGGATTTATATACTCAGTTATTTCTATTTCTAGTCACTTTATTTCATATCTATTGCATTGATGTATCAGACTTATTCTCGGGTTGTTCCCCGAGACACTTTTATTGAGATATGTTAGATTATATTTATTTACATTTATTCTGGCATTTGATCTGTGATTATCTGTTGTGGATGAGTTTAGAATAGGCTGTGACTTGTATCATTGGACCTATTTATTGTGGTTACAGCTTAAGTACGTCCTGGTAGATCCATTAAATTGGGTTTGTCCATCGGTGTGTGCTGCTAGCTATTGCCATGTGTCTAGTCCCTCGATATTTTAGGACTGGGACGTGACACCTTGGTACACTACTTCGAGGAAACTATCTCTTGGGCATAATTTGTCTATGACTATGCATATTAAACTTTTCTAATAAAAGAACATACCATGCATGTACATCTAACTTGATAATATATGCCATAGTTCTCATTTTATTTCCACGAGCCGTAGCTCTCCATACTTATCACCCATTTTAGGATTTAACATAACCAATCCTTCTATAATAGCACCGGTTGATAGATTTATGATTATTTATATTTTTGTATTTCTTGCTAGGTATTATTGATCCTTTTTGTTAAGCGTAAAGACTAAAGGATTCATCGAATGATCGAAGTCACTCACTAGTTGATGAATTACTGAGAAAGAGAGATCTTCCATAGGAATTTAGGCTCTTCTCACTCACTCACCTATATTTGCACAAACAATGAATCAAAATTTATCTTCTTCTTCTCTCAGCAGTTTGATATGAATATGAGACAGTGAAAGCAAACAATATAAATCGTTCATTAAAAATATTCACAAAAATGCATCATAAAACCAACAACGAAAGCACATAGAAAACCAATATTGCAAGGGTCTTGTGGTGTAGATCGTTATAAAGAGTTCATTCTCCAAGACACAATGCACTGCATCTTGGGCACAACTTCTAAGGATTCCATTCCATAACAAGGAAGGGTTCTCCGTTCATTTGTCCTGATCAATCGATACCGGTATAGTTTTTCCATAATCTGATTCTGACTCGACCATTCTAGCCATTAACCCATACCACGCTCTACAACATGATTACCGTTATCCATAACGGGATCAGGGAACTATATAATAAAATACTAATAAAAAAATTATCCTCGAAACTTAAACCAAAACCTACCTCTAGTATCGAATAATGAAGAAAACTTTTTTCTTTATATCCGCTTTGAGCTCCCAAGTCGACTCTTCAAAGGAATAGTTGTGCCAAAGTACACGAACCAAGGTAATAGTTCAATTCTTTAACAACTTATCCATCCTATCCAAAATCTGGATAGGCTCCCTTACATAATTCAAGTCGGCTTGCAGTCCCAACTGACCGAAGTAAACCATGTGACTTGGAACATGCATATACTTTTGTAGTTGAGAAATGTGGAAAGTGTCATGCACTTCACCTATTATTGGTGGTAACACGATCTGGTAGGTGACTAGACCAACTCGCTTAAGGATCCCGAATGGCCCAACAAATCTTGCTCTCAACTTTTCCTTCGTACCGAATCGTAAGACTCCAAGCATCAGTAATACTTTTAGAAACCTATCATAATAAGCCATACCTATCAAACAAATAATAAGAACGTTAAGTTTACATAAGTAAGATTTGATGATCAGCCTATTAATTAAGTGAGCCCCTTCAAAATATTGTTGGCTTAGGATACCTAGAGTCATACAACGAGTGGAGAGCTGACTCTATCATAGTCTGAGGAAGAGGGAAGCTTCAGCCTTTCCTACTGCTAACCAGTGTAGCTACTCTTGTTGATTGTACTAGCCATGATTCTAGTGATCTAAGATTCAGTGGTATAATGTTAAGAGGTCATGCGATATGAAGACATTGATAGCAATATGGGGGAACAAAGAATGTCGTGTTTTAGTATTTCATGAATATGGTGCTAACTTTTGCTTTATGCACTCCTAAAAGATAGTGAGATACTTCTACTACATTAAAAAAGATGTGAAATTGAACCCAAAAATCAGTGACCTATGGCTTAGAAAACTCGAACCCAGTCAAGATTCGAACAATGACGGAGCACTTAACTATATATGGTCAGGCCAAAAATCTTGCCGACTGGATGCTCCTACCACCACAATAAATTTGCCAACAGATGAACAAAGAAGATAGAGCCTTGCTGACAGATTAGAAGAAAGATAATTCCCGGTAAGTGAATCCTTGACTTGCTAGTGCGGCAGCAGTAGGCAGTTCGGTCGATAGGCAGGCAATCAGGTAAGCGAACATTCCAATCTACTTCTGTTGGTTTGGTTGCTCGCTTCCAAATCCCGAAGCAAGAGGTCCCATACTGTCCTGCACTAGAACAACTAACTTAGACTTAGGGGACACTTCCTTGAGGAAAGTCGTACTCCTATCAGCTTTCAAGTACATAAATAAGTTTGACCTCTTCCTAACAAAAAGACTACTATTAAGAAAAATTTAGATTGGTATCGATTCTGAGAAGACTTTTGTCATATTGAAAAAGGTGTGTTCTGAGTTCTTGATTTAGAAAAGAGAGAAGAGAGAATCACAGATTCATATGAGTTGTTCTTGTCTTCCAAGCATCTGATCGACTCATACCTCCCAGCCATGTCTCCAGGATCTCATTCAACAGAAGAACCGAGTAGATTGAGGACTTTATCCCCTGCTTGCTTTGCTCTACTGGCTGGAGAGACGTACGAGTGGCACGTCATATGGTTGTTGAAATTTCCCCTACTACTGGCAAAAGGTGGATTTAGGGGTGATCGCTATCTTCTAATTGTTGTTCAGCTTCGAGGGAAAGACTGGCCGCTGAAGGCCCTCGCCGGGTTACCTTACCTGGAAGTAATGATATACTCTATATCAGAATAACTTTTATCTAAGAATTATTCAATCTCAACCACTTACGCTACTCGCCTCTAGCTCTGATACAACAGGTGTGGAGATGTTAGGCCTTTGTCCCTGATGATGGGTCTCACACGACATGGAGCGGAGACGAGGAGATAGTCCCTGACCAATGAACTCTAACGGTCGTCGATGAATATTTGTATAAATCTTTTGCCGACTTTGTGCCACTTTTAAGTAATCTCGGATTACGTTGATCTTCTCGACGACCTGCTCAACCAATTATGGTCCGAGTACTTGTCTTTCATCAACTTTATCCTAGCAAATCGCTGACCAACACTTTTGTACGTATAGCGCTTCATACGATGCCATCTCGATAATTGCCTCAAACTATTTATAGGCAAACTATGCTAGGGTCAACTGGGTATCCCAACTATTCTTAAGATCTATCGCACAGAGCCATATCATGTCATTCAAAATTTTATTCACCCGTTTGGTCTGACCATCGGTCTAAGGATGGTATGGTGAACTAAAATACAGGTGTGTTCCCATTGTTGCCTATAGGTTCTTCTAAAAATGTGATACAAATAGGCTATCTCTGTCTGACACAATTGAATTAGTACCCCCAAACAATCGAATAATTTCATCCATACATAATTTGGCTAACCGATCGATGCTCCAAAAAATATTGTTATAGATGAAATATGCAGACTTGGTTAGTCTATCTACGATAACCTAAATCACATTATTCTCTCACTACATTTTTGACTAGCCAACTATAAAATCCATTGTGATGTGGTCCCATTTCCACACTGGAATTGTGAGGTTCTACATCTCCCAGCTAAGACTCTGGTGCTCTGTATTCACTCGCTGGCATGCCAAATACTGTGAGAGAAAGAGAGCCACTGCCTTCTTCATAACATGCTACCAAAAGATCGTACGCAAATATTTATACATTTTTATGCTTCCCCGGTGTAACTAGTAATTAGCATAATGAGCCTCCATGAAGATTTTCTTTCGGAGCTCATCATCCTAAGGGATACATAACCTACCCTTAAGTCGCAATAAACTATCCTCATGCCTGGTAAAGTCTACTACTTCACCCTTTGTAAGTCCTATCTCCAAATTTTGATGGAGGCACATAATGTTAAATACTAGTTACACCGAAATCATGTAACCGTAAAATGAATATGTTTCGTTATGTTTACGGTTTTGGGAGTTTCCGAACACGAAAACACAATCTGTTTAGTTTTTCAAAAAGCTGATACCTACAACATATTTTAATATTAATTTTTTTATTGAATTTATTTATTATATACAGTATTATTTATATAATAGAAATTGACTAAATAATATAAGTATAACTACTTCAAAACCCAATTAAAGTTTACTTCCAATGTTCTAAATCAAATAATAAACTTTGTTAGGATTTTGGATTATCTAGATTTGGGGTTAATAGTAAAGTGCTTGGGTCCACCTTGTCAACTCAGTAATCGTACCATGCATCCAAAGGCTAAGGCAAGTATCGATATGACCTATGTTGCCTTTATTTTGTACGGCATGTATCTTTGTGTCAACTTTTCACTGTTACCTTCTCATAATTCATGTTGATGATGTACTATGATTATTTCTTGTACATGAGAATTAGAATCGTTAAAATTATACGTAGATGTTTATGTTTTACTTCTGGTTTATCATGTTTACTATTTATTGTATTGCAACAGTTTTGCCGTGTTGATCATGTACTAGTGAGTTAGTCGGGCGGGAGAATATAGCTAGTAGACATATGGTAACCCACAAATCGTTAGCCAAGAGTTTATTTGATCAGGGGACTATCTTACAGAGTTTATTTAGACGATAAACCTCACGTATTTGACTGCCTGATTCATAACCCAGCCACATGTTGAACGTTTGTATTCTAAAATATATGGTATACGTGACTATAATTATTGTTGGTGTCATGCCTAGTCCTTCGTCTTCTTTTGAGTATACTCGCATATGGTTAGTTTGACATAGTCATACTCTCTTGTATAGATACCATGCCTATAGTTCATCCTCTGGTTACTGTTGATGATCATTCATGCTTGTATATTATATATTGTGTAGCATAGTGTTATGGTGATCTTCCACCAGTCCTGACTCGATAACTATTTTTCAGACCATTTAGGTAAGTTTCTATGGGCCTTTTATTGGAGATAAAGGTGCTTTGGAGGCCAACCTTAGAGCGTATATAGTTTAGCAGTTTCTTAAATTTGATATTTAGTAGGTTTGTTCCTGATTGTTATTTTGATGGATTATTGGATTTGTAAATTGAATAGTTGTTGTGAATGAGCAAAGATAATTTTATGATTACATATTGTGTATTTGGAATTGATGATTGCTATTGAGGTTTAGACAGCGTACTACCGCCGATACGGCGACACAGGCTAGACTTGGTCACATACCTGCATCCCAAAAGTGGGAGCCGTTCATGACAAGTTTTTATGGTGGCCCATGCAGGTCAGTTTTTTTTAAATTGTGTGAACTCATTGTAGTACTTAAGTTAGTCATACTACCACAAGTCTGCGATTGAGTGACAAGATTCTAGAAAATGCTCATTCACAAATAGGATTGGCTATGATTAGGTTTTCCTAGGCAAGTCCCAAAGATTTATTTTGATTTGATTGGTTGAGTAGTTACGGGTGCATTGAATGCAATATGATTTGAAATATGAATAAACGTAGATTAAGAAATTTTTACTTTTTTTAATCATAGGTTGGTGTAATAAAAGGTAGGTAGACTTCTCAATTGGCAAATTGGTTCTTTGAGGTTAATCAATTGTTAAAGACAAGAATTATTAAATTTTTGGTGCTTTGGGCTTAAATTTTCATGTGGTTTGATGAATATTTATTTCTTGCTAAGATAAGGTTAATTGTTTTTAAATAAAGTGATTTTCAACTTAAATGATGATAAATAAAATGTGATAAGAAGTTGAAGATTTGTTGAATTTAAAATTTTGACAAGATTATGATGGAGTTGATTTCAATTTAAATTTGAAGTATCTAGAAGAATTTAAATTTTGAGAATAAACACAAATAAATTAAAATTTTGATGATTGGACTTGAATTTAAATTTTGAAAAAATTTTAAAAATTATTATTTTACCTATTTGACTACAAGATATCGACTAAAATTTATATTTTGAAGATTGGAATTAAATTTGAAAATTTATGGATCGGATATAGAATTCAAATTTTGGGGATCATGAATTTGAAAATTTTGAGGATAATAAATTTTGAGGACGAAATTTTATAAGGTGGGTAGGTTGCAAGCCCCCTTTCCAGAAATAGATTATTATTTTAATCTAAAATAATTATTTTTAAATTAACTAATCATAATTATTTTTAAATTAAGTATTCTATATCCATTATATACCGACTAAAATTTAAATATGGTAATTTTTCGAATAAGATTATTATTTTAATCTAAAATAAAAACTAACAATTTTTTATTGTAATATTATATACATTTATTTATTTTAAATGGTTAAGAAGGAATAGAGATAAGTATAAAAGTAAATTTAAATAATAAATTAATCTTTTCAAATCTTAAATTGATCCTGATTAATAATGATTCTATGATATCCTAATCTTATAACCATATTTGAATTAAACCAAATCTCCATTTAAATGAATCTAGCAATCTTTAGGATTAGCAAATTCCTAAGTACACCTAATCACACTAGATTCATATCTATAATTATTTATACCTTTCATTATTAACTAATCATAATTATAATTAAGTATTCTCCATCTATTATATATCGACTAAACTTATAAAAAAACTCATCTTTCAACTTTTTCTTCCCCAAAACTCCTCTCTTTTTCGTCCAAAACAGCCTAAAATTTGTCAGAAAATTAGTCTCATTTTTCAGTAGCCATAGCGACTTGGAAGGACAATACTCCTCGCTCCAGACTCTGTTTTACCTCCAATTTATTTGTTAGAAGCGTTTTGATGTAAGATTTCATAATCTATATTTTAATAGATTAATTTAAACTATTATTTTATGTAAATATTTTACAGTATCATGTGTCCGTAAAATGAACATGTTTCATTATTTTCGCGATTTTGGGAGTTCTCGTACACAAAAATATGATTCGATTAGTTTTTCGGAACGCTGATACAAAGATCTACAATATATTTTAATCTCAGAAATAATTGAATTTATTTATTATATACAATATTATATACAAGTAGAAATTAAGTAAATAATATAAGTATAACTACTTGAAAACCCAATTAAAGTTTATTTACAATGTTCTAAATCAAATAATAAACTTTGTTAGGACTTTAGATTCTCTAGATTTGTGGTTAATAGCGAAGTGCTTGGGTCCGCCTTATCAACTGACTTGACGCACTATCCATCCGAACGCTAAGGCAAGTATCGCTATGACCTATGTTGCCTTTATTTTGTACGACATGTATCTTTGTGTTGACTTTTTACTATTACCTTCTCATAATTTATGTTGTCAATGTTCTTGATTTAATATGATTATTTCTTGTACACGAGAATTAGAATCATTAGAAGTATATGTACATGTTCACGTCTTACTTCTCGTTTACCATGTTTACTGTTTATCATATCACCACAGTTTTACCATGTTGATCATGTACTAATGAGTTAGTTGGGCGTGAGAATACAACTAGTAGACATATGGTACCCCAATAAATCGTAATCCAGAGTTTATTCAATATGGGGACCATCTTACAAAGTTTATTCATTTAATACACCTTACGTATTTGATGGTATGATTCCTAACCAAGCTACTTTTTGAACGTTTATAATCTAAAACACATTGTACCTGTGACTATGATTACTGTTGATGTCTTGCCTAGTAATTTGTCTTCTCTTGAGTATACTCACATATGGTTTGTGTGACATAGTCATACTCTCTTGTATAGATACCATGTCGATAGTTTATCCTCTCTTTATTGTTGATCATTCATGCTTGTATATTATATTATGTAAATAAGTGTTATGGTGATCTTGCTCCAATCCTGACTGGAAAACTATTTTTTAGACCATTTAAGTGAGTTTCTATGGACCCTTTGTTGGCGATAAAGATGATTTGGAGCCAACCTTAGAGCATATATTGTTTAGCAGGTTCTTAAGTTTGATATTTAGCGGGTTTGTTCTCGAGTGTTATTTTGATGTATTATTAGATTTTTAAATTGAACAATTGTTGTGAATGAACAAAGATAATTTTGTGATTAGATATTATGTAATTGGAATGGATGATTGCTATTGAGGTATAGACTATTTTTTAGACCATTGAATTGATTTTCTATGGACCCTTTGTTGGCGATAAAGATGATTTGGAGGCCAACCTTAGAGCATATATTGTTTAGCAGTTTCTTAAGTTTGATATTTAGCGGGTTTGTTCTTGAGTGTTATTTTGATTTATTATTAGATTTTTAAATTTAATAATTATTGTGAATGAACAAAGTTGATTTTGTGATTAGATATTGTGTAATTGCAATTGATGATTCCTATTGAGGTATAGACAGCGTATTACCATTGATGTTGCGATGTAGGATGAACTTGGCCACGTACTTGTATCAAAAAGTGGGAGCGAGTCGTGACACCCTTTTCCATAAGTTCACCAATCTTGATAAAAAATTCATCGATCTTTTGGGTTGTCTTAATTTTTTCTAACAAACTCGGCTTTAGTTGAAGTTGAGCAAATTGTGCATGTCGACGATGAATTCGTAACTCAATTCCTATGCTATCCAGGTCATCCAATATCCTGCTAACTTCTGACAATAAACCCACAAATTTTTGACTCAATTCATCTACCACCACATTAGCCTTCCCTGGGGTGTATGCGATCGTCATGTCATATTCTTTAATAAGTTAAACCAATGACTTTGTTGCAGATTCAGATCTTTCTAGGTGAGTATATACTTTTAAGCTTTTCTGGTCAATGAGATCTCGCAAGACAATCCCCCCAGGTAATGCCACCACAACTTTAGAGCAAAAACCGTCGCAGCCAATTCTAGATCTTGTGTGGGGTAGTTTTTCTCATGCGGCTTTAATTTTCTAGAGGAATATGATATCACCTTTCCTCTCTGCGTCAGTATACATCCTAAGCCTAAACAGGATACATCGCTGTATATCTGGAATCCCTCATTGTCGTCAGGAAGTGTAAGAATCGGATCTGACATGAGATGTTGCTTCAAATCTTAAAAATTATCATCACAGTCATTAGTCCAATTGAATGCCACTCCCTTATGGTGAGGTTAGTTAGAGGAGACGCTACTTTGGCAAAATCTTTCATAAACCTTCTGTAATAGCCCAACAATGAGAAAATTTCAAATTTTACTACCCGATGTGGGCTTTTTCTATTCTACCAACGCCTTAATTTTCTTTGAGTCTACTAAGACAGCTTCCGTCGAGATTACGTGCCCACGGAATGGCATGTTACTCATCCAGAACTCATATTTACTCAGCTTGGCATACAACTGATTCTCCTACAGGGCCTATAATATTGTTTTTAATTTATGGGTATGGTCTTCTTTGTTCTTTGAGTATATAAGGATATCATCAATGAACCTAATCATAAACTTATCTAAGAAGGGTCAGAAGACTCTGTTTATTATGTCTATAAAGGATATTGGAGCATTGATTAAACCGAATGGCATAATCATAAACTCATAGTATTCATATCTTGTGTGGAATATCAATTTTGAAACATCTTCTGTCATGATCTTCAACACGTGGTAGCCTTACTGAAGATCAATCTTTGAAACACATAGACGCCCCCTGCAGCGATCGAAGAGTTCATCTATCCTTAGCGATGGGTACTTGTTCCAAATTATGACTTTGTTTAGCTCACAGTAGTTGATGCACAACCGCATCATTTCGTCTTTCTTCTTCACAAATAATATAGGAGCTCCCCAGGAAGAAATACTGGGATGGATGTATCCATAATCTAACAATTCCTGTATATAGACCTTTAGTTCTTTCAATTCTGCTAGCATCATTCTGTACGAGGATTTAGAGATCAGACTAGTATCAAGAAATGTATAAATTAATGGTGAACTCAATCTCCAAGATCGGTGGCATTTGTATATCTTATCTGGAAATAAATCAAGGAAATCTACCATGACTTTAGTATGAATTGAGTCTGCACCATCGTTGCATGTATCTCGAACGGAAGCTAAGTGCCCCTCAAACAAAGAATATAACATTCACAGAGTCGTAGTGGCTGAGATTATCATCGATGGCTTGGTCGACATGGCACCACACGAGTATGAGAATTTTCTCTCTCGGTAGACGAAATACAACTCTCTTTCCCGTGCAATCGATCATAGTGGCACATGCACTAAGCCAATCCATTCCTAGAATGATATCGTACTCTTTGATATCGAAAACAATTACATCTAGCAACAAGTTTCTACCTCCAATACAAATATAGCCATCCCTACATATCAAGTTAGCAGGCATCTCCACCCCAGATAGAGTGCTAAAACTAAGTTTTACGTCTAACATTGACACTTTTAATTTATGTTTTATAGCATAATCAGCAGATATAAAACTATGTGTTACACCAAAATCAAATAGTACAGTATGCCCCACCTTGGTTGCGCCCATGGAAGCTGCGACTGGAGCTATTAGGGGAAATTACTTATCCAGCTCCTTCACACAGTCGTAAGACTCCTTAAAGGTCTGATACTTATGAATCACGACCTGAGACTACAGAGCACGCCTAAGCCCCTGCTCGGTTGACGAGAAATATTATGACATAAAAGCTTCTTTGAACTCTGGCAACGTAATTTTTATAGCCCTATTTGCTCCAGCCAAATCTATTTTTGACTTTTTGACCAGTAGTACGTGTTACACAATACCATCATAGGTGTCACGACCCGCACCCAGATGAATCGGGCACTGGTTCGCGAGTACATCCAGCCTACGTCGCAGTGTCGACGGTAGTACGATGTCTAGATCATATTCACAGGTAATTTAAAATCTAGCTCATTCACAGTAAATAAATAGACAAGGATAATAACAGGAAATAGGAATGCTAAGATTTCATAAGGCAAATTGTGACAAACAAATCCACAGTTTATTACAGAACCAGAAGATAAATCGGGGACAAACCCGATTACTATGCTGAAAGAAAATACTAGCTAACTGGCTAACTACTCCTCAAAATTAGTCTCCTGAGTAGGAACCGGCTCCTCAAAAGTATCATCTGCTACGTCATATGGGCCATAAAAGGTGGGGGCATAGTCCTCATCATCGCCTAATATCAACGGATCCAGTCAGGAAAGGAGCAAAGTACCAATATACAACAAAGCTTAAACTAAATATTTATGACAAGTAGTAAAAACTGACTAAGCATCACGATAAGAATATGCATAATAAGTAGTAAAATTAACTAAGGTTAAGCACTAAAAATCAGGAATATAAGTAAAACAGGATTATAATGAGACAAGAAAATGGAACTGCAACAAGACAACAGAAACTATGTGTGTGTAAAATTGTGTATTTAGAATACATAGTTGGCATGTAGGGGGTTATAAGGCTAATAAGGCCGTCATAGACGACTAGCAGTCAGGAATAATCGAGTATAAGGCTGATGGTACTGTCGCGTACCAACAGCTAGCAGTCAAGACAGGGGAAAGGGTAAACTACATGCCTCCTAGTATTCTCCCTCCCGACACGAAAAGCGAAACATAAAATCCAAATTCTAACACTAAGTGTAATCATCCAATGGTGCTAGTAGAGCAAGAAACTAATTATCATAATATAAAGAATAAACTTGAAGTGCAGGTACTTGCCTAATGTTTGGATTCCAACTACGATTCTGTTCCTCAAGAAATTTCCAGATATGTCTCCGAATGCTAAAATAAACATTACCATCATGCTTAGAATATATCAAATAGCTAGAAATGCCTGTCCTTGAGTCTAATTTGGAGACAAAGGCAAAAACGGCAATTTTGGGTCAAAACGGGGTCCACATGTGGGCCCGCTTTGCACCGAAAAATGTGTCAGGATCAAAGGTCTCCAAATTCACCAAACTTAGTGTCAACAGGTCAGGAACGATGATACGAACCCAACAGAACTTGCAGAATTGGATTCCGATGAGCCGATCACAAAATCGCCCGTCGAGTGGGGCCTATGGGGCCCACGACACGCGATTTCATCAACGTTCTCAGAATTGTACCAAACTTGGGTCACAGGACTAGCGTATCGCTATGAGTCCGATGGCGCAAGTTTTGTTTTAATCTTACGTGTTTACACAAAGTTAGGGCATGATTCAGAAAAGGCGGATACGGGGCGTTATCCGCGGATACGCGTTGATTTCGGTGTGCACGCACATCCGAATCGACTTCTGCGAAATCTCACACGTCCGTATCAACGACGCGCACGTATCTGTGAAGACCGCGCACGACCAAGTCGTCTCGTTTGGCGGGGCGTACCCAGTTCCGGGGTGAATCGGGTCGTTGTTTTTCCTGTTTTTGGATCGCGGTTCGCGATCGCCACAAGACGCGATGCCCCGAGCGGGATGCACGGGCACCGAGAGGGTCACGCAGGCTTCGCGATGCAACAGACTGAATTGAAAATGGGGCAGCGAGGAGAGAGAAACAATTACCTGAACAGGGCTCGAGAAATTAGAATTTCTCGTGTTCAATACGACTCGACGTGTCCTGCGTCCTAGGTTAGGGTTTGGGGTCTGCTTGGCCGGAGGCGGAGGCCCGGCCGGAGCTGAGGCAGAGGGAGGCCGGGGACAGCGTCGCCGGGGGCTCGGGGCGCGGGGCGGCGTCGCTGGGGTACTATCGAAGGCGGCCGGGGACGGCTCAGGCGAGGTCGGGCTGCTGTTCTGGACGGGGACGGCGTCGGCGCTGGAGCCTAGGGCGGAGGGCGGCGTCGACTGGGAGGGAGGAGGAGAAGGAGTTCGGCGGGCGGGGACTGGTGGCTGGGTGGCAGCGACAAGGGGGATCAGGGTTGGCCGGGGCTGTGGTGGGGGAGGCCGGAGAAGGAAAACGGGGGGGAGATCGTGGCGAGGGTCGTGGGGCAAGGTGGTCGGGCGGAGTGCCATGTGGCCGGAGGCGGCGGCTCCGGCGGGAGACGCGGGGGTAAAGCGGTTCAGGCGGGGAAGAGGGGAGAAAGGGGAACGGGTCACGGGCGGCGGGTCGGGTTCGGGTAGACCCGACCCGACCCGTTAAGGCGGGCGGGCTGGGCCGGTTTGGGCCGAGGGTTGGGCCGGACTGGGCTGGGCTAGGGTTTAAATAAATAAATAAATAAATAAATAAATAAATAAATATAATAGTTTTTAGGCAAAAACGGCAATTTCAGAAGAACCCGATATTTCATAGTCGTTCCATGTATATTGCAACTCGGTATCCGTGGATACGAGATGTGCTTGAGGCAAAAGACTTATTGCTTTAAATGGTTCACACGGAGATAATATAGTTGATATGCTCACTAATGTTCTGCCATGAGAAATTTTTTAGTACTTTAGGAGGATCGTCAGAATGACAAGCTCTCATCCACCTAGTTGGGAAGGAGAAAATGCTTTGTTATTGGGTGGGGTTCCCAGCCTATGTGTTCGTAAGAAGCTCGGGAAGTCGAAGTTGATGAAAAAGATGCATTTCAGCATCAGAATTGGAAAATGGCAGTCTATGTATATTTGTGCACATAGTTCTGGACACCCTACTTCCTTCTCTTACACATCTCACTCACTAACACATCAATACCCTCAAGTACTAGGTGATACACCCACACTAGAAACATACTTGTGCACACACCTCTAAACACACCAATGCCCAATACTCAATATATAGCACAAGTCCTATTACCAAGCACAACACAACTCTATTACTAGAATACTTACCTACATACTTATGGGCACCACTCTACCATGGAACACTCACTAGTACATCTCATGGGTACACATTTCACCTACTAATGACACAACCAAGTATCAAACACAATTAAAATATTAAAGCTATGATGTTGCCCAACAAAAAATCATAATATTCAATTGATACATGGATCCCACAACATACACACACACACACACATACACACACACATATATATATATATATATATATATATATATATATATATATATATATATATATATATATATATATATAACATGCATGACGACATTGATACAAACACCAAGAATCATAAATTGGTACACTACTCTCCCTCCTAATTCTTTTTTTTTCTAACATAATTGGTACCAATTACTAACTATACTCTGACACCTACCGTAGAACTATTGTTAAAAATAGTAGTACACTATGAGTTGTTTACAAGCTTATACACTGATACCTAATACTCACATACCCAACCAGGAAACACTCACAGACTCACAAGTTACACTACCAACAATCAACATTGATACTCAAACTTGACACAAATATGTCTACAAGTTACCAAACTATTGTACTATCCAAGAAAGTTGCCTCAAAATTTCATGAAGATAAAGCTCTATATGAGCTGATCTAGTGGCACTAGAGATATCTCTATCCTAAGCTAGCAAGGGTGATGGAACAAAATTCAATGATAACAAAGGTTGAATGATAGCGATGATATGTTAAGAATCAATTTAAGATACAATCTGATAATCATATATGTCTATCCAAAATCATGTTACCTAGAATTTTCCACATGCTAGTAAGCATAGATATGATAAACTATAGAGTCCATAACTAAGGTATATACATCTATAATCATATTATCTAGAATTTTGCCACCCCAACTAGTATAGCTGTGAGAAACTTTAAATTCCATAACTAAGATAAGTATATCCAAAATTAGGTCTCTACATTATTGCCATGCCAGTAAGTATAGCTGCAATAAACTCTAAACTCCATAATTAGGAAAGACGGTTATAGTTCCTACTGTCTCATCCAAATACGTCATCAAAAAATACCTCGATATAGTCCATAAAATTTATCTCGATACAGGACTTAATTTCAATAACCAACCTGTATAAAGGTGTCACGCCCCAGTCCCAAAATACGTAGGACTAGGAATACATAAGCATGCCAGCCGTATGTATATAGAGACTCCAATATATAAAAACCATAACACATACATACGTTGTATTATGAACAATAATTCATAAGAGGTATATAATTATCATAAGTTACAGGGCATAACTAAATCTCATCCACATAATCAAATAGAAATAAATAACCAATTTACTATATAACTGAATATAAATATGAAGTATCAAGGAATGATATTTGGGTGGAAACAAATCCACTGCCAAACTAGAATATAAGAGAAACCATATAAGAATATCTAATGAACAATGAGACTCGAAGAAAAGACCTCCTCGAAAGCGATAAGTAGCAAGTCCTGATCCGTGCTCCTGGGAATAATCAAGATCGTCTACACCTGGAAAGGGACCAGGTCCTCAGAGGGACGTAACAAGATACATAGAAGCATGTCAATTGAATACAGTAAACATGCATAATAGACAAAAAAAATATAAGTACGCTGTACTAGACAATCTATATGAATGCATAATAAGGAAAACTTTTTGACGTATAGGCATGGGTAGGCTACTCTATCTAATCTCATAATTTACACACACGTCAGGAACATCAGCAGTCGTCATACCTCGTGGGTAGCGACCAGCGCGACATCAAAAATTGCCATACCTCGAGGGTAGCGACCAGCGTGACACAACTACCATATTGCGTGCTAGTTACTGCGGTTTACCAGAGTGGTTATAGCACATACGCCTATTGATTGTCCTCTCCTTCCATGATACTATGTGTCAAGTGTGTGTCAACATATATATAGTATATAATTATGACTGAAAGAAAACACACATGTAATAAATATATAAAAATAAAATAAGCATGCAAAGTACTGTAAGCAATTTGGCAAGGTATCTTGCCTGGCAAGAAAGCTGCAAAGTGTAAGCGTTAAGACGTTAGGCACAATGGATCAAAAACTATGGCATCAGAATGAACGTCTCCGGATGCTGAAATAAATAACACCAATAATTTCAGAATAAGTGAGATAGCTAGAAAATACTATCCATTCATCCAATTTGGACACAAGAGCAAAACGGTAATTTTTGGTCAAAACGGGTCCACAGGTGGGCCACTTTGCACCAAAAAATATACCAGAGGTAAAGGTCTCTAAATGGAACAAATTATAGGTCAAAAAAATTCTAAACGTCAATACGAACCCAACGGTATATTCAATTTTGGATTTTGCTAAGCCGAACACAAATTTGTCCTTAAAGTCAATCGTAGGGCCCGCAATCAGGCGTAAGTTTCTTCGCATTCTGACGAGCGTACACTAAATGGGATGGTGTTTTACAAAAGTCACAATACGGGACCTTTTTACGGATACGGAGAGATTCTGACGCGCACACACGTCCAAATAAGTTTCTGCGAAAGCCTACACGTTAGAACATACCATACGTGTCCTTTGGTGCAATTGGTACGCAACGACGCGGTCCCGTTTGGCGGGGCGCGCTCCGTATCATAATTTTCCAATATTTTAAAAATAAGTTTTTGGTCAATTTTGAGGTTGAATAATTTAACACATAGAACAAATTAACAAAAACTAAAAGTACAAAAAATTTCTCGGTTATATGGAGAAGAAAACCCCTTTAATTAGTTTTTAAAAATATTAAACATGTTGATGGCAAATTGGGTGTGAACATGGGATTTTGGATTCAAAATTCTGAACTATTTTGGTCAGTTTTTCGGTCATTTTTCGGTCAATTTTTCGACCAATCCAGGACACGAAAACTCGTGCCGCTTGAATAAAAATCCTAGAGGGTTAGGTTGTGAACGTACACAAATAAACCGCACGCAAAAAGGATAACAGATGAGGAAGATACAATACCTAGAAGATGGTTGCTCGGAGCGGTATTTCTGCAGGTGCGCGGTGCGCGGCGGCCGGCTGTCCGGGCATGGGGGCGGTCCTACGCGGCGGTACTGGTCGGCGCGGGGGTCAGCGTGGGTGGTCACCGACGTTGGTCGGAGCTAGGGTTAGGGTTAGGATTTAATTTTGTATAATGTATTTGTAGTATATGTTTATATAGAGGGAGAGAGAGGGGAAGAGAGATCAGGGGGTCTGCTATGGGGTTTCGGGGTTATAGGTATAGTTAGTTTGCTAAATGAGTTATTTGGATTAGTTATTAGATTTTAATATATATATTTTTATTTTATTTTATTTTATTTTATTTTATTTTATTTTATTTTATTTTATTTTATTTTATTTTATTTTATTTTCCTTTTTCTTTTTATTTCTTTTGTTTTATTAACATTATTGTTATTACTATTACGATCTTTATTATTATTATAATTATTATTATTATTATTATTATTATTATTATTATTATTATTATTATTACTCTTATTATTATTACTATTTCTATTACTATTATTATTATTATTATTATTATTATTATTATTATTATTATTATTTATAATAACCTCATATTTATTAACGTATATAGATGAGGCTAAAAATCCAAAAATAATATTTGTACACCAAATAAATTCTAGAAAATTACTTTGTAAGGCTCTAATAAAATCCTAAACTCAAAATAATTTTTAATTAATATTTTATAATTAATAATTAGATCAAATAATTGTATTATCATATTAACTAAATAATTAATTAAATGGTAATCCATTTAATAGGTTTAATATTAAATAATATGCAATCATACAAAAAGGGAGTTCACCTAATTTGACACAGAGAATTATGGGATGTTAATTGTAGGAAGTTGGGATAAAAAATAACCGCATATATAATATCTAAATATTTAATAATTAATCTATGGTCGTTACACTAATGTCATACTAACACCAAGGAATTAAATTTATGTGCCACAAAAAGATCCTATATGTAGTGTCTCTTATGTAGTCTACTTCCTATGAAGACAATAAATATTTTTGGGGCCATCCTATATTATTAATGTCCAAACCACGGTGTAGTATCCTAATAAAATTATTGGATTTTAATTATTTTAAAAAATAACCTAAAACAAATACAAAAAATTCAAAATACACACAAGATATGTATTTTTGGGTGAGGGGGTTTACAATAAAGGTGAGGGTAAATGAAAACAAATGAAAATAGATTTAAAATAGAGTTTATAATAGGATTCTCAAGATTAATCCTAAGAATCTTTCAAGAAATCATAATATGTGATTGAGTACCATAATTCTTATAATCCATCAATCCTATTTTATTGCAGGCTCACAGTAGTACATCTGACCTAAGTACTACCACGACATCTCATTAGTTGTGAAGACGAGACCTGCATGGACCACCATAAAAATGTGACATGATCCAAACCCGGATGACCAGGGCATAAGTACGTGGATACGTCCAGCCTACGCCACAGCATCGATGGTAGAATATTATATAGACCTCAATGGAATCATGTGCATTATCACAAGAACAACTAGTATCATCATAACTCAATCACAGTATACTAAGAAATATATGATAAATAAAACAATCCAAACAACTAACAAAGAGAAATAAAACTAAAGCATGGTAAGGGAATAAGAAATAGTTGTCTAGATCCCTACAAAGGTCACCTCATGGTCCATAATGCAAGAGTAGTCTCGACTATAGCATCACTCTGAAGTCCAGGAACATGGAGCACAATAACTCCTACAAATATTTTCAGTCAGGATGGAACGAGTACAACTCTAATAGCAATTCCAAAATATGATAAAGACTAATAAATAGTAAACAGTAATAAAATATATAATGAACAGATTAGCATTGGATCATAGTACGCAAATAGAGTAAAATAGATAAGTATGGCAGCAGTGACAAGTCAAGTAAGTGAAATCAAGTAACAAAGTAATATAAGAAAGTAACCAGCAAGTATAGAAAAAACTAGTAAGAATGCACATATCTAAGTGTGTTAAAATACCACTTTTGATATGTAAACGGCTAGGAATAATGTACGACATCTCACATGTGAAATATGCGATTGATATCCTTCCTGATTAGACCTGAGGAGTAATTCTTATTTTGGAATATTTGCATCTCTACTAAAGTATTTTCTCGCCCGACTAGTACGAATGGATCCTGTAGAAGCATAAAATATATGCCTCCAAAGAATGGTAGATCCCAAGGAAGATGGTGCACCCCTTCATGAAACAAACTAACAAAGAGAGTGGCGCACTCAAGGGATATTTCAGAGTATGGCACACTTCCTTCAAAATAGACCAGAGGTGAGCTTTGGTTCATCTTTGAAAAGATAAGTGCACAACTCTTATGTTTATATTCTTGTATAGGATTTATTGTACTTTTTTTTTCTTAAAAATTTGTAACCAAAAGTTTGTAAAAAAAATTTATGGCAAACAGATCCAAGTTCTGATATGTAAAACAATACAAAGTCAGCCAGATAAATATAAATGATGCTAGTAAAGAGTCTTGATATAAGTGATTCCAGTAAGAGTCTTGATATAAGCCAGCAAGTATAAACAATGTATCTCATGAAAATGAATTTATATAATACTAATCCGTGTACCCATCATGTCAAGAATAAAATAAAATAGTACTATAAACATGAATTATAGTAGCTAACAAGAAAACTATCAGAGAATATACTCGTCTGTGATCCTGAGCAGAGAACACAAGTAAAAATCATCATTCTTAATTAAACCTAATTGAGAATAAAAATTATCATTCTACATGGTAAAAATCTATATCTACCAAATTTAATGCTCTTAACACCTAGATGTAACTTTAGAGAGTTAATTCCACCTTTGGGAGGGTTCCTACTGGTTTAAATTGGATTCATACCATAAATTTTGGTTAAAATGAAGGAATTACCTATTGAAAGTTGGATCCCAATAAATTTTCACAAATTTGGACATGATAAGGGTAAGTTGGAAATGATCCTCCTAGCTTGACACTCCTCCTAGCTCCTCATAGGCTCCAAGTCTTCTAGCTTTCCATGGAAAAAAAAATTGGGAATGGAATTTAGTAAAATTTGGAGGAAATTGATTTGGGATATAAATTTGCGGATATTGGAAGTGGATAAGGGAAGAAGAAGAATTAGGTAAAATAAAATAAAATAAGAGAAGAGAAAGAGAGAGAGAGTAGGACATATATAGTGGTTTGGTGTCCTGGGCAATCACAAATTTGTCATTCCACTCTCTGATTGGTTTCTAGAATTATCATGAATAGAATCTATTTATCATGGAGAGAATCTAATTAGTTATGGATGGCATCTAGCTAACTAAAATAAAAATATTTTATCCATGACAAATGAAAAGTAATTAATTCTAAACCAACAACTAATTTAATATAACTATATGATTAGCATAAAAAGGTAAATTGACAAAAATACCCCTAATAGTGAAAAGTGGTGGTTACAAGTTTGGTAGGAAAAATACATGGCATTATCATGTAGTTTGTCACTATAGTATCATTCTCTATTTTAATAAATGGATCCCCACCTCCTTATTTTATTCCTGGTCGTGGAATCCGGCAAGGTTGTCCAATGTCATCGTATATGTTCATTATGTGTGCCGAACATTTATCTAAGCCTTTGACTCTCATGGAAAGGAATGACCTTTATTTTGGCTTCAAACTGATTAGATATTCTACTGACTCTTATATCGACATAATGTTTACCGACGATCTAGTTTTTTTTTGGGTACTATTCAATCAATAATTTTCTTCAAATCAAAAATATTTTCTCCTCCTTTGAATTATAGTCTGGTCAACAAGTCAATTTTGATAAATCTTTTATTTTCTTCCCCCTAATCTTCATGTTTATATGAAACAAATCTTTTATGATATCCTTAATTAAAACTTATGGATGCCAAAGATAGATACCTTGGCCACCGCCTCTTACTTCCTAAATTTAGAATCTCCACTCATTTTAAACTTATCGAATCTTATATTTCAAAATTAAATGGGTGGAAAGAAAGATACCTGTCTTATGTGGGTTGCACTACTCTTTTAAAATCCACTCTTTCTCCATTACCTACCTATTATATGTCTTCCAGGGCGGCCCGGAGGAGGGGCAAACGGGGCATGGGCCGGGGGCCCCAAGGCCCAAGGGACCCAATATTTTCTTCAGATTTTGTAATATATACTATATAGTATTAACATGTAACAAAAGATTTGGTAAAAGAAAAAAATCGACAATTATATTTCTGGTCGTGAAAACTTCTTCCTTCTGATTCTAGAAAAGAACTTTCAAATTCCAGAGGAAATTGATGTCCAAAGGTAAGTGTTCTTAGAAATTGTTGATTTTAATTAATCTCACTTCCTTTTTTCTTCTGCTTATAATTGAATCCCAGACTCCAAAAAAATTTCTCTTTTCTCCTTCACGCCCTTCTTTTACCCATAATTTTAAATTTTACTTAGTAATTTGAAGTTAGAAATTAGGATTTTATAATTGTTAAATTGATGTAAGTTGTAGTCAACAAATACTAACTGAAATGATGATGCAATTTCCGTTGAACCATCTTCAGGTAATAAACTCGAGTATTTGGTCTAAAAATTCAAATTTTAATGATGAAACAAAGGCTCGTGATGCTAATAGTGGCAGTAATTTTAATAATCTTGAGTTACAATGATAAATTATTAAATTTTGAGTAAATTTATTTGGAATTTCTTCACAACATACTATGTAATATTGTATTATGAAGTGGATTTTAACAAATATTAATGATAAGATGCTGTAGGGATTGTTGGATTTGGTATTTTTGATTGATTTTGGGATTATTGGATTTGGGTCATGTAAATGTTCACTACAAAGATGTCATTTTCATTGTTCTGATTAACCATTACGAAAAAGCTAGTTGAATATTTATATTAATTTACTTTGTTTATGTAGCTTAGTCGAACTTGAGTTAAAATGAGTTTTGGTGTTTGATTATTCAATTATATGAAAAATGGTGCAAGAATGCATGTTTAGGAGATTTTATTGATTTTGTAACATATTTTTATGATATTATGTTAAAAAGTGATCAAGATGCATGTACTTAAATTGCAAGGGTACTATTTTGTTGAAAGAAACAAGATTTTAATGACACCCTAAATGTAGAATGCGCGTTCATGATAATGAAATACTGAATCTTCCAAAAAAAATTATACTTTGTTTTCAATATATGTTGGACATCTTTTTGGATTTTGCCCTGGGCATTAAAATGCTCCGAGCCGGCCCTGATGTCTTCTTATATATTACCTAAACATGTAACAAGGAGATTATATCAACTTCAAAATCACTTCAGGTGGGGAGGATCGGACAGTCAAAGAAAATTTTATTTTAGTAGCTGGAAATTATTCACAATGCCTAAAAGTCAAGGGGGCTTAGTATTAGGGATCCAGAAATTAAGCTCATTTCTGAACGGGGCTGGAGATTCTTTACAAATCCCAATAATGAATGGGTGAAACTCCTCAAAATAATATATCACGCATATTGACTTCTGGTCAACTAGTATCAAACACTCATCTTCCTCGGTTTAGATAGTAACCTGAGAAGCAGAAAATTCCTCTATAATAGCATTTATTGGGCATATGGAGAAGGAACTCTTATCAACATATAGAGGGATCCTTAGGTATTCACAAGACATCACTTTAGAGTGGAGGGCATCCCTAGAGAGCAGCTACAAGTTCAGACGATTAGTGAGCTGATCAAGCACTCAACTTATAAATGGAAGGACGGACTTATCTTCACATTATTCTCCCCATCCGAATCTTTAGCCATTATCCAAATACCGATTGGATCAAGCTTCATATAGGATAAGTTAATCTGGATTTATACAAGGGATGGAAGACTGTTGATGTGGCACATATGAAACATCATAACTTATGAGAGAGATTAGTGATGTGGCACATATGACACATTTATTACTTACATTCTCCCACTTGGCACATGGGCCACATTAAAGGATAATCTCTCTCCCACTTGGCCTATATAAAAATGGACTTTAAGGATGTTTAAATACTTATATATAGCCATATCGATCCCTCTTTACTTTAGTTTGCACCACTATACCCAATTCAAAATAGTTAATGCATGAATTATTTTAGTGAACAATTTTTATCGGCAAATGTCACTTTCTATGTCTTACAATGTCACTTTCTATCATTGAATGAGTTTCTTATATAGTATAATATCCTTATGAATGAGCGACCAAATGCTCAATTCGGGTCCTACTTATGTCCAAAGGACTACATGTCTTTCTTAAAAAACTTTATGTATACAACTTAATAGAAGATAAATGATAATAAATAATTAAATGCTACAAAAGTTCAAGATCCAAAATGTGTAATATAATATGATAACCACTAAATTAAATAACCGATTAACCCCATATGTTCCACATGATCCTTATACATAATAGTTCAAGATCCAAAATGTGTAATACAATATGATAACTACTAAATTACACAACTGATTATCCCTATATGCTCTACATGATCCATATACAAACTAGGTGGTAATCCTTTAGTAATAGGATCAGCAATCATCATTTCAGTATTAATATGTTGAATAGTCACCACCTACTTTATAATACGCTCTCTGACAGAGAAGTACTTTATATCGATGTATTTACTTCGACTGCCACTTTTATTATTTATTTCGGTAATCCTTGACTTCGAGTGTCAACAAAACTAGCAAAGTCTGAATCTTAATACCCAATCACCGCCAAATATTCAGATCATTTATATAAAAGCATGTACTCCTTAGTTCCTTGAAGATAACACAGCACCTTCTTAGCTGCTCTCCAATGCTCCATGCCTAGATCACTTTGATATCTACCTAACATGCCAATTACAAAGGCTATGTCAGGTCTTGTACAGACTTGGCAATACATTAAGCTTCCTACTACACAGGCATAAGGAATATTTTTCATCTCTTCCCTTTCTAAATTATTTCTTAGACATTGATCTAGACTGAATTTGTCACCCTTGACAATAGGTGCTACCCCAAATGCACAACTTTTCATTCTAAACCTTTCCAAGAGTTTGTTAATATAGGCCTTTTGAGACAGTTCTAATAAACCTTTTAATCTATCTCTGTGAATCTCTATGCCGATTACATAAGCGACTTCGGCCATATCCTTCATATCAATATTTTGTGAGAGAAACTGTTTGGCCTTACCATCCACATATAAGATTAAGAATAAAATTTGCTCCAACTAATCTTTACGTATATATATTGATCCAGAATATTCTCTGTAAACCCAAAAGAAGATATTACATTGTGAAACTTTAAATACCATTGGCAGGAAGCTTGTTTTAGCCCATATATTGATTTCTTTAGTTTACAAACCAAGTGACTACTTTTGTTTAATACAAAGTCTTCATATTGTGACATGTACACGTCTTCCTCTAAATCTCCATTGTGGATCATTATTTTCACATCCATTTGATGTATTTCTAAGTCATAATAAGCTCATTCTTTCAAACTGGAGAGAAAGTCTCATGGAAATCTATGCCTTCCTTTTGAGTGAACCCTTTGGCTACAAGTCGAGCCTTATATCTTTCTATATAACCTTTTAAGTCCCTTTTGGTCGTATAGACCCATTTACAGCCTATGGCTTTGACTCCTTTAGGCAAATCGACGAGATCCCAGACTTGATTACTAGCCATAGAGTTCATCTCATCTTTCATAGCATCGTACCAAAATATGGATTTATCTTTACTTATAGCTTATGAAACATAACTGGATCATCCACAATTCCAATGTCATAATCAGATTCTTGTAGGTACACTATATAGTCAGAAGGTATCGTAGATTTCTTTTCTCTAGTCGATCTTCTTAATAGTTTTCAGCAATCTCATTTGGAGTTTGTTAAAAATTACCCTCCATGGTAACATGTTCTTCATTCAGTGGAAGTGGTGGTTGAATTTTGTGTTCTTCCTCAATGACATGTTGTGAAATGTCTTAAAAAATTGGAAACTCATATATAGATACAGGTAAATGAACTAGATCCTGCATTTCCTCAAAGATTAAACTTCGAGGATGATCACCCACTGATGCTGCCATCCTCAAAAAATCTTATATTCCGGGCTTCAACTATTTTTAAATTACGGGCAAGACAATAAAACATATATCCCTTGGATCGTTCGATGTAGCTAATGAAAAATCCATTGACCGTTCGAGGATCCAATTTCCTCTCTTATGGATTATATATCCTTACCTCAATGGGACAGCCCTAAACATGCACATGCCTTAAACTTGGTTTCCAACTGTTCCCTAATTCAAAAGGTATTTTAGGAACAACTTTAGTAGGAACTCTATTTAAGATGTACACAACAGTTTTTAAGGCCTCACTCCACAGAGATAGAGGAAGAGTGGAGTTGCTAATTATACTCCTAGTCATGTCCATTAATGTACGACTCCTCCTTTCGTCTATACCATTTTGATATGGTGAGCCATGCATCGTATATCAAGCAATTCCTTGTTCCTCAAGAAATTTTGCAAATGGACCTAGATTTTGTCTTGTTCCCTTGTACCTCCCATAATATTCCCCACCACTGTCAAAGCTAACAATCTTAATCATTATACCTGTTTATTTCTCTACTTCAACTTTATAAATATTAAACGCATTTGATGCCTCAGATTTCTGAAATAGAAGATAGTGATTCATATATCGTGTGTGATCATCTATAAAGGTGATGAAATATCTTTGACAATTAAAACATTTTGAGGAAAAGGTCCACATATGTAAGTATATATGATTTTTAATGTGATATAGCTTCATCTAGCACCTTTCTTGGTTTTGTTGGTATGTTTACCCTTTATACATTCCACACAAATACCAAAATTAGTAAAATCAAGAGTTTGAAGAACTCCTTCTTGCACTAGCCTTTTAAGTCTTTTAGTGGATATATGAACTAATCTCCGATGTCACAATATGGAAGAATTTCATTCATAATATTTCTTTTTATGCCAACATTATCAGTTGCACTTAAAAGATTGTAATCACAACCAGGATCTAAATGAAGTATATAAACCACCATCTAAAATTCCAGTAGCAACAATTATAGAATTTTTATATAGGGTAAATATAATTTTAGAGAAATTGAAATTAAATCCTTGTGGTACAAGTCTTGAAACAGAAATAAGATTTTTAGAAAATGATGGAATATACAAAGTCTTCTCCAAGTCTAAGATGAAACCAGTTTATAAAATAATCCTTAAGGTTCCAATAGCTTCCACATGTGAACGCATCCGATCTCTTGTATAGATGCTTTGTTTACTTTTCGTCAGCCTCCTTTAGTTTATAAAACCCTGCATAGTATTGACAACATGGATTGTAGAACCAGAATCAATCCACCATGTATTATGATTAACACAAACCATATTAGATTCATAACATACCAATGAGGTGAGATTACCTTTCTTTTCAAGCCAGACTTGATACTTCTTTCAATCCTTCTTCACATGTCCTTTCTTCATATAGAAAAAAATAGTTGGCGGATTTCTTAAAGCTAGTTTTATTGACTAACAAGTTCTTCTTTTAGCCATCCTTAGAAGAAACTTCTCCTTTTTGTCATTTCTTCCCTTGTCCTTTTCCACGAAAGACCAGATAGACACTCTCTAAACCCCCATGCTTTAACGTTCCTTCCTCTTGAACAAACATTATCAATAATTCATTTATAGACCATTTTTTTGTAATGAAAAAATTGTACTTCCTTACAATGAATCAATAAAAGAATTTTTTTTTTCTATACAAATATTTGCTTTATAATCTATGGTTGTGTTGTAGACCTATTTACAAAAAAATTTGACACAATTTGCACGTTCTTGCCTTATACAAGTGCAACCCCGGACTTGTACGATATCACGTCCAGCGAGGACGATAGGTTCTGCGGAACTGAATGCGAGGATGAATCGGTTCTGTGGAACCGGGGTGTGACAAGTTATCAGAGCACGGTTTAAAGTTCCTTGGATTTCATAAATTGGTTTTCATGTGGATTATAGCATGTGGTCGCTCTACCTATGCTAGCTTTGGTCCCGATATATTAGCTCCTTTGGTTTGGAGCTATCTCTTACTCTCTCTCATCTTTTTAGCACCCCTTTCCTTCTGCGGCTTGGGTGCCCTATTGTCTTCTTTATCATCCATCTTCATATACTTAGAAATTCTCTGTAATGGAAATCAAAGCGACTCTTTGCTTCCTCTTCTATGCACAGCCTTTTTTCAGTTGCTCGACGAGAAGTCTTTAGCAGAAGGCTTAGAAAGAACTCATTTACTTCCTCAAACCCCGGCCCCAGATTCATTTCAACCAGATTCAACCGACAGGTGATTCCAACTTCGGAGGTCTTTCATCAACCCATCGACCCTCAAAGAAGGGTACCTTCACCTGACCTGCCTTTGATGCCTGCCCTGCCTCTACTCCTTCCCTTTGCTGTCAATCGAGAAATCAATCAAGGCAAAGAATGCATTCTATTCCCATTATATTAAGTCAAACAACATATTATTTTCAAACAATAACGACTTTCTCAGATGATTTGCTTTTCGAAAGTGCTGCATGTGATTCCGCCGTAAAGTTTTTTCATACTAAATTTTGACTGAGTCAATCAAAATTGATTATGGAAAAACTTTACGGCGGAATCAATCATTGGTCTTAGCAAGCCTTTCTTCCTCTTGAACACACAGTATCAATAATTTATTCATAGACCATTTGTCTTTATGTATGTTATAAGAAATTTTAAATGGTTCAAATTAAGGTGGAAGAGAATTAAGTATGAGATGGACAAGGAGTCACTCAGAAATCTCAATCTCAAGAGACTTAGTTGTGCAGTGATGTCCCCAATTTTCATAATGTGCTCACGTATACCTGAAGTACCATTATAATTACTAGATGACAAATCTTTCATCAAGGTGCTAACCAATGCCTTATCCGAACTTACAAATTGTTCCTCGATTGACTGAAGATACTCTTTTACTTTAATGATGTTCGGAATGTATCCCCTAATGCTTTTCCCAATGTGAGACTTGACAAGCATCTAACTTAGACGGTTGGATCGCTCCCACCACTCAAATGATATTATCTCAGTTGGGTACTTGTTTCGGTTGGAAGAGGGGGTTCTTCCACACGGAGTGCCAAGTCTAGATCTATGCACCCTAATGTTAGGAGAATTTGCTCCTTCCGATCCTTATAATTGTCACCAATCAGAAATGGAAGACGAGATGAATCACCCGATAAATAGGTAGATGAAATTTCTGCAAAATATAACATATAAGGCTTACTAACGTGAAATGAAATAAATAAGTTTAAACTTTATTGAAAATTTAACCCACGTCAAAAAATTCAAATATAAATCAGTGTGTCATTGTAGCCTTCCTGCAGGTAAAAGTTACAACACAATATGATTATAATAAAACTTTGTAATGAAATAAATAGATTCAAGACATTAAAATTAAAATGACTCTATACCTTTGAGCATTTAGAATAATTCCAAATAACGTCTCATCTACAATTTCAATTTCAATTAACCCTTACAATATGTGACTTGCCTGTGGGGCCAAGTCAATTTATTTATTGTTAATTTCAAATTCTTTTGTCATTTATATTTTCAAGAATTAAGATGCTTTGGCTACTCTAAAATCAATAAAATATGTAATCTATATAATGACAATATTTCAATGGCTTATAATTTGCGGCTGTAAATCAGATATTATGTATGAAAAATGAATCGTAAGTCTTTTAAACATAAAGGTCACAAAAATTAAACTGACCACAAATGATCATGTAGAGCCTGGAAAATTTCTTTCTATTACCAGAACAATAAGACTCAGAATGCAAGTTCTCCTAAAGTACTCTCATACAATATGACTTGAGAGATGAACAAAATTCTATATATGTACACGTATGCAAAACCAAGAAATTGATGCTCTTACATAGTGCAACTCATTAAGTATAACTTGGTGACCACTAAGTGAGATATTCTCATTCAGCAATAATTATAATGTTACTTTTTCAATCACAAATTAGATAAATAATAAGTGGTTACTGATAGATAAATAATTACATTCTGACTCAGAATGTAATTAGCATGTTATTAGGGAGACTATGCCATATCAGACAATTAACCATAGTGTATGTGTCCACACACAGAAAGTAACAAAATTGGTTCAGAATATTCATCAGAATGTTCATGCAAATTTTGCAATGACAATACTGATTTATTTGAAGAAGGATGACGAAAATATGCATACCAATACTGGGAAAATATTAAAGAATGTAAAAACAATTGTAAAGGAGTAAGAGAATATACAACTAATGCATGTTCAAGTACTGCCAACACACACTATATGACAAATGATATTCGTTTCCCAAATAAAAATTGTTAAAGCTACCAACTTTAAGTGAAACAAATGATTATGGCAACAAATATATATGCTAAAGAGACAGTATATGCTTAGTTCAAATTGCAACAGAGTACTGATAGGTCTTTATACATGCTGAATACACACGAAAATGTTTGAACATCCTTAAGAAGACTAAGAATAGGATGAGCCAGAACTTGTTAATTGCATTAATTATCATGTACAAACTAAATATAATGTAAGTTCATTTAGATGGGAATGAGAATTTTTAAGTACGTAGTAAAACCTACCATGTCAGGAAACTGACCAATTCATTTGGCAAGACATAAAAGTAAATATCCTTTTATGTCTATAATCAACATGTTAGTTTACGGCCCATAGCTTTTGCTCCAACTATTCCTATTCCTAAGGGAAGTTACTAACTCTTCTTATTCCAAAAGGGAAGTTACCAACTATTTGTGTTCCTAAGTGGAAGTTACCACTTTTTTATGAAGTGGCAACATTATGAACAAGAGCATGATGGGGAAGATCAATTTTCTATATAAAGGGTTTTGGTCCCCAAGCTAGACACACACTTCTAAAGATTACACCATCAAAAATTGAGAGTTCATAGTTTGGAAGTCCAAACCCAGGAGAAAGAAGAAAGAAGAAAGAAGAGAGTACTAGAGTTCATCCATTGTAAAAAATGGCTGGAGGTTAGATTTATTGGAATATTGTTATTTTGATCCTTTTGTTTATTTCCGCATCTAGGATCACATTGAATTACACAACATCCTTCATTGAAGCTACCATTTGATAGGTGTCATCACGAAGAACGAGAGATTATATATATATTTAACAACATGATTGAAGGAGGCTCTGATACCAAATGTTAGAAATTTAATACGGAAGAAATTAAGAACATACCTACCGTCATAGTTTTCAGATTAATAGAATAGTTGATATCAAGGGTCTTCTCTTCTCTACCAAATTCGAGTCTCTTGTGTTGATGGAATTTCACAAACTAATGTATGAGACAAGTTCATTGGTGAGAATAGGGCCCAAAAAGTCTATTTATAGAAATACCTCTATCCATCAAGAGGTATTATCAAAAGGTACAAATTTAAAAAGATATAACTCTTTATTATAAGGAGTGTTACTTGAAACATAGAGAGATTGGTGACGTGGCACTAATTAACACTATATATTCCATGGCTTACAAAATTCAAGAAGAAAAGAGAAGCGAAATGACATTGGAAGATTGCATTGCCAAGGCTGCCACCTCCCCACTTTGTATACAGCTTATCCGGCCTCCCGTTCTCCGTGCACCAGAACCCTTCATCCACAAACGGACAGTCCCTCGACTCGTAGAGTGGGTAACTCTCATACCACACCCATTTCAGCCACCCTCCTCCTCCACTTTCCAATTCAAAATCCTCGACACGTCGTTACTTCTCGTCATCTTTGGAAGCAGCGGTGGTCTATACTTGAAGCTTAGCCTAGGCAAAGTGAAGAGTAACGCTAACAAGTGAATGTGAAGTTGGTGAATGCATTTGTAGGTTCTCAGCATCGATGGAACCAATTAGCCGGTTTTGTTTCTTCGGAACTTCAGTCGATGTTAGGACAAACAGCACTCGATGATAACACTGTGAGTTATTAAATAAAGGACCTTAGCTTTAGGTGGGGTACAGTGTTGTTGACCATTAAAACTGAAAAACTTAATTACTTTTTCATAATGGAGAACCAATCTATATATATATGTATATATATATTTGCATCTTTCAAACACACAACTTACATATGTTCTTTGCCCACTACATCCATCATAGGACTGCAGAAGTTCATATATACAGGATGTTAGTGCCAACCCCTTTGATGCAAACGTACACTAAAGTTTCCAAGTTCAAGCAGTTGGGTAAGAAGCCATCATGGCAATCCCACATAAACCCTCCTTAGCATCCACATCCCTCTCCATCCTTATGTAGCCACTCTCACCCCATGATTCCCCCCACGAATTCTTTACCAACCAATACTTAGTTCCATCGCTGGTAGTCCCGTAACCGACTGCGGTCACACCATGATCCAGATCGGTGCCACATTCTCCGGCGAAAACCCCACTAGAGTACAATTGGAAAGCAGAGCCTCCAGCATCGATGGCAACGGAAATAGGTTGGTTGGCAACAGCCTTTAGCAGTGCTGCTTCACTGTTGGCAGTAACATCCTCGAAGCCCTTTATGGTGGCAGCATGGTTGGAATTCTTCTTAGCATTGCAGGTTCCATCGGCAGCCTTGTACGGGTAGTTGGCTTCAGTGGTGAGGCCTTTGTTCTTGATGATGTACTTGAAGGCATCGTCCATAAGACCACCGTTGCATCCTTGGTCAGAGCTGGTGTCGCAGTCAACAAGTTCTTGTTCGGATAAGGAGATGAGCTTCCCGGTGCTGAGCTTGTTGATTCCTTCTGTGGCAGCTACGGCCGAGAATGCCCAACAACAACCTGTATGCATATTTTCAAGATTGGGAATATTTATATATATATATATGAGCTCTGAACAAGGTACTACTACTACAGCTAGGATTTAAGTAGGTATACATGGTTGCTCACCACATTGGCCTTGATCCTTGATTGGAGTGACTGCACCCTTTGTCCTCCAATCCATGCTTGTTGGTATGTCCGCCGTTGCATTCTCGTACTTGAAGCTTCCCTGCGCCTTGGCTGCTACCATTTTCTTTGTCTCGCTAAAACCATTTCGGCTGGTCTTGAACTCCTCATTGGTGAGATCAGCAAATCTATTTGCACCCAACTTGTATTTGTGCTCCCCAGCAGCATTGAACGCTTCAATGAACTCAACGTTGGCCTTAAATATCTCAAATCGGAGTGCTTTCTCTGCCGCATCCTTGTACACTCTCCCATATTGCGCCATCCACCTCTCATACCTTTCCGACATGGACATCTCACTGAGATCACGAGATGCTGCAGACTGGGAAGCCCAAAAGCCAATGATTAGCACGGACAGCCATAGGGATTTGCTGCTAGAGAAAGAAGACATGTTAATATTCTTATGATTTATGGTTGAGTAAAGGAGATCTGAACACATGTTATGGTACTCAAATGGCATCTCTATATATATAGGTGTAAAGCGTATCTATCTGTTCTTCTCATGAACTAGCTACAATTGTGCATGCAGAGGGACTTGTGCCGTGCCGTGGAAATGGTGAGATCATACATACTTGAATGTAAATTTCTTCTTTTAAAATCCGATTGATGACAAAAAAGAATCTTGATTACAAGTTCACTGTAGCATATGTCATCCTTAGTTCCATTGCATGGGTGTCTTTACTTTAGAAATGATTAAGAAATTAAAACCAATTACAGCAACGTATTGCACGCTATTGATCCGATTTTAAAACATGAATCATTCCTTCGTGAACTCACCATTTCCACGGCACGCAGAAGTCCCTCCCAAACAATTGTAGGTTGGCATGAAAGAACAAAACTCCTTGCATCTAATATATATATTGATGCCATTTTAGTTTCTCACATGTCTTTGGGCTTTACTTCACTACAAAGCATAAGAATACTTAGGGTCTGCTCCGAAATCATAGGGATAGCAGTGTTTTTAGAGTACCGGTTTTGAAGGATCCGATTTTGGATGGTTTTAAGTAGTAACTTTTAAACTAGCTCAACTTATGCTTGGTAATTCATTAACCACGATTTTGAGACTTTTTTACACGAATAAAATTACCAATATGTCCATATAAAAATAAATTAATAGAAATACACGAAATAATAGAAAGGTCTGGATGAAAGTAGGAGAGAAGTTTGGATATTTGATCAAAATAATGGAAACTCATGAAATAATAGAAACGGCTACATGAAAGTAGGAGAAAGTATGAGAGATTTTAATAACTTACCGGAGAAATTAGCCATAGTTTGGAAGAAGTAGAAGAGAAACACAGATGAAAAATAAAAAAAATATGGTAAGCTATTAGTAATTATAATTAAATATTTTTGATGAGTATATAAATATAATAAAATAATAAAATCGATCAAAATGCTTCAATTTTTGGTGTTTATAAAGGCACCCAAAATTATATTACACCGATTTGGAGAAGTTTTGAGCCAGTCAAAATCAGTGCCTCAAAAAAATTAACAAGCAGCAGTTTTTAAAACACTTCGTAAACGGTCGGTTCAGAAATACCCCCAAACAGTGAATACACCATTACCAAGCAGTCCCTTTGGGTCTTCTTGGCAATTGATGGGGTAGCGGTTAGGAGGTATTTTTAGGGTACTAGTTATGAGGGGCCATTTTTTTGTGGTTTGATAATTCATTAACGAGCGGTTCTAAAAGTTTTTTTTTTACACGAATAAAATCATCTATATGCCTATATATAAATAAAATGGTTCCGAGCACGGAAACTGCCACTCAGTCCACGCCTCGATCAGGATGTAGAATTTCATAATTGATCAAAAATAATAGAAACACATGAAATAATAGAAAAGTCTGAATGAAAGTAGGAGAGAGAGATTTTAAAAATTTATAAAAATTAACAAGTAGAGGTTTTCATAAATGATATGTTTAAAAAACACCAAAACCAATAAAAATACGGTTACCAAGCAGTCCCTTAGTATTCAAAAATTAACAAGCAAACATGTCTTCTTTCTCTACCAGCAATACACGGTTAGGACACAATACTGCCAGGACATGCCAATGGAACACATATATTTGTGTGTCGAGATAATGTTCCGTTAACCAAGCTCATTTTAGTGTTCAAGTTTAGCTCGTTAACCAAAGACAAGTTTAGCTGAACTTTTATCGAGCTGAGTGAAGTCAAAGCTTGTGAACTTCGCAGCGTTCTTACGTTCCCTTAGGGATACCCCTTTCCTAGACTCCTCGTGTACTCCTTCCCTTTTCCTATTGCATTTCGTGCTTGGTGCATCGTGGTCAAAACCATACTCATCATCTGCCATTCTGGATAAACTGTATAGTTTGTTCTGTATTATTTTCTGACTAAGATGCAAATCAGCATCATCTACCCATTTCACTAGAAATTTCTCTTTGAAAAATCAGCATCATCTACCCTTTTCACTAGAAATTTGTCTCTGAACAAACATATAGTCAAGAGAACAATAAGATAAACAAATTGCATTTTTTTTAACATAACATATTCCATACAAATGTCTTGGATTCGACACATTCTATCAAATAAAGTTGATAAAATGATAAATTAATATTGTTTAAATTTGCATTTTTTCGACTTATCCATTGGCCTTAACCAAGCTTTTTCCGCTTCTTTATAATTGGATCATGGTTTGTTTAATTAATGCTAAACTATATATGAAGCATGGAGAAAGCCCGACACATAACACCACTAGGCAGCCGACAAGGTTAGGATGCAATGCCGCCAACACATGCCAATGGAAATCATATAATTGTGTGTCTAGTCTAGATATAATTTATAAGAATTAAGCTAGAATTCTATGAATCTGTTCGATCTCGGTTCTACTTCATATTCCTTACAACAAATAAATTGATAAATATATGATACTTGTTAAAATAAAATACTCCTGCTGTTATTTACTACTTTATACAAATAATTAAATTGAAATCACTTCCCTTAAAGTTACAATCTTTAATTAGGAAAAAAAAAAGAAAACATGTTCGGTGTTGTGTTGAGTATAAAGATTGTATAATTGGTTACATAACATATAATAGAAATATTAGCTTAAGACATTTATGTGCAGGGCCAACCTGTAAGGTTGCATTGCCCTCGCTAGAGCTAATTTTGGTTGTCCCTTGGCCCTTATTGATGTATATATATGTTTAAGTTGAGTTTGGGCTAGACTGACTGTAAGGAAAACAAATGGCCTGAGGGGTTGCCCTATAAAGGGGGTTGTCCAAACCTGAATTCTTATCAGACTGACCCATGAGCTGGCCCTGATTATGTGATGTGTTGCGGATAGATCAAGTATAGAAAATATAGATGGCACACGTGAAAATAAATTAGCTCTCACACAAAAGATTTAAGGTGCAAAAGCCTAAACTAGAGAAAACCACCGATCAAAATAGTGACAAATCACTATTATGGACAAGGGTAAAAATAAGAATTACCCTCTATAGAACAGATAGGGGATATTTATAACCTCAAAATTAGATAGAATAAGGAAACAAAAATTCATAATCCTAATAAGAAAACAAGAATTCAAGATATCCCAATAAATCTTCACCTTGGCTTAAATGCCTGATCTGAATATCAGATTATGCTTCTGCTCAGATGCCCTGTATGGGGCTAGTTTCAACTGTCAATATTGAGCAAGTCCAAAAAAATATGAACTTGAGAATAGGTACGAGTTTTGTAAGCAAATTAGTTGGATTTATAGTTATAATTATATATTTTTGATGAGGATATAAATATAATAAAATTGCTCATAATGTTCAATTTTTGGTGTTTATAAAGGCACCCAAAATTATCTTACACCAATTTTGTTGAATTTTTGAGCCAGTAAAAATTAGTGCCTAAAAAAAATTAACAAGCAGCAATTTTTAAAATACTTCATAAACGGTCGGTTCAGAAATACCCCAAAACCAGTGAATAAACCATTACCAAGCAGTCCCTTAGGGTCTTCTTGGCAATTGATAGGGTAGCAGTTATGAGGTATTTTTAGAGTATCGATTTTGAGCAGTTATGAGGGGTCAGGTTTTGGGTGCTTTTAAGTATCGACTTTTAAACCATTCCAACTCAGGCTTGATAATTCATTAATGGGCGGTTCTAAAAGTTTTTTATACACGAATAAAATTACATATATGCCTATATATAAATAAAATGGTCTCGAGCACTAAAACTGTCACTCAGTCCAATGGAAATTATATATTTGTGTGTCGAGATATTGTTCTGTTACAAAAATTACTAACTCTGTTTTATAAATTAAAACAAAGAGTACAAAGAGTACTTAAACAAGAAATCTAAGTACAGTTAAGACTGTGAAAAAGTGTGACGATGGAGATCGAGTACTGCAGCCGACTTCTTTTATTTCGTTGACGGTCCGACGATGAAGAAACTTGCAAGATCTCTGGCGCACTGGCACAAAAGACAAAAACTGAGATCCTGAGTATGCCTTCTCTATGTCTCACTATTTGTATCTCCCCCTGTATAGGAATATATCCATGTTATTTATAGCCATCTACACTGAAAGGCTATTCGCGTGCATGTGCTATGTGCACATGTATTTTGGGTTGCTGCATGGTCATCCTTAACAAAATGTAGTTACCACCGTGATCGCATGTGAGCTCATGTCACGGTCGGGCTGCCACATAGCATTAGTTACGATAAGATGTTGCTAAGATCTCGGCCTATAATTTGGGTCATTTTCATCCACTGTGTGCGTGACTTGGGCAACTTGACATGTGGCCTGAACTACTCGTTGAGGATCTCTCGTCAGTTGTAACAGAACGATTTGGTCGCATAGAGCCGCATGAACACTCGACTGAATGAATAATCAGTCGCATAAGGGCTATGTCTCATGCAGACTATGACGCATAGGGACGTTGCCGCATGGAAGCTTATCTTGTGTACATGTGGCACTGCACAATTCTATACAAACAAAGGTAATTTTGATAGTGGCTTAAGCACTGACGTTTACTGTCAACATCGAATTCCAGGCATCCAGATTCATTTAATATTGTCAGTGTCATTAATGTTGTACAGACAGAAATGACACCATGCGTCAGACCTGTATGCGCCTAAGCTCCCTGCCGCATGCTTCCTTAGGTGTCGCATGCGCTTCAAGCCGCATAGATGCTTTGATGCATGAGACTTGTAATATGAGTGCATGTTTTTGGGGTTTTTTGTTCATGCTTCTACAAATACAATATAAAAGAACTAAACTAGAATTCTATAAATGTATTAGACCTAGGCTCTTCTTCATATTCCTCACAATAAATAAATTGATAGATATATCCTACTTGTTAAAATAAAACACTCTTGTTATTTACTACTTTATACAAACCATTATATTGAAGTCACTTCCATTAAATATATATAGCTTTAATTAGGAAAAACAAAAGAAAAAACATGTTATGTGTTGTGATGGGTAATAAAGATTGTATAATTGGTTACAAAATATGTAATAGAAAGAATAGCTTTAGACATTTATGTTCAGGGCCAACCTGTAGGTTTGCATTGCCCTAGCCAGAGCTAATTTTGGTTGCCCCTTGATCCTTATTGATGTAAATATATGATTAAATTGAATTTGGGCTGGGTCGACCATAAGAAAAACAAATGGTCTGAGGGGTTGCCCTATAAAGAGGTTGTCCTAGCGCGAAGTCTTGTCAGGCTAACCTTAGGCCGGCCCTGCTTGTCTGAAGTGTTTCTGACATATCAAATATAGAACAAATATATGGTATGAACATGGAAATAAATTAGCACTAACAAAAATGGTTTAAGGTGCAAAAGCCTAAATGAGAGGAAAACACCAGTAGAATAGAGACAATATTCACTACTGTGGACAAGAGTATAGATGAGAATTACCCTCATTAGATCATATGGGGGATATTTATAAACTCCTAATTACATAGAATAAGGTAACAATAATTCATAATCCAAATAAGAAAATAAGGATTAAAGATATCCTAACAAATCTCCACCTTGGATTGAATCCCAGATGTATGCTTTGCTAATACGCCCTGCTTGGGGCAAGTTCCAACTGTCAACATTGACCAAGTCCAAAAAAGTTTGAACTTGAGAATAGGTACCAATTTTGAGAGCATATCAGTTGTATTGTCCTCGGTTATGAGCTGTTATGAGGGATCCGATTTTTGGTAGTTTTAAGTATCGACTTTTAAACCAGTCCAACTTAGGCTTGATAATTCATTAACAAGCAGTTCTAAAAGTTTCTTTTATACAAATAAAATTACTTATATACCCATATATAAATAAAATAGTCTTGAGCACGAAAACTGCCACTCAGTCTATGCCTCGATCAGGAAGTAGAATTTTATAATTGATCAAAAATAATAGAAACACATAAAATAATAGAAAACTCTGAATGAAAGTAGGAAAGAGATTTTAAAAATTTACCAAAAAAGTAGCCATAATTTGGAAGAAATAGAAGAGAAACACATATGAGAAGAATAAATATGGTAGGATATTAGTAGTTATAATTATATATTTTTTGTGAGGATATAAATGAAATAAAATGATAAAATTGCTCAAAACCCACCGATTTTTGTTGTTTACAAAGCCGCCCAAAATTATATTACACCAGTTTTGAGGGATTTTTGAACCGACCAAAATAAGTGTCTCAAAAAAATTAACAAGTAGAGGTTTTCATAAACAATATGTTCAAAAAACCCTAAAACCAATAAAAATACAGTTACCAAGCAGTCCCTCAGTGTTGAAAAATTAACAAGCAAACATGCCTTCTTTCGCTCCCAACAATACAAGGTTAGGACATAATACTGCCACGACATGTCAATTGAACACATATATTTGTGTGTCGAGATAATGTTCCGTTAACCAAGCTCATTTTCCTGTTCAAGTTTAGCTCGTTAACCAAAGACAAGTTGAGATGAACTTTTATCGAGCTTAGTGAAGTCAAAGCTTGTGAACTTCACAACGTTCTTACGTTCCCTTAGGGATACCCCTTTCCTAGACTCCTCATGTCCTCCTTCCCGTTTCCTATTGTATTTCATGCTTGGTGCATCGCGGTCAAAACCATACTCATCATCTGCCATTCTGGAAAAACTGTATAGTTTGTTCTGAATTATTTTTTTAGCTAGATGCAAATCAGCATCATCTATCCTTTGCACTAGAAATTTATCTCTGAAAAATCTGCATCATCTACCATTTTAACTAGAAATTTGTCTCTGAACAAACCTACAGTCAAGAGAACAATGAGATAAACAAATTGCATTTTTTTAAAATAACATATTCCATACACATGTCTTAGATTCGACACATTCTATCAAATAAAGTTGATAAAATAATAAATTACTATTGTTTAAAATTGTAATTTTTTTTTACTTATCCATTGGCTTTCACCAAGCTTTTTTCTGCTTCTTTAGAATTGGATCATGGTTTGTTTAATTAATGCTAAACTATATATGAATCATGGAGAAAGCCCGACGCATCATACCACTAGGCAGCCTACAATGTTAGGACGCAATACCGCCAGCACATGCCAATAGAAATCATATATTTGTGTGTCTAGTCTAGATATAATTTATTAGAATTAAGCTAGAATTCTATGAATGTGTTAGACCTCGGTTCTACTTTATATTCCTCACAACAAATAAATTGATAGATATATTCTACTTGTTAAAATAAAACACTCTTGTTGTTATTTACTACTTTATACAAATCATTAAATTGAAGTCACTTCCATTAAAGCTACAATCTTTAATTAGGAAAAACAAAAGAGAAAACATGTTCGGTATTGTGTTGGGTATAAAGATTATATAATTGGTCACATAACATGTAATAGAAAGAATAGCTTAAGACATTTATGTGCAGGGCCGACACATAGGGTTGCATTGTCCTCGCTAGAGCAAATTTTGGTTGTCCCTTGGCCATTATTGATGTATATATATGTTTAAGTTGAGTTTGGGCTGGGCTGACTATAAGAAAAATAAATGGCCTGAGGGGTTGCCCTATAAAGGGGGTTATCCAAGCCCCAAGTCTTATCAGACTGGCCCATGAGCTGGCCCTGATAATATGATGTGTTGCAAATAGATCAAGTATATAAAAAATAGATGGAACACACGTAAAAATAAATTATCTCTCACACAAAAGATTTAAGGTGCAAAAGCCTAAACTAGAGAAAACCACTGATATAATAGTAAAAAATCACTATTATGTACAAGGGTACAAATAAGAATTACACTATGTAGAACAGATAGGGGATATTTATAACCACAAAATTACATAGAATACGGAAACAAAAATTCATAATCCTAATAAGAAAACAAGGATTCAAGATAACCCAACAAATCTCCACCTTGGCTTAAATGCTTGATGTGAATATCAAACTATGCTTCTGCTCAGATGTCCTGTACTCGGCTAGTTCCAACTGTCAACATTAAGCAAGTCCAAAAAACTATGAACTTGAGAATTGGTACGACTTTTTTAAGCAAATTAGTTGGATTTTCCTCGGTGTTGACCTTCTCGATCTTGATCATTTTCACTAAACAGATAAAGTGGTATCTTTTGTCGATATGTTTCGTTCGATCATGAAATATATGATCTTTTGCTCTGACAAGTAAACCATAATCTGACTATCATAATACAAAATAGCCTGCTCTGGATGAAATCCCAGATCGCTTACCAATACTTTTAACCAAATGCCTTCATTTCTTTCATCATTGCCAACTATTTCGCTTGTAGTGTAGCCTTCCAACTAATGATAAAACCCACCAAAGTAAAGGCATAGCCGTGATTAATTTTCATCCGTCAAGATTGCCCATATAGTTTGAGTCAAAGTATCCAACCACTTCGAATAAGTATCTATCCCTCCGTGAACAATTCCCACTTTTGTCATTTCCTCCAGCCACTTGCCTCTTCCCAATGTGACTTCCCATATTTGACCATAAACCTAATGTCTATGCTAACAATGTATGTAATATCATGACGAGTATAAACTATAGCATACATCAGGCTTCCCATTGTGGTAGGAAATATGAATCAAGATATCTGATCCTCATGGGCTTCTGATTTAGGTGTATTTATCACCAAAAAAATAAGAGTTCTCGGCTAATCGAGTACTCACCTGGCTTCGTATTTGGCATACTGAATCTCTCCAACAAATTATCGATGTATCACTTTTGTTACAAGAAGAATATATTGTTCTTACGGTTCCTCAAATTTTTCATACCAAGAATCTTCTAAGTTAACCCGAGATCTTTCATATTAAACTCACTACTGATTAGCACCTTAAAATTTTGAATTATCTTGAGGTGCGATAAATATGTCTCTACGTAAAGGAGCAAATAGTATATGAACCATCATAAATCTTATTTTTATAAATACAAGTATTATATGGAATCCTAATATATATAGTCATTATTATATGGACCCCTAATATATATAGTCATTCTCTACCATAAACGGATCAAAACACTTATTCCACTGCCTTGGTAACTTCTTTAATCCGTATAAGTACTTTCACTGTCCATAAACATGATCCTCCTTATCGTGAACTGTGAACCCCTCTGGCTAGCTCAATATGATGTTCTCTTCCAACTCTCTATGAGAAAATATTGTCTTCACATCAAGGTACTCCAGATCATCATATGCTATAATAACTAGTAGCACCTAGGATATAATGTCTTACAACGGAAGATAAAATCTTGTTATTATCCATGACTTCTCTTTTATTGTAGCCTTTAGCTACCAAATGAGTCGTGTATCTTGAGAACCCCAAATTCTTGTTCTATACAAATTTACAACCTATTATATTCCTTCTTGCTTGCGGTAGAACATGATCTATGTCTGATTCTTGGGAAGCGAATCTCATCTCTTTACCCATCACCACAATCCTTTGGCTAGATATTTTTATCATAATAGCATCCAATATATAAAGGGATTTTGAGACTCCACCTCTTCTGCTACATTGAGTGCGTATGCTACTAGTTCTTCATAACCATATTTCTAATAAGGGGCATGGATTTGTCAATATGGATTATCCGTGACAATTTTGTCCGATGCCTTTTGCTATTATTATTGTTGCGGTTGCAACTCCTGTGGATATGTGCCATATGGCTCCACCTGAATTGATCATAATGTTGTCATGTTAAACTCTACTTGCTTGTTAATGTCCTCTCTTGATACCTCAAACTCCTATCTTGGATGAAGCATAGACTTCTCATCAAATTGCACGTTCTAACTAATTACCACTTTAGAACTTGCACCAAAAAAATTGTAGCCTTTTGTACCTACTCCATAACCCAAAAATAACTACTCCTTTTCCATTGCTTCCAACTTTCCTTCACTAATATGATAACACACATTCAACCAAATATATAAATTGAATTGTACTCAATAATTTTTTTGGGCCATACCTCGATAATAGTTTTGCAATCAATGGTTGTTGTTGGAGAGAAATTCACGAAGTTACATGTATTGATGACCTCATCCAAAAAGTCTTTCGACAAGCCATACAAAGCAAATGAATTGTAGGTATATAAATGGTAGCTTCATGATGCTACGCTCCAGCAATTCGAAACGTGTAACACCAGATCCCTTGGCTCCATGATGCTACGCTCCATCCATTCAAAACATGCTATGAGTGTCGCATCGTCCGTCTACGGCTATGGCTATACCGTAATCCTCTACATCAACTCGTCATAGAGAGTTGCGATCTGAAGGTCAACTCTCTCCTGGGATCGCTGTGACTCCATGGATGGTTATGGGGTATAAATATTAGCACAGGGTATCCTAGAGGACTGTGACGTAACATAGGCATCGTAGGATCCCGTAACATAGTACATACCCCTATACAGAGCATCAATGCTCTCATCCACAGCTCATCATCCGATGGAGCTGGGTGGGCCAGGGATTGCGAGGAACTACCCCCTCCCTGTGTGGGCTTTGTCGACTCTTCACGGAGCTTCCTATACTCATCCTATAAAAATATGTATATATCGATAAGCGTACCACTTACTATATATCTTAGGTACTTATGATTAATTAAATATATTTTTTGCTAAGTTATATCAAAATTAATAAAATATAAGACTAATACTTAAGTATCTCTACGTCTCCCTATCTTTGATAAGTTGTCCCCACTTCCTATGTGTGGCGAGGAACACTGTCACCATGTTTGAGTCATCACCCCTCTGAATCGACCCACCGCACCACTTTCCCGTCCTCTACCGAGCCACCTTGGCCTTCTCCGACTTTTTCTTATACCTATCCTCGTTGAATCTAACCCTCATTGCAGTCCACTGCTCAGGCATGATTCAACCTTGGATCAGTTTTTCTTCGCGATCATGAGCCTTCTGGTCATCCATAGCATCACGAATCAACTTGGGACCGATGGAAGAAACTATTGCTTGATCTGTGCGGCCGGTGTAGTAGATAGAAATATATTCTTTACAAAAATTATAATAGTTATTTATAAAATATTAATATAAAAATATTACTGATGTTAAAATCTAATATACTTTTATCTTGAAGTGCCCAAACCAGAATGCCTTTCTCTCTTCTGAAATATCCCAGTAGTTTATCCATGGCCCACCATAGTTTTGCCTCAGAAAATATCTTAATGTTCTCTGTACCACCGGGGGATGATATCTATATATACATTGATAATTAAACTCATTAAAAAGTAAATATATATATAAAACAAATAACTAATTAACTTACTTTTAGGGCCATCGGCCCAAATCTTTATTCTCGTCTCATCTGGCAGAGCACACAGAGGATAGCTCTGATATGGAGATATAGTCGGCTCAACCGCCATCTCCTCCTCTATCTTTGTGGTACCGTCAGTAGCAGGAAATTAGACGGAGCAGGAACACTAGAAGGGATACTCTCGGCCTGAAACTGCTGGTCCTAGGAGTACTATTAGTCCCAGGAGTACTGTTATGTACGGTCATCGCAGTCGCAGTCTGAGGTATTGCTGGTCGATAGTATGGAGAACTCGGAGATGAGGATCATGAAGGAGTATCCGTAATCGATGCTACTAGTGACTTCATTACTTTATGATCTTAAACACATTGCTCTTTTACTTCACGATGAACACTAAAACCATCATTGAGTAGTTATCATTCAATGAAAAAAATATCTTATGCCGCCCTTCAATAGACATGAAAAAGGACCCGAGACATCTAAGTGGATGTAATCAAGCGTCAATTTATTCAGATGTGCCGCTTTGGTACACTGACTTTGGCGTTGCTAGCCGATAATGCAGTACTCACAAAGGTCAATCGCCATCTTGTGGTCGTCGAGCAAGCCTTGCTTGGTAAGTGTAGTCATGCCTTTTTTGACATATGAAGATTTATCAATGGATGATACCGTAATCGATCTTGTGACCATCTTGCCATAAAAGATATACAAGCTTCTTTCATTAACTCCCATCATCATCACTAAAGTAACTTCTCAACCTTTAATAATGACTAATGACCTCAGGAATCGAGAAACCAACAAAATAAGATTCTTCTTCAGGTCAAGGACATGTTGAACGTTAGTAAGTATCCTGATGATGCATGCATCATGCATCCTAATACGAACTGTGCCAATCTCGATTGTCTTGCATGGTATATTATTGCCCATTAATATGTTTCTATTATCCATCTTATCATACGTGATAAACCAATCACGGTTTATAACTACTTGGTAAGAGCACCCTAAATCTAGTACTTATTCATCTTATGGTCCATAACTAATATGACCATATTAGTTAAACATTATTATTTGACTCAACTGAGACCTATACTCATTTTTCATTACTACAAGGTCAATAATTTCTTGGATGAAAAAGTTCTAAAGTTGTTTACATGATCATTACTAGTTTGGATAGACCTCCATGATAGGTCTTAGAAAATATAAATAAAGAGAAAACACATGTTACAAATTAGTGCATACTATACACTATCAGTCCTATTCTTGAGGAGGAGGAGGACTTAGTTAGTTAGTTGACTTAGTCTATCTATTTGATTTAGTCATCAGTTTATGTAGGATTCGATAGTTAGTTGAATAATTTCAACAGCAGGTTTTGCAAAACTTGGTCCAAGTCTGTAAGTATTGTTTGGGAAAAAATAGTATACATGTGCTATAACTACAGTTTTAATTTCACTACTTAAGTTAAGTGTTTCTTTTTTTTTTCTTTTTTTTGCTAAAAATAAACTTCATTTAGAAATCTACTCAGTAAATATTGGCTATATCATGAAAAATATGAACAAATGTACATTATGGTGTTTCATCATATAACCTAGAAGATGCAAATTTATATATTATAAACCAGTGAAAGGATTGTCATTCCTCGATTCTGTAAAACTAAAGGTTGCCACTTTGTGTGATACCGTACAAGCCTGAATTTATACTTGTACAAGGCATGCTCTTGCTCATTTTTTAAACATATATTTTTAGAGAGGGTTGCAACAATCACATAGAAATTGAATACACACATTGGAAGAAAAATATTCTTTTATTGATAACTTTTCATGTGGAAACATAAGACCCTCAAACGGCCAAGTAGAAATGACATACTTGGGTTACAACTTGCAAAAATATTAAAATAAGATACAATGTTGCTCCATTCATCATATCTATTATTAATTAAAGAAAACTCATAAAATACCTTCAGCAAAAGTCTTTTTCTTTACTTGGAATCTTCAAGTGCAAGGCTTCTAAAGAGTCAGACCTAAACTTTCAGCATCGTTGGGAAGCATCTAAGTTCTCAGCAGCTGAGGTTGACAACAAACATGGGTCATTACATTATCGTGTACTGGTGAGAGGTCGTAACCAATCTGACCTAAAATTATCACTAAATAAATATGTGAAAGAAATATTTTATAATATGGTTTTGCTATGTTTTCTTAATTTTAATTAACAGTTCATGTAGTAAGAACATAATAAAAATATAATAATTTATCACCATTTGGTGATTCTTACCCACGGTCGTTCAACCATCTATGTAATTGAATAATAACTTACTCTACCTACACAAGACATTATTACTTATAATTTATGTCTATATGAAGGTCACTAGCCGAGCCATTACGACATTCCTAGATTTTGATGCCCCTTTCAGTGCAGGAAGATAGCTTCATTGAAGGTCCCAAAATTTTGATGCTAGTACATCAATACCCTTGTTCCCCCAAGGGCGAAGTGGTCCCACGGCCTTGTATAAACCCCCCGATTTTTTAGGAAATTTTAAATGGATTTTTAGATAATTTTTAGGATTTTTTGGGATTTTTTTACTGATTAAAACCTAGGTATTTTGGAAATTAAATGATTTTTAATTATTGTTAATTAATATTAAAATATTATGAAAATAATATTTTATGGTGTAAAATGAAAAACTAGAAATAGGGTAATTTTTTGGGAATTTATTGGACCCCGAAAATATTTTTAAAGCCCTAAAAACTAATTAATAATTAAACCAAAATAATCTCTGAATTAAACCCGGTTTATTTCTAAATAAACCAAACCAACCTGAACCGAACCGTGGAGAACCAAACCAAACCGAACCCACTCTTAACGGGTCGGGTCGGATCCGAATTGAACCCGACCCGAACCCGTTAACCCGGCCGAAAACCTAAATCCTAATCCGAAATCTAATCCGCCTGTTCCAGCGCCTATTTAACCCCTCGACCGCCGGCCAGAACCCTAATCTCTCTCCTCTCTCCCTGACCCCGCCATCGTCGTCCCCATCTAACCCTCTCCCCACCGTCTCACCATCACCCTCTCCCCTCTCAGCCCGCTCAGCCGTCTCCCCGAGCAGACCCCTCTCCGCCTCCCTCCTCTGTCGCCTCCGTCGACCACGAGCCCCGCTGCCCCAAGCCCAGCCCCGCACTGCCACCGCCCATCACCTCCGTCTTCCTATCCGCCTCGAGATCCTCCGTCGCCCTCGAAACCCGCAGCAGCCGAGCCTCGACCACGACCTACAGCAGCTCAGACTGAGCCGCCTCCGCAGAGCCGCCTCCGGCTGAACACCCCCGCCCTGAGCTGCCTTCCCCCACCAACTCCGGCGAAGATCTCCGACAGAAACCCTAACCCTAGCTACAGTGCATCGTGACCCCTTGTGTCGTGTCAACTCGCGGACACGAGAAACCCCGTTCCACGGAGACCTGTTCAGGTAACCCGTTCTCTCTCCTCGTTGCCCCATTTTTCGTTCCTTCAGTTGTGACGTGTAGGCTGTGTAACCCTCTCGATGCCCGTGTAACCCGCTCGGTGCATCACGTTCTGTAGCGATCGCGAACCATGATCCAAAAATAGAAAAAATAATACCCCATTTTTCCCCGGAACTGAGTGCGCCCCGCCAAATGGGATAACTTGGTTGCGTGCGGTCTTTATCGAAAGGTGCACGCCGTTGATACGGATGTGCCAGATTTCACAGAAGTTGATTTGGATGTACGTGCACACCAGAATCAACGCGTATCCGCCGATAATGCCCCGTATCCGCCTATTCTGGAATACGTTGTAACTTTGTGTATGATCCAAATTGAACCAAACCCGCGGGACAATGTCGGCCCAAATCTCTGTCCTCGTCTCCTCCGGAGGTGCGCATGGAGGATCTTGCTGATGTTGGGACAACGTCGACACTAGCTCCTCGACATGCTCATCTGTCCCCATGGTTCCGTCAGCAGGAGGAACGCTGGACGAGGGTGTACTATCACGCCAGGAACTACTCGTCCCAACAGTCGGGCATGTGTGTGATCGATATACTGGAGTACTGGGCGACGATGATCCAGAACCAACAGTAGGCAGTACCGGAGTGGCACTCTGTCTACCTCGGGACCTGCCGAATCCTCCGTGTCGTCATGTCATATCTGATAACAACATATGATGAATATAGAGAAACACAAATATATACTATATTCTACAGTCGAAATGTGATACATATCTCAAAGCATTCTACAGTGAAAATATAGTTACATTCTACATGCAATATTTTTTATTTTCAATCATCTTCAAAAAATTCATCTTGTTCGCCTTCGTCGTCCTGCTCTTCCTCTTCCTCGTATTCACTTTCATCTACTTCGTCGTCCTCTTCGGATAATTCTACATCTTCTATATTATTACTCGTATAATGAGTAACTTTCGTTGAGTCCACATCTGCAATATTTGTTACAAGAGGTAGATCGTCCTTCTGATAAGCTATTTTGTCAATGTCAAAGGTATTTCTAGCCTTAGTCTTGCATACTGCCCACCAATCCAACCTCGCTGTCCTCCGTCTAGGATAAGTTGTGAAGTACACGAGCTAAGCCTGACTTGATAGGACAAATGGTTCGTAGCCTTGATATCTACGCTTGTAGTTTATATCCACAAGGCCATGCTTGTCAATTTTCCAACCTTGATCTTGAATCGGATAGAACCATTCACACCTGAATAGCACGATATTATCAGGTTCTGTGCCATAATTATATGTCAACTCCATAATCTCTCGTAAGATGCCAAAAAAATCATTGCCCGGATTGACGTCTTTGTAGTTTAAAGATTTGATACACAAACCACTATTTTTCGTGGAATCAAGATCCAGAAAGCTGTCTCTGATAGGAGCATTTGTTAACTTGAACCTGAACCCATTTACACAGAAACTTGGCCATATTTTTACGACAGTAATTGGTCCCTTGGCTAGAGTTCTATTAGATTCAGTCTCGGGTGATATTAGACGATCGACCTAAATACCAAAGTAGCGATAGTAAGTTATTTGTTTTGCAAGTGCAGAAATAAAAAGTAATTACCAAGCATCTTATATATGCGCTCAACCAAGAAGGAAAATGGCATCTCATATCTTGTTCTACTCTTCGTCTGTTATGTAGGGTCTAACCGACCTCAACTCATCATTATATGTGCTGAAAATCAATGAAGCAACTGCTGATTAGTAGCATAATAGTATCTTATACTATTACATTGAGATGATGTAAACGTGGACGTATTAATTACTTACCCCTCTAGCTTCTCCACTTCATCCTCGTCGCAATTGAGTAATATATACAATTGAGCAGCCCTTAGCTCATCGTCATTCAAATATCTCTTCTTTATTTTTCCCGAAGGCTTTTCGGATGCATTGAATACTTTGAGTATTGCATCATTAGATTCCTGATATGCGTCATCGTTTCTGGGAGCTTTCGTCCTATTAGTAGCAACATGCGGTTTGAAATACGTCGAGCAAAAGTTTGTAATCTCCTCGAGAATATAAGCTTCACAAATAGAGCCTTCAACCCGTGCCTTATTTTTCCCTTTCTCTTTAGGTGATTCAGATGGCGCTCGAAGGGGTACATCCACCGATAACCGACAGGACTACCAATACGTGCCTCATAGGAAAGATGAATTAGCAAATGCTCCATAGAGTCGAAGAATCCAGGAGGAAACACCTTCTCGAGCTTACATAGTGTTACCGCAATGTCCCTTTCTTGCTTTTCTAGACGATCGACGAGCAACTTAGTACAACAAAGATCTCTGAAGAATATGCTCAGCTCTGTCAATGGGTCCCAAACGACCTGCGGTAAGAATTCTCGAAATGCAATCGGAATTAACCTCTCCATGAATACGTGATAATCGTGGCTCTTCATACCTACTAGTTTGTTCTCCTTGAGGTCGACGCATCTTCTCAAGTTCGACACGTACCCGTCTGAAAACTTTAGACCCTGAATCCACCTACAAAATCTACCTTTATCCTCTTTATCCAGTAAGAAAACTGACTTAGGTTGCTTTAACTTTCCATTCCTCTCCTCTATCAAATGCAATGCAGGACGTCTACATATGTCTTCTAAGTCCAACCTGGCCTTCGGATTATCTTTCGTCTTCCCCTTTACATCCATTACAGTATTAATTATTTTATAAAACATATTCTTCTCGATATGCATGACATCAAGGTTATGTCTGATCAGATTGGTGCTCCAATATGGCAGATCCTAGAATATACTCCTCTTCGTCCAGTTATGGTTGCGGCCAAATCCGTCACACTTGTACCCCTTAGCAGGCTCTTCGATAGCACTTGGTAAATCTTTTACCTCTTCCCATATCGTGCATCCGGGCCACCTTGGCGGTTGATTGGCCTTCTCCACAACTCCCGCACGAAAAGCATTCCGATTCCTCCGGTACGGATGATCCTTCGGCAAAAATTGTCGATGACAATCGAAGAAGCATGATTTGCTCCGTGTTTCAAACGAAAAGCCTGAGAACGGTCCATGCAATACGGACATGAGAGACGACCATGGGTGCTCCATCCCGATAATATTCCATAGGCCGAAAAGTCGTTGATGGTCCACATAAGTGCTGCCCTCATTTGAAAATTCTGCTTTCTAGAAATATCGTACGTGTTGGCACCTACTTTCCATAGCTGATTCAACTCATCTATCAAAGGCTGTAAATACACATCGATGTTCCTCTTCGGATTGTTCGGAACCGGGATAATAACGGTTAGGAACATATACGGAGTCTTCATGCACATCCAAGGCGGTAGATTGTACGTAGTGACGATCACAGGCCAACACGAATACTGGGAGCCCGAAAGTCCGAATGGGGTAAAACCGTCAGAGCAGAGCCCTAATTTGATATTACGCGCTTCCTCAGCAAAATGTGGATACTCTCGATCAAAGTGCTTCTATGTTTCTCCATCGGATGGATGATCCAATACTCCTTCGATCTGTTTTCGCCTGTGCCAACTCATGTTTTCTACAGTCTCCTTAACCATAAACAACCGCTGCAACCGCGGCGTCAAAGGCAAGTAGTGCATCGAATCGGTAGGCTTCCTTGCACCGACAGACTTTCCTCTAACAGTGGCCTCGTAGCGATCAGCACTACAGAATCTGCACGCATCTTCATCCTTGTCGTCTTTGTAGTACAACATGCACCCGTTGCGACATACATCAATTTTCTCGTATCCTATCCAAAGTGATCTCACCATCCTCTTAGATCAATAGTAGTCTTTAGGCAACTTTGCGCCCTCGGGCAAGATCTCTATAATCAAATCGAGCAGTCGATTATAGCATTCTTGCGACATGTTAAAATCGGACTTGATGCTCAATAATCTTGTAACCACCTCCAACGGTGCATGGTCCTCACAACCAGGATATAGTGGAGTCCTTGCATTCTCCAGCAACTCCATAAACTTTGCAACATCGGCATTCGGTGCCTCCTTAGCTGCATCATAATTGTCCGGATTGAAACTAGGTCCCGCCGCATCATAATTGTCAGAATTGAAACTAGGCCCCGCCGCATCATAAACCATGTTCACCAACCCGTCGTCGTAAGCATCGTGGTCTTGGACATCCATATACGGCTCCACATAGGGCTCCGACTCCGATGCTAGAGAAACAAGTTCTCCATGCGCGGTCCACTGATAGTAATTCGGCGTGAAGTCCTTCGAGTATAAATGATATGTAACTTCCACTTCTGGATGATATTTTCTGTTGCGACATCTCACACACGGACACTTAATTTTGGTACCATCCATGTACTGAGGGAAAGCCTTGGCGAACAGCAGGAACTGCTGTACACCCTCAATAAATTCATCCCGCACACCGCACATGTCATCAGGATGACGGTTGTACATCCACGAACGATGACGCAAATAGTAATTCATATCCATTTCTAGATACTTCTGCAAAAATGACAGTATGTATCATATAAATCATTACATACAGTGGTTTATCACCTAACTTCATAACTTAACCGTACTATAAAAATCATAACTGATATAATACATACTTTCATTTATCAAAGTCTAAAATAAGCAATATTCAAAATAACTGAAAAGAGGCCAAGTCTCTTAGTTTTTTAATATTTTATACTATTGGTAAAAGCTTGGGTTCTTTACTGTATACAATGCTTGCTAGGACTATAGTTACTTAGCTAACTATTAACAAAATCAAGTATATCAGTAAGTAACTATTTAACTACACTAACTATGTACTAATTTAATACTAAACTGATACCCTTAACTTCTACCCAATAACTCATGCTAACCCATCTTAAACCAACTAACCAATACCTTGACACTAAGCTAACTAACACTAGTATACATAGCTCACTAAATGCAACTGAAAACGGATACTGATACAGTGGGACTTGTTGATACTTACTGATACATGGTTGCTGTAATGACACAGTGCTGATACTTACTTAATACTAAACTGATACCCTTAACTTCTACCCAATAACTCATGCTAACCCATCTTCAGTTGCCTGCTCACTGTTGCAGACCTCCTTCTCACTGCACACTACAAGGCTCGAGCATCCATCAACACTTCTACCTGGAACCCCTCACCCTGCTACTACCACTGCTCCATACCCTAACTGATACAAGAGTATCAGTGTGTGTACAGTCCAACTCAACTCACTAAAACATCTAAAACTAACTACCTAAAGGCACTGTGCAAAAACCGAAATGCTTATTCAGTTGTTCACTGAGTCGTGCCTCCTACAATATACTTTGCACATCTGACTGCACACTGGTGATACTTTCCTACTGCTGAACTTCTTCCTTTATATTGTTCCCTTGCTACATTGCTGCAGGGCTCGACTGATACACTGAACTCCTACTGCAATACCAATACCCAAGCACAATGTTGCATTGGCCCTTCTTACTGCTGCTGCTATTGCAGTTAGCTACCTTGTTGTGCATCCCCTTCATAAAGTTGTACATCTCTTTTGTCACTGACTGCACGAACACCCCTATGCATTTCTGGGTACAATGACTGCTCCTTCTCGAGGCTGACTCCACGTTGCTGCTCATCGCAAGCTCCTCAACCCGATCTCCCTCGACCACTAGTACACTGATACACAGTGTGGTCGAGGCACACTATGCACACCATAGTAAAACCGATTCCCTCTGATACACTGGCATACTGATGCACAGTTTTACGGCCCGAGCTTTCCCTTCCTCACACAAAAATATAAAGTCACTGAACTTACTCACTCACTCACTCACTGATACACTAAACTCACTGATACACTAAACTAAACTCACTGATACACTAACCTCAACATAGCCCTACCTTCATGTAAAACAACAAGCTCTCCACTGACTGATACACTGAGGTATCAGTGCCAACACAGTGCACATACAGTGAAGAGACAGTAAAGAACGATGATGCTCCCTGTGTAAATTAGTCCCATGTCAGTGTGTGTGAGTGTGTGTGTGTGTGTGTATCTGCGTCTGTGTGTGTGTCGTGTGTGTCTGTCAGTGTCTGTGTGTGTGTGTCATGTCTGTGTGCATGTGTCGTGTTTGTCCAGTCATCAGTTGTGTCAGTGTCACATGAGAGAGAGAGAGATTACCTAGAGCTCGAGGAGGAGGAGGGGGGTGCCGGAGTAGCCGCAGCCGTGGAGAGGCGGTCGCCGGAGAGGGGGGCGGGGGAAATCAAAAACATATGGGGGAAAAGAATCTGAGCCCTAATTAACCAAAATTTAGCGACGTTTAGCGACGTCAAATAAAAATATCGCTAAATTTTAATTTAGCGACGTCGAAGACGTCGCTAAACACGTTGCTAAATATTTTTGACATATACGTCGCTAATCACGACGCTAAACGTCGCTAAATCAGATATATTAGCAACGTTTGGCGACCTTAATTGAACTTATACCGACTCATCTTTTAAAATCTTAATAAAAGTCGCTGAACGTCGCTGAATGTCGTCATTTAGTGACGTTTAGCGACATTTATAATGGAGTCGCTGATTTAGCGACGTTTATACCAGGAGTCGCTAAAATTCGTCGCTAATCCCGCTTTTTTTAGTAGTGCCGGACCCGTTAACCCGGCCGAAAACCTAAATCCTAACCCGAAATCTAATCCGCCTGTTTCGGCGCCTATTTAACCCCACGACCGCCGGCCAAAACCCTAATCTCTCTCCTATCTCCCCGATCCCGCCATCGTCGTCCCCTTCTAACCCTTTTCCCGCTGTCTCACAACCACCCTCTCTCCTCTCAGCCCGCTCAGCCGTCTCCTCGAGCAGACCCCTCTCTGCCTCCCTCCTCTGTCGCCTCCGTCGACCACGAGCCCCGCTGCCCCGAAACCAGCCCCGTACCACCACTGCCCATCACCTCCGTCTTCCTCTCTGCCTCGAGATCCTCCGGCGCCCTCGAAACCCACAGCAGCCGAGCCTCGACCACGACCAACAGCAGCTCCGGCTGAGCCGCCTCACCAGAGCTGCCTCCGGCTGAACATCCCCGCCCTAGCCGCCTTCCTCCACCAGCTCCGGTGAAGATCTCCGGCAGAAACCCTAACCCTAGCAACAGTGCACCATGTCCCCTTGTGTCATGTCAACTCGCGGATACGAGAAACCCCGTTCCACGGAGCCCTGTTCAGGTAATCCGTTCTCTCTCCTCGTTGCCCTATTTTTCGTTCCTTCAGTTGTGAGACGTAGGCTGTGTAACCCTCTCGATGCCAGTATAACCCACTCAGTGCATCACATCTTGTGGCGATCGCGAACTGCGATCCAAAAACAGGAAAAACAATACCCCATTTTTCCCCGGAACTGAGTGCTCCCCACCAAATAGGATAACTTGGTCGCGTACGGTCTTCACCGAAAGGTGTGCGCCATTGATACGGACGTGCGAGATTTTACAGAAGTTGATTTGGATGTGCGTGCACACCGGAATCAACGTGTATCCGCCGACAACTCCCCGTATCCGCCTGTTCTGGAATATGTTATAACTTTTCGTACATGCGTCGGATCGAAACGAAACTTGTGCCATCGGACTTGTAGCAATACGCTGGTCCTGTGACCCAAGTTTGGTTTAATTCTGAGAATATTGACAAAATTGCATATCGTGGGCCCCACGGCTCTACTTTTGTGATCGGCTTATCGAATCCAATTTTGGAAGTTCCGTTGGGTTCGTATTATTGTTCTGGACTTGTTGACACTAAGTTTGACGAATTTGGAGACCATTGGTTCTGACACATTTTTTGGTGCAAAGCGGCCCACATGTGGACTCCGCTTTGACCAAAAACTGTTATTTTTGCCCCTGTGTCCAAATTGGACTCAAGGACAGGTGTTTCTAGCTATTTAATATTTTCTTAATCTGATGGTGATATTTATTTCGGTAACCGGAGGAGTACCTGCAAATCACACTGAGACCAGAGCTACAGTTGGAGCCAGAACCTCAGGCAAGTGTACCTTGCCAAATCTTGCAGTTCTTGTTCCTTGATTTATTTATATGTTGTACATGCTTGACCTAGGACCGTGTGACTTTACTTAGCATTCAATTAATGGTCGGGTGCCAATACCGTACGCGGAGTTGTGTAATGTCACCTACAGATGGATATCGTGACCCTTTACATTCTCGTACTTGTCTTATCAAGTACATCATAACCCAGGACACTGGACACTATTCATGTGACAGAATCTTCCTAAAATATTCAAGGTGATTCTGTATAGGATACAGGTTTTATGACATAGACATTATATTCATAGACATTATATGACTTGCTGCATTAGTTTTGATCTTGCGTGTCATGAATATGAGACGTGTGATTACATTGGGTGGAGAGAGTATTACCATATCAAAGGCTGATTATATTACATATATTATTGTCTGGAGGTGCTTTGGCATATATACTGGAGTCGTGATACTACTTGCTTTGGCATATATACTAGAGTCGTAATACTAATGCTGCTTTGGGTTTCCCCGACACAGAGCCTATAGTAGTCTCAGCCCGAGTATGACTAAAACTCTCACTTGCATATCACTTAGCTGGTTATATATTTACCCTATTATTTCATTTATTGCTGCACTAGTTTTATTTTGGCATGAGTTATTTTATACTTTGCTATGTCCTCTGAGAATCTGGATTCCGGATTATGTCCCCAGGATTAGCAGACGAGATCTATCCCGAGGTATACGGGACCGGAGCATTAGCAGAAGCAGGAACAGGTGCATACAGTGGAGCAGTACCAGAACCCGAGGACGAGATCGTGCCAGAGGACTTCTCCTGAGTATTGGATTTATATACTCAGTTATTTCTATTTCTAGTCACTTTATTTCATGTCTATTGCATTGATGTATCAGACTTATTCTCGGGTTGTTCCCCGAGACACTTTTATTGAGATATGTTAGATTATATTTATTTACATTTATTCTGGCATTTGATCTGTGATTATCTGTTGTGGATGAGTTTAGAATAGGCTGTGACTTGTATCATTGGACCTATTTATTGTGGTTACATCTTAAGTACGTCCTGGTGGATCCATTAAATTGGGTTTGTCCATCGGTGTGTGCTGCTAGCTATTGCCATGTGTCTAGTCCCTCGATATTTTGGGACTAGGGCGTGACACCTTGGTACACTGCTTCGAGGAAACTATCTCTTGGGCATAATTTGTCTATGACTATGCATATTAAACTTTTCTAATAAAAGAACATACCATGCATATACATCTAACTTGATAATATATGCCATAGTTCTCATTTTATTTCCACGAGCCGTAGCTCTCCATACTTATCACCCATTTTGGGATTTAACATAACCAATCCTTCTATAATAGCACCGGTTGATAGATTTATGATTATTTATATTTCTGTATTTCTTGCTAGGTATTATTGATCCTTTTTGTTAAGCGTAAAGACTAAAGGATTCATCGAATGATCGAAGTCACTCACTAGTTGATGAATTGCTGAGAAAGAGAGATCTTCCATAGGAATTTAGGCTCTTCTCACTCACTCACCTATATTTGCACAAACAATGATTCAAAATTTATCTTCTTCTTCTCTCAGCAGTTTGATATGAATATGAGACAGTGAAAGCAAACAATATAAATCGTTCATTAAAAATATTCACAAAAATGCATCATAAAACCAACAACGAAAGCACATAGAAAACCAATATTGCAAGGGTCTTGTGGTGTAGATCGTTATAAAGAGTTCATTCTCCAAGACACAATGCACTGCATCTTGGGCACAACTTCTAAGGATTCCATTCCATAACAAGGAAGGGTTCTCCGTTCATTTGTCCTGATCAATCGATACTGGTATAGTTTTTCCATAATCTGATTCTGACTCGACCATTCTAGCCATTAACCTATACCACGCTCTACAACATGATTACCGTTATCCATAACGGGATCAGGGAACTATATAATAAAATACTAATAAAAAAATTATCCTCGAAACTTAAACCAAAACCCACCTCTAGTATCGAATAATGAAGAAAACTTTTTTCTTTATATCCGCTTTGAGCTCCCAAGTCGACTCTTCAAAGGAATAGTTGTGCCAAAGTACACGAACCAAGGTAATAGTTCAATTCTTTAACAACTTATCCATCCTATCCAAAATCTGGATAGGCTCCCTTACATAATTCAAGTCGGCTTGCAGTCCCAACTGACCGAAGTAAACCATGTGACTTGGAACATGCATATACTTTTGTAGTTGAGAAATGTGGAAAGTGTCATGCACTTCACCTATTGTTGGTGGTAACAGGATCTGGTACGTGACTAGACCAACTCGCTTAAGGATCACGAATGGCCCAACAAATCTTGCTCTAAACTTTTCCTTCGTACCGAATCATAAGACTCCACGCATCAGTAATACTTTTAGAAACCTATCATAATAAGCCATACCTATCAAACAAATAATAAGAACGTTAAGTTTACATAAGTAAGATTTGATGATCAGCCTATTAATTAAGTGAGCCCCTTCAAAATATTGTTGGCTTAGGATACCTAGAGTCATACAACGAGTGGAGAGCTGACTCTATCATAGTCTGAGGAAGAGGGAAGCTTCAGCCTTTCCTACTGCTAACCAGTGTAGCTACTCTTGTTGATTGTACTAGCCATGATTCTAGTGAGCTAAGATTCAGTGGTATAATGTTAAGAGGTCATGCGATATGAAGACATTGATAGCAATATGGGGGGAACAAAGAATGTCGTGTTTTAGTATTTCATGAATATGGTGCTAACTTTTGCTTTATGCACTCCTAAAAGATAGTGAGATACTTCTACTACATTAAAAAAGATGTGAAATTGAACCCAAAAATCTGTGACCTATGGCTTAGAAAACTCGAACCCAGTCAAGATTCGAACAATGATGGAGCACTTAACTATATATGGTCAGGCCAAAAATCTTGCCGATTGGATGCTCCTACCCCCACAATAAATTTGCGAACAGATGAACAAAGAAGATAGAGCCTTGCTGACAGATTAGAAGAAAGATAATTCCCGGTAAGTGAATCCTTGACTTGCTAGTGCGGCAGCAGTAGGCAGTTCGGTCGATAGGCAGGCAATCAGGTAAGCGAACATTCCAATCTACTTCTGTTGGTTTGGTTGCTCGCTTCCAAATCCCGAAGCAAGAGGTCCCATACTGTCCTGCACTAGAACAACTAACTTAGACTTAGGGGACACTTCCTTGAGGAAAGTCGTACTCCTATCAGCTTTCAAGTACATAAATAAGTTCGACCTCTTCCTAACAAAAAGACTACTATTAAGAAAAATTTAGATTGGTATCGATTCTGAGAAGACTTTTGTCATATTGAAAAAGGTGTGTTCTGAGTTCTTGATTTAGAAAAGAGAGAAGAGAGAATCACAGATTCATATGAGTTGTTCTTGTCTTCCAAGCATCTGATCGACTCATACCTCCCAGCCATGTCTCCAGGATCTCATTCAACAGAAGAACCGAGTAGATTGAGGACTTTATCCCCTGCTTGCTTTGCTCTACTGGCTGGAGAGACGTACGAGTGGCACGTCATATGGTTGTTGAAATTTCCCCTACTACTGGCAAAAGGTGGATTTAGGGGTGATCGCTATCTTCTAATTGTTGTTCAGCTTCGAGGGAAAGACTGGCCGCTGAAGGCCCTCGCCGGGTTACCTTACCTGGAAGTAATGATATACTCTATATCAGAATAACTTTTATCTAAGAATTATTCAATCTCAACCACTTACGCTACTCGCCTCTAGCTCTGATACAACAGGTGTGGAGATGTTAGGCCTTTGTCCCTGATAATGGGTCTCACACGACATGGAGCAGAGACGAGGAGATAGTCCCTGACCAATGAACTCTAACGGTCGTCGATGAATATTTGTATAAATCTTTTGCCGACTTTGTGCCACTTTTAACTTATCTCGGATTACGTTGATCTTCTCGGCGACCTGCTCAACCAATTATGGTCCGAGTACTTGTCTTTCATCAACTTTATCCTAGCAAATCGCTGACCAACACTTTTGTACGTATAGCGCTTCATACGATGCCATCTCGATAATTGCCTCAAACTATTTATAGGCAAACTATGCTAGGGTCAACTGGGTATCCCAACTATTCTTAAGATCTATCGCACAGAGCCATATCATGTCATTCAAAATTTTATTCACCCGTTTGGTCTGACCATCGGTCTAAGGATGGTATGGTGAACTAAAATACAGGTGTGTTCCCATTGTTGCCTGTAGGTTCTTCTAAAAATGTGATACAAATAGGCTATCTCTGTCTGACACAATTGAATTAGTACCCCCAAACAATCGAATAATTTCATCCATACATAATTTGGCTAACCGATCGATGCTCCAAAAAATATTGTTATAGATGAAATATGCAGACTTGGTTAGTCTATCTACGATAACCTAAATCACATTATTCTCTCACTACATTTTTGACTAGCCAACTATAAAATCCATTATGATGTGGTCCCATTTCCACACTGGAATTGTGAGGTTCTACATCTCCCAGCTAAGACTCTGGTGCTCTGTATTCACTCGCTGGCATGCCAAATACTGTGAGAGAAAGAGAGCCACTGCCTTCTTCATAACATGCTACCAAAAGATCGTACGCAAATATTTATACATTTTTATGCTTCCCCGGTGTAACTAGTAATTAGCATAATGAGCCTCCATAAAGATTTTCTTTCGGAGCTAATCATCCTAAGGGATACATAACCTACCCTTAAGTCGCAATAAACTATCCCCGTGCCTGGTAAAGTCTACTACTTCACCCTTTGTAAGTCCTATCTCCAAATTTTGATGGAGGCACATAATGTTAAATACTAGTTACACCGAAATCATGTGACCGTTAAATGAATATGTTTCGTTATGTTTACGGTTTTGGGAGTTTTCGAACACGAAAACACAATCTGTTTAGTTTTTCAAAAAGCTGATACCTACAACATATTTTAATATTAATTTTTTTATTGAATTTATTTATTATATACAGTATTATTTATATAATAGAAATTGACTAAATAATATAAGTATAACTACTTCAAAACCCAATTAAAGTTTACTTCCAATGTTCTAAATCAAATAATAAACTTTGTTAGGATTTTGGATTATCTAGATTTGGGGTTAATAGTAAAGTGCTTGGGTCCACCTTGTCAACTCAGTAATCGTACCATGCATCCAAAGGCTAAGGCAAGTATCGATATGACCTATGTTGCCTTTATTTTGTACGGCATGTATCTTTGTGTCGACTTTTCACTGTTACCTTCTCATAATTCATGTTGATGATGTACTATGATTATTTCTTGTACATGAGAATTAGAATCGTTAAAATTATACGTAGATGTTTATGTTTTACTTCTGGTTTATCATGTTTACTATTTATTGTATTGCAACAGTTTTGCCGTGTTGATCATGTACTAGTGAGTTAGTCGGGCGGGAGAATATAGCTAGTAGACATATGGTAACCCACAAATCGTTAGCCAAGAGTTTATTTGATCAGGGGACTATCTTACAGAGTTTATTTAGACGATAAACCTCACGTATTTGACTGCCTGATTCATAACCCAGCCACATGTTGAACGTTTGTATTCTAAAATATATTGTATATGTGACTATAATTATTGTTGGTGTCATGCCTAGTCCTTCGTCTTCTTTTGAGTATACTCGCATATGGTTAGTTTGACATAGTCATACTCTCTTGTATAGATACCATGCCTATAGTTCATCCTCTGGTTACTGTTGATGATCATTCATGCTTGTATATTATATATTATGTAGCATAGTGTTATGGTGATCTTCCACCAGTCCTGACTCGATAACTATTTTTCAGACCATTTAGGTAAGTTTCTATGGACCTTTTGTTGGAGATAAAGATGCTTTGGAGGCCAACCTTAGAGCGTATATAGTTTAGCAGTTTCTTAAATTTGATATTTAGTAGGTTTGTTCCTGATTATTATTTTGATGGATTATTGGATTTGTAAATTGAATAGTTGTTGTGAATGAGCAAAGATAATTTTATGATTACATATTGTATATTTGGAATTGATGATTGCTATTTAGGTTTAGACAGCGTACTACCGCCGATACGGCGACACAGGCTAGACTTGGTCACATACCTGCATCCCAAAAGTGGGAGCCGTTCATGACAAGTTTTTATGGTGGCCCATGCAGGTCAGTTTTTTTAAATTGTGTGAACTCATTGTAGTACTTAAGTTAGTCATACTACCACAAGTCTGCGATTGAGTGACAAGATTCTAGAAAATGCTCATTCACAAATAGGATTGGCTATGATTAGGTTTTCCTAGGCAAGTCCCAAAGATTTATTTTGATTTGATTGGTTGAGTAGTTACGGGTGCATTGAATGCAATATGATTTGAAATATGAATAAACGTAGATTAAGAAATTTTTACTTTTTTTAATCATAGGTTGGTGTAATAAAAGGTAGGTAGACTTCTCAATTGGCAAATTGGTTCTTTGAGGTTAATCAATTGTTAAAGACAAGAATTATTAAATTTTTGGTGCTTTGGGCTTAAATTTTCATGTGGTTTGATGAATATTTATTTCTTGCTAAGGTAAGGTTAATTGTTTTTAAATAAAGTGATTTTCAACTTAAATGATGATAAATAAAATGTGATAAGAAGTTGAAGATTTATTGAATTTAAAATTTTGACAAGATTATGATGGAGTTGATTTCAATTTAAATTTGAAGTATCTAGAAGAATTTAAATTTTGAGAATAAACACAAATAAATTAAAATTTTGATGATTGGACTTGAATTTAAATTTTGAAAAAAATTTAAAAATTATTATTTTACCTATTTGACTACAAGATATCGACTAAAATTTATATTTTGAAGATTGGAATTAAATTTCAAAATTTATGGATCGGATATAGAATTCAAATTTTGGGGATCATGAATTTGAAAATTTTGAGGATAATAAATTTTGAGGACAAAATTTTATAAGGTGGGTAGGTTGCAAGCCCCCTTTCCAGAAATAGATTATTATTTTAATCTAAAATAATTATTTTTAAATTAACTAATCATAATTATTTTTAAATTAAGTATTCTATATCCATTATATATCGACTAAAATTTAAATATGGTAATTTTTCGAATAAGATTATTATTTTAATCTAAAATAAAAACTAACAATTTTTTATTGTAATATTATATACATTTATTTATTTTAAATGGTTCAGAAGGAATAGAGATAAGTATAAAAGTAAATTTTAATAATAAATTAATCTTTTCAAATCTTAAATTGATCCTGATTAATAATGATTCTATGATATCCTAATCTTATAACCATATTTGAATTAAACCAAATCTCCATTTAAATGAATCTAGCAATCTTTAGGATTAGCAAATTCCTAAGTACACCTAATCACACTAGATTCATATCTATAATTATTTATACCTTTCATTATTAACTAATCATAATTATAATTAAGTAGTCTCCATCTATTATATATCGACTAAACTTATAAAAAAACTCATCTTTCAACTTTTTCTTCCCCAAAACTCCTCCCCTTTTCGTCCAAAACAGCCTAAAATTTGTCAGAAAATCAGTCTCATTTTTCAGTAGCCATAGCGACTTGGAAGGACAATACTCCTCGCTCCAGACTCTGTTTTACCTCCAATTTATTTGTTAGAAGCATTTTGATGTAAGATTTCATAATCTATATTTTAATAGATTAATTTAAACTATTATTTTATGTAAATATTTTACAGTATCATGTGTCCGTAAAATGAACATGTTTCATTATTTTCGCGATTTTGGGAGTTCTCGTACACAAAAATATGATTCGATTAGTTTTTCGGAACGCTGATACAAAGATCTACAATATATTTTAATCTCAAAAATAATTGAATTTATTTATTATATACAATATTATATACAAGTAGAAATTAAGTAAATAATATAAGTATAACTACTTGAAAACCCAATTAAAGTTTATTTACAATGTTCTAAATCAAATAATAAACTTTGTTAGGACTTTAGATTCTCTAGATTTGTGGTTAATAGCGAAGTGCTTGGGTCTGCCTTATCAACTGACTTGACGCACTATCCATCCGAACGCTAAGGGAAGTATCGCTATGACCTATGTTGCCTTTATTTTGTACGACATGTATCTTTGTGTTGACTTTTTACTATTACCTTCTCATAATTTATGTTGTCAATGTTCTTGATTTAATATGATTATTTCTTGTACACGAGAATTAGAATCGTTAGAAGTATATGTACATGTTCACGTCTTACTTCTCGTTTACCATGTTTACTGTTTATCATATCACCACAGTTTTACCATGTTGATCATGTACTAATGAGTTAGTTGGGCGTGAGAATACAACTAGTAGACGTATGGTACCCCCATAAATCGTAATCCAGAGTTTATTCAATATGGGGACCGTCTTACAAAGTTTATTCATTTAATACACCTTACGTATTTGATGGTATGATTCCTAACCAAGCTACTTTTTGAACGTTTATAATCTAAAACACATTGTACCTGTGACTATGATTACTGTTGATGTCTTGCCTAGTAATTTGTCTTCTCTTGAGTATACTCACATATGGTTTGTGTGACATAGTCATACTCTCTTGTATAGATACCATGTCGATAGTTTATCATCTCTTTATTGTTGATCATTCATGCTTGTATATTATATTATGTAAATAAGTGTTATGGTGATCTTGCTCCAATCCTGACTGGAAAACTATTTTTTAGACCATTTAAGTGAGTTTCTATGGACCCTTTGTTGGCGATAAAGATGATTTGGAGCCAACCTTAGAGCGTATATTGTTTAGCAGGTTCTTAAGTTTGATATTTAGCGGGTTTGTTCTCGAGTGTTATTTTGATGTATTATTAGATTTTTAAATTGAACAATTGTTGTGAATGAACAAAGATAATTTTGTGATTAGATATTATGTAATTGGAATGGATGATTGCTATTGAGGTATAGACTATTTTTTAGACCATTGAATTGATTTTCTATGGACCCTTTGTTGGCGATAAAGATGATTTGGAGGCCAACCTTAGAGCATATATTGTTTAGCAGTTTCTTAAGTTTGATATTTAGCGGGTTTGTTCTTGAGTGTTATTTTGATTTATTATTAGATTTTTAAATTTAATAATTATTGTGAATGAACAAAGGTGATTTTGTGATTAGATATTGTGTAATTGCAATTGATGATTCCTATTGAGGTATAGACAGCGTATTACCATTGATTTTGCGATGTAGGATGAACTTGGCCACGTACTTGTATCAAAAAGTGGGAGCGAGTCATGACACCCTTTTCCATAAGTTCACCAATCTTGATGAAAAATTCATCGATCTTTTGTGTTGTCTTAATTTTTTCTAACAAACTCGGCTTTAGTTGAAGTTGAGCAAATTGTGCATGTCGACGATGAATTCGTAACTCAATTCCTATGCTATCCAGGTCATCCAATATCCTGCTAACTTCTGACAATAAACCCACAAATTTTTGACTCAATTCATCTACCACCACATTAGCCTTCCCTGGGGTGTATGCGATCGTCATGTCATATTCTTTAATAAGTTGAACCAATGACTTTGTTGCAGATTCAGATCTTTCTAGGTGAGTATATACTTTTAAGCTTTTCTGGTCAATGAGATCTCGCGATGGGTACTTGTTCCAAATTATGACTTTGTTTAGCTCACGGTAGTTGATGCACAACCGCATCATTTCGTCTTTCTTCTTCACAAATAATATAGGAGCTCCCCAGGAAGAAATACTGGGATGGATGTATCCATAATCTAACAATTCCTGTATATAGACCTTTAGTTCTTTCAATTCTGCTAGCATCATTCTGTACGAGGATTTAGAGATCAGACTAGTATCAAGAAATGTATAAATTAATGGTGAACTCAATCTCCAAGATCGGTGGCATTTGTATATCTCATCTGGAAATAAATCAAGGAAATCTACCATAACTTCAGTATGAATTGAGTCTGCACCATCGTTGCATGTATCTCGAACGGAAGCTAAGTGCCCTTCAAACAAAGAATATAACATTCACAGAGTCGTAGTGGCTGAGATTATCATCGATGGCTTGGTCGACATGGCACCACACGAGTATGAGAATTTTCTCTCTCGGTAGACGAAATACAACTCTCTTTCCCGTGCAATCGATCATAGTGGCACATGCACTAAGCCAATCCATTCCTAGAATGATATCGTACTCTTTGATATCGAAAATAATTACATCTAGCAACAAGTTTCTACCTCCTATACATATATAGCCATCCCTAAATATCAAGTTAGCAGGCATCTCCACCCCAGATAGAGTGCTAAAACTAAGTTTTACGTCTAACATTGACACTTTTAATTTATGTTTTATAGCATAATCAGCAGATATAAAACTATGTGTTACACCAAAATCAAATAGTACAGTATGCCCCACCTTGGTTGCACCCATGGAAGCAGCGACTGGAGCTATTAGGGGAAATTACTTATCCAGCTCCTTCACACAGTCGTAAGACTCCTTAAAGGTCTGATACTTATGAATCACGACCTGAGACTACAGAGCACGCCTAAGCCCCTGCTCGGTTGACGAGAAATATTATGACATAAAAGCTTCTTTGAACTCTGGCAACGTAATTTTTGTAGCCCTATTTGCTCCAGCCAAATCTATTTTTGACTTTTTGACCAGTAGTACGTGTTACACAATACCATCATAGGTGTCACGACCCGCACCCAGATGAATCGGGCACCGGTTCGCGAGTACATCCAGCCTACGCCGCAACGTCGACGGTAGTACGCTGTCTAGATCATATTCACAGGTAATTTAAAATCTAGCTCATTCACAGTAAATAAATAGACAAGGATAATAACAGAAAATAGGAATGCTAGGATTTCATAAGGCAAATTGTGACAAACAAATCCACAGTTTATTACAGAACCAGAAGATAAATCGGGGACAAACCCGATTACTATGCTGAAAGAAAATACTAGCTAACTGGCTAACTACTCCTCAAAATTAGTCTCCTGAGTAGGAACCGACTCCTCAAAAGTATCATCTGCTACGTCATATGGGCCATAAAAGGTGGGGGCATAGTCCTCATCATCGCCTAATATCAACGGATCCAGTCAGGAAAGGAGCAAAGTACCAATACACAACAAAGCTTAAACTAAATATTTATGACAAGTAGTGAAAACTGACTAAGCGTCACGATAAGAATATGCATAATAAGTAGTAAAATTAACTAAGGTTAAGCACTAAAAATCAGGAATATAAGTAAAACAGGATTATAATGAGACAAGAAAATGGAACTGCAACAAGACAACAGGAACTATGTGTGTGTAAAATTATGTATTTAGAATACATAGTTGGCATGTAGGGGGTTATAAGGCTAATAAGGCCGTCATAGACGACTAGCAGTCAGGAATAATCGAGTATAAGGCTGATGGTACTGTCGCGTACCAACAGCTAGCAGTCAGGACAGGGGGAAGGGTAAACTACATGCCTCCTAGTATTCTCCCTCCCGACACGAAAAGCGAAACATGAAATCCAAATTCTAACACTAAGTGTAATCATCCAATGGTGCTAGTAGAGCAAGAAACTAATTATCATAATATAAAGAATAAACTTGAAGTGCAGGTACTTGCCTAATGTTTGGATTCCAACTACGATTCTGTTACTCGAGAAATTTCCAGATATGTCTCCGGATGCTGAAATAAACATTACCATCATGCTCAGAATATATCAAATAGCTAGAAATGCCTGTCCTTGAGTCCAATTTGGAGACAAGGGCAAAAACGATAATTTCGGGTCAAAACGGGGTCCACATGTGGGCCCGCTTTACACCGAAAAATGTGTCAGGGTCAAAGATCTCCAAATTCACCAAACTTAGTGTCAACAGGTCAGGAACGATGATACGAACCCAACGGAACTTACAGGATTGGATTCTGATGAGCCGATCACAAAATTGCCCGTCGAGTAGGGCCTGTGGGGCCCACGACACGCGATTTTGTCAACGTTCTCAGAATCGTACCAAACTTGGGTCACAGGACTAGCGTATCGCTATGAGTCCGATGGCACAAAATTTTGTTTCAATCCGACGTGTTTACACAAAGTTAGGGCATGATTCAGAAAAGGCAGATACGGGGCGTTGTCCGCGGATACGCGTTGATTTCGGTGTGCACGCACATCCGAATCGACTTCTGCGAAATCCCATACGTTCGTATCAACGACGCGCACGTATCTGTGAAGACCGCACACGACCAAGTTGTCTCGTTTGGCGGGGCGTACCCAGTTTCGGGGTGAATCGGGTCATTATTTTTCCTGTTTTTGGATCGCGGTTCGCGATCGCCACAAGATGCGATGCCCCGAGCGGGTTGCACGGGCACCGAGAGGGTCACGCAGGCTTCGCGAAGCAACAGACGGAATTAAAAATGGGGCAGCGAGGAGAAAGAAATAATTACCTGAACAGGGCTCGAGAAATTGGAATTTCTCGTGTTCGACACGACTCGACGTGTCCTGCATCCTAGGTTAGGGTTTGGGGTCTGCTTGGCAGGAGGCGGCGGCCTGGCCAGAGCTGAGGCGGAGGGAGGCCGGGGACAGCATCGCCTGGGGCTCGGGGCGCGGGGCGGCGTCGCCGGGGTACTGTCAAAGGCGGCCGGGGACGGCTCAGGCGAGGTCGGGCTGCTGTTCTGGACGGGGACGGCGTCGGCGCTGGGCCTAGGGCGGAGGGCGGCGTCGAATGGGAGGGAGGAGAAGAAGGAGTTCGGCGGGGGGGACTGGTGGCTGGGTGGCAGCGGCGAGGGGGATCAGGGTTGGCCGGGGCTGTGGTGGGGGAGGAAGGAGAAGGAAAACGGGGGGGAGATCGTGGCGAGGGTCGTGGGGCAAGGTGGTCGGGCGGAGCGCCATGTGGCCGGAGGCGGCGGCTCCGACGGGAGACGCGGGGGTAAAGCGGTTCAGGCGGGGAAGAGGGGAGAAAGGGGAACGGGTCACGGGTGGCGGGTCGGGTTCGGGTGAACCCGACCCGACCCGTTTAGGCGGGCGGGCTGGGCCGGTTTGGGCCGAGGGTTGGGCCGGACTGGGCTGGGCTAGGGTTTAAATAAATAAATTAATAAATAAATAAATAAATAAATAAATAAATAAATAAATATAATAGTTTTTAGGCAAAAACGGCAATTTTAGAAGAACCCGATATTTCATAGTCGTTCCATGTATATTACAACTCGGTATCCGTGGATACGAGATGTGCTTGAGGCAAAAGACTTATTGCTTTAAATGGTTCACACGGAGATAATATAGTTGATATGCTCACTAATGTTCTGCCATGAGAAATTTTTTAGTACTTTAGGAGGATCGTCAGAATGATAAGCTCTCATCCACCTAGTTGGGAAGGAGGAAATGCTTTGTTATTGGGTGGGGTTCCCAGCCTATGTGTTCGTAAGAAGCTCGGGAAGTCGAAGTTGATGAAAAAGATGCATTTCAGCATCAGAATTGGAAAATGGCAGTCTATGTATATTTGTGCACATAGTTCTGGACACCCTACTTCCTTCTCTTACACATCTCACTCACTAACACATCAACACCCTCAAGTACTAGGTAATACACCCACACTAGAAACATACTTGTGCACACACCTCTAAACACACCAATGCCTAATACTCAATATATAGCACAAGTCCTATTACCAAGCACAACACAACTCTATTACTAGAACACTTACCTACATACTTATGGGCACCACTCTACCATGGAACACTCACTAGTACATCTCATGGGTACACATTTCACCTACTAATGACACAACCAAGTATCAAACACAATTAAAATATTAAAGCTCTGATGTTGCCCAACAAAAAATCATAATATTCAATTGATACATGGATCCCACAACATACACACACACACACACACACACACACACATATATATATATATATATATATATATATATATATATATATATATATAACATGCATGACGACATTGATACAAACACCAAGAATCATAAATTGCTACACTACTCTCCCTCCTAATTCTTTTTTTTTTCTAACATAATTGGTACCAATTACTAACTATACTCTGACACCTACAGTAGAACTATTGTTAAAAATAGTAGTACACTATGAGTTGTTTACAAGCTTATACACTGATACCTAATACTCACATACCCAACCAGGAAACACTCACAGACTCACAAGTTACACTACCAACAATCAACATTGATACTCAAACTTGACACAAATATGTCTACAAGTTACCAAACTATTGTACTATCCAAGAAAGTTGCCTCAAAATTTCATGAAGATAAAGCTCTATATGAGCTGATCTAGTGGCACTAGAGATATCTCTATCCTAAGCTAGCAAGGGTGATGGAACAAAATTCAATGATAACAAAGGTTGAATGATAGCGATGATATGTTAAGAATCAATTTAAGATACAATCTGATAATCATATATGTCTATCCAAAATCATGTTACCTAAATTTTCCATATGCTAGTAAGCATAGATATGATAAACTATAGAGTCCATAACTAAGGTATATACATCTATAATCATATTATCTAGAATTTTGCCACCCCAACTAGTATAGCTGTGAGAAACTTTAAATTCCATAACTAAGATAAGTATATCCAAAATTAGGTCTCTACATTATTGCCATGCCAGTAAGTATAGCTGCAATAAACTCTAAACTCCATAATTAGGAAAGACGGTTATAGTTCCTACTGTCTCATCCAAATACGTCATCAAAAAATACCTCGATATAGTCCATAAAATTTATCTCGATACAGGGATTAATTTTAATAACCAACCTGTATAAAGGTGTCACGCCCCAGTCCCAAAATACGTAGGACTAGGAATACATAAGCATGCCAGCCGTATGTATATAGAGACTCCAATATATAAAAACCATAATACATACATACGTTGTATTATGAACAATAATTCATAAGTGGTATATAATTATCACAAGTTACAGGGCATAACTAAATCTCATCCACATAATCAAATAGAAATAAATAACCAATTTACTATATAACTGAATCTAAATATGAAGTATCAAGGAATGATATTTGGGTGGAAACAAATCCACTGCCAAACTAGAATATAAGAGAAACCATATAAGAATATCTAATGAACAATGAGACTCGAAGAAAAGACCTCCTCGAAAGCGATAAGTAGCAAGTCCTGATCCGTGCTCCTACGAATAATCAAGATCGTCTACACCTGGAAAGGGACCAGGTCCTCAGAGGGACGTAACAAGATACATAGAAGCATGTCAATTGAATACAGTAAACATGCATAATAGACAAAAAAAATATAAGTACGCTGTACTAGACAATCTATATGAATGCATAATGAGGAAAACTTTTTGACGTATAGGCATGGGTAGGCTACTCTATCTAATCTCATAATTCACACACACGTCAGGAACATCAGCAGTCGTCATACCTCGTGGGTAGCGACCAGCACGACATCAAAAATTGCCATAACTCGAGGGTAGCGACCAGCGTGACACAACTACCATATTGCGTGCTAGTTACTACGGTTTACCAGAGTGGTTATGGCACATACGCCTATTGATTGTCCTCTCCTTCCATGATACTATGTGTCAAGTATGTGTCAACATATATATAGTATATAATTATGACTGAAAGAAAACACACATATAATGAATATATAAAAATATAATAAGCATGCAAAGTACTGTAAGAAATTTGGCAAGGTATCTTGCCTGGCAAGAAGGCTGTAAAGTGTAAGCGTTAAGACGTTAGGCACAATGGATCAAAAACTATGGCATCAGAATGAACGTCTCCGGATGCTGAAATAAATAACACCAATAATTCCAGAATAAGTGAGATAGCTAGAAAATACTATCCATTCATCCAATTTGGACACAAGAGCAAAACGGTAATTTTTGGTCAAAACGGGTCCACAGGTGGGCCACTTTGCACTGAAAAATATACCAGAGGTAAAGGTCTCTAAATGGAACAAATTATAGGTCAAAAAAATTCTAAACATCAATACGAACCCAACGGTATGTTCAATTTTGGATTTTACTAAGCCGAACACAAATTTGTCCTTAAAGTCAATCGTAGGGCCCGCAATCAGGCGTAAGTTTCTTCGCATTCTGACGAGCGTACACTAAATGGGATGGTGTTTTACAAAAGTCACAATACGGGACCTTTTTACGGATACGGGGAGATTCTGACGCGCACACACGTCCAAATCAGTTTTTGCGAAAGCCTACACGTTAGAACATACCATACGTGTCTTTTGGTGCAATTGGTATGCAACGACGCAGTCCCGTTTGGCGGGGCGCGCTCCGTATCATAATTTTCCAATATTTTAAAAATAAGTTTTTGGTCAATTTTGAGGTTGAATAATTTAACACATAGAACAAATTAACAAAAACTAAAAGTACAAAAAATTTCTCGGTTATATGGAGAAGAAAACCCCTTTAATTAGTTTTTAAAAATATTAAACATGTTGATGGCAAATTGGGTGTGAACATGGGATTTTGGATTCGAAATTCTGAACTGTTTTGGTCAGTTTTTCGGTCATTTTTCGGTCGATTTTTTGACCAATCCAGGACACGAAAACTCTTGCCACTTGAATAAAAATCCTAGAGGGTTAGGTTGTGAACGTACACAAATAAACCGCACGCAAAAAGGATAACAGATGAGGAAGATACAATACCTAGAAGATGGTTGCTCGGAGCGGTATTTCTGCACGTGCGCGGTGCGCGGCGGTCGGCTGTCCGGGCATGGGGGCGGTCCTACGCGGCGGTGCTGGTCGGCGCGGGGGTCAGCGTGGGTGGTCACCGGCGTTGGTCGGAGCTAGGGTTAGGGTTAGGATTTAATTTTGTATAATATATTTGTAGTATATGTTTATATAGAGGGAGAGAGAGGGGAAGAGAGATCAGGGGGTCTGCTATGGGGTTTCGGGGTTATAGGTATAGTTAGTTTGCTAAATGAGTTATTTGGATTAGTTATTAGATTTTAATATATATATTTTTATTTTATTTTATTTTATTTTATTTTATTTTATTCTATTTTATTTTCCTTTTTCTTTTTATTTCTTTTGTTTTATTAACATTATTGTTATTACTATTACGATCTTTATTATTATTATAATAATTATTATTATTATTATTATTATTATTATTATTATTATTATTACTCTTATTATTATTACTATTTCTATTACTATTATTATTATTATTATTATTATTATTATTATTATTATTTATAATAACCTCATATTTATTAACGTATATAGATGAGGCTAAAAATCCAAAAATAATATTTGTACACCAAATAAATTCTAGAAAATTACTTTGTAAGGCTCTAATAAAATCCCATACTCAAAATAATTTTTAATTAATATTTTATAATTAATAATTAGATCAAATAATTGTATTATCACATTAACTAAATAATTAATTAAATGGTAATCCATTTAATAGGTTTAATATTAAATAATATGCAATCATACAAAAAGGGAGTTCACCTAATTTGACACAGAGAATTATGGGATATTAATTGTAGGAAGTTGGGATAAAAAATAATCGCATATATAATATCTAAATATTTAATAATTAATCTATGGTCGTTACACTAATGTCATACTAACACCAAGGAATTAAATTTATGTGCCACAAAAAGATCCTATAGGTAGTGTCTCTTATGTAGTCTACTTCCTATGAAGACAATAAATATTTTTGGGGCCATCCTATATTATTAATGTCTAAACCACGGTGTAGTATCCTAATAAAATTATTGGATTTTAATTATTTTAAAAAATAACCTAAAACAAATACAAAAAATTTAAAATACACACAAGATATGTATTTTTGGGTGATGGGGTTTACAATAAAGGTGAGGGTAAATGAAAACAAATGAAAATAGATTTAAAATAGAGTTTATAATAGGATTCTCAAGATTAATCCTAAGAATCTTTCAAGAAATCATAATATGTGATTGAGTACCATAATTCTTATAATCCATCAATCCTATTTTATTGCAGGCTCACAGTAGTACATCTGACCTAAGTACTACCACGATATCTCATTAGTTGTGAAGACGAGACCTGCATGGACCACCATAAAAATGTGACATGATCCAAACCCGGATGACCAGGGCATGAGTACGTGGATACGTCCAGCCTACGCCACAGCATCGATGGTAGAATATTATATAGACCTCAATGGAATCATGTGCATTATCACAAGAACAACTAGTATCATCATAACTCAATCACAGTATACTAAGAAATATATGATAAATAAAACAATCCAAACAACTAACAAAGAGAAATAAAACTAAAGCATGGTAAGGGAATAAGAAATAGTTGTCTAGATCCCTACAAAGGTCACCTCATGGTCCATAGTGCAAGAGTAGTCTCGACTATAGCATCACTCTGAAGTCCAGGAACATGGAGCACAATAACTCCTACAAATATTTTCAGTCAGGATGGAACGAGTACAACTCTAATAGCAATTCCGAAATATGATAAAGACTATAAAATAGTAAATAGTAATAAAATATATAATGAACAAATTAGCATTGGATCATAGTACGCAAATAGAGTAAAATAGATAAGTATGGCAGCAGTGACAAGTCAAGTAAGTGAAATCAAGTAACAAAGTAATATAAGAAAGTAACCAGCAAGTATAGAAAAAACTAGTAAGAATGCACATATCTAAGTGTGTTAAAATACCACTTTCGATATGTAAACGACTAGGAATAATGTACGACATCTCACATGTGAAATATGCGATTGATATCCTTCCTGATTAGACCTGAGGAGTAATTCTTATTTTGGAATATTTGCATCTCTACTAAAGTATTTTCTCGCCCGACTAGTACGAATGGATCCTGTAGAAGCATAAAATATATGCCTCCAAAGAATGGTAAATCCCAAGGAAGATGGTGCACCCCTTCATGAAACAAACTAACAAAGAGAGTGGCGCACTCAAGGGATATTTCAGAGTATGGCACACTTCCTTCAAAATAGACCAGAGGTGAGCTTTGGTTCATCTTTGAAAAGATAAGTGCACAACTCTTATGTTTATATTCTTGTATAGGATTTATTGTACTTTTCTTTTCTTAAAAATTTGTAACCAAAAGTTTGTAAAAAAAATTTATGGCAAACAGATCCAAGTTCTGATATGTAAAACAATACAAAGTCAGCCAGATAAGTATAAATGATGCTAGTAAAGAGTCTTGATATAAGTGATTCCAGTAAGAGTCTTGATATAATCCAGCAAGTATAAACAATGTATCTCAAGAAGATGAATTTATATAATACTAATCCGTGTACCCATCATGTTAAGAATAAAATAAAATAGTACTATAAACATGAATTATAGTAGCTAACAAGAAAACTATCAGAGAATATACTCGTCTGTGATCCTGAGCAGAGAACACAAGTAAAAATCATCATTCTTAATTAAACCTAATTGAGAATAAAAATTATCATTCTACATGGTAAAAATCTAGATCTACCAAATTTAATGCTCTTAGCACCTAGATGTAGCTTTAGAGAGTTAATTCCACCTTTGGGAGGGTTCCTACTGGTTTAAATTGGATTCATACCATAAATTTTGGTTAAAATGAAGGAATTACCTATTGAAAGTTGGATCCCAATAAATTTTCACAAATTTGGACATGATAAGGGTAAGTTGGAAATGATCCTCCTAGCTTGACACTCCTCCTAGCTCCTCATTGGCTCCAAGTCTTCTAGCTTTCCATGGAAAAAAAATTGGGAATGGAATTTAGTAAAATTTGGAGGAAATTGATTTGGGATATAAATTTGCGGATATTGGAAGTGGATAAGGGAAGAAGAAGAATTAGGTAAAATAAAATAAAATGAGAGAAGAGAAAGAGAGAGAGAGTAGGACATATATAGTGGTTTGGTGTCCTGGGCAATCACAAATTTGTCATTCCACTCTCTGATTGGTTTCTAGAATTGTCATGAATAGAATCTATTTATCATGGAGAGAATCTAATTAGTTATGGATGGCATCTAGCTAACTAAAATAAAAATATTTTATCCATGACAAATGAAAAGTAATTAATTCTAAACCAACAACTAATTTAATATAACTATATGATTAGCATAAAAAGGTAAATTGACAAAAATACCCCTAATAGTGAAAAGTGGTGGTTACAAGTTTGGTAGGAAAAATACATGGCATTATCATGTAGTTTGTCACTATAGTATCATTCTCTATTTTAATAAATGGATCCCCACCTCCTTATTTTATTCCTGGTCGTGGAATCCGGCAAGGTTGTCCAATGTCATCGTATATGTTCATTATGTGTGCCGAACATTTATCTAAGCCTTTGACTCTCATGGAAAGGAATGACCTTTATTTTGGCTTCAAACTGATTAGATATTCCACAGACTCTTATATCGACATAATGTTTACCGACGATCTAGTTTTTTTTGGGTACTATTCAATCAATAATTTTCTTCAAATCAAAAATATTTTCTCCTCCTTTGAATTATAGTCTGGTCAACAAGTCAATTTTGATAAATCTTTTATTTTCTTCCCCCTAATCTTCATGTTTATATGAAACAAATCTTTTATGATATCCTTAATTAAAACTTATGGATGCCAAAGATAGATACCTTGGCCACCGCCGCTTACTTCCTAAATTTAGAATCTCCACTCATTTTAAACTTATCGAATCTTATATTTCGAAATTAAATGGGTGGAAAGAAAGATACCTGTCTTATGTGGGTTGCACTACTCTTTTAAAATCCACTCTTTCTCCATTACCTACCTATTATATGTCTTCCAGGGCGGCCCGGAGGAGGGGCAAACGGGGCATGGGCCGGGGGCCCCAAGGCCCAAGGGACCCAATATTTTCTTCAGATTTTGTAATATATACTATATAGTATTAACATGTAACAAAAAATTTGGTAAAAGAAAAAAATCGACAATTATATTTCTGGTCGTGAAAACTTCTTCCTTCTGATTCTAGAAAAGAACTTTCAAATTCCAGAGGAAATTGATGTCCAAAGGTAAGTGTTCTTAGAAATTGTTGATTTTAATTAATCTCACTTCCTTTTTTCTTCTGCTTATAATTGAATCCCAGACTCCAAAAAAATTTCTCTTTTCTCCTTCACGCCCTTCTTTTACCCATAATTTTAAATTTTACTTAGTAATTTGAAGTTAGAAATTAGGATTTTATAATTATTAAATTGATGTAAGTTGTAGTCAACAAATACTAACTGAAATGATGATGCAATTTCCGTTGAACCATCTTCAGGTAATAAACTCGAGTATTTGGTCTAAAAATTCAAATTTTAATGATGAAACAAAGGCTCGTGATGCTAATAGTGGCAGTAATTTTAATAATCTTGAGTTACAATGATAAATTATTAAATTTTGAGTAAATTTATTTGGAATTTCTTCACAACATACTATGTAATATTGTATTATGAAGTGGATTTTAACAAATATTAATGATAAGATGCTGTAGGGATTGTTGGATTTGGTATTTTTGATTGATTTTGGGATTATTGGATTTGGGTCATGTAAATGTTCACTACAAAGATGTTATTTTTATTGTTCTGATTAACCATTAAGAAAAAGCTAGTTGAATATTTATATTAATTTACTTTGTTTATGTTGCTTAGTCGAACTTGAGTTAAAATGAGTTTCGGTGTTTGATTATTCAATTATATGAAAAATGGTGCAAGAATGCATGTTTAGGAGATTTTATTGATTTTGTAACATATTTTTATGATATTATGTTAAAAAGTGATCAAGATGCATGTACTTAAATTGCAAGGGTACTATTTTGTTGAAAGAAACAAGATTTTAATGACACCCTAAATGTAGAATGCGCGTTCATGATAATGAAATACTGAATCTTCCAAAAAAAATTATACTTTGTTTTTAATATATGTTGGACATCTTTTTGGATTTTGCCCTGGGCATTAAAATGCTCCGAGCCGGCCCTGATGTCTTCTTATATATTACCTAAACATGTAACAAGGAGATTATATCAACTTCAAAATCACTTCAGGTGGGGAGGATCGGACAGTCAAAGAAAATTTTATTTTAGTAGCTGGAAATTATTCACAATGCCTAAAAGTCAAGGGGGCTTAGTATTAGGGATCCAGAAATTAAGCTCATTTCTGAACGGGGCTGGAGATTCTTTACAAATCCCAATAATGAATGGGTGAAACTCCTCAAAAAAATATATCACGCATATTGACTTCTGGTCAACTAGTATCAAACACTCATCTTCCTCGGTTTAGATAGTAACCTGAGAAGCAGAAAATTCCTCTATAATAGCATTTATTGGGCATATGGAGAAGGAACTCTTATCAACATATAGAGGGATCCTTAGGTATTCACAAGACATCACTTTAGAGTGGAGGGCATCCCTAGAGAGCAGCTACAAGTTCAGACGATTAGTGAGCTGATCAAGCACTCAACTTATAAATGGAAGGACGGACTTATCTTCACATTATTCTCCCCATCCGAATCTTTAGCCATTATCCAAATACCGATTGGATCAAGCTTCATATAGGATAAGTTAATCTGGATTTATACAAGGGATGGAAGACTGTTGATGTGGCACATATGAAACATCATAACTTATGAGAGAGATTAGTGATGTGGCACATATGACACATTTATTACTTACATTCTCCCACTTGGCACATGGGCCACATTAAAGGATAATCTCTCTCCCACTTGGCCTATATAAAAATGGACTTTAAGGATGTTTAAATACTTATATATAGCCATATCGATCCCTCTTTACTTTAGTTTGCACCACTATACCCAATTCAAAATAGTTAATGCATGAATTATTTTAGTGAACAATTTTTATAGGCAAATGTCACTTTCCATGTCTTACAATGTCACTTTCTATCATTGAATGAGTTCCTTATATAGTATAATATCCTTATGAATGAGCGACCAAATGCTCAATTCGGGTCCTACTTATGTCCAAAGGACTATATGTCTTTCTTAAAAAACTTTATGTATACAACTTAATAGAAGATAAATGATAATAAATAATTAATTGCGACAAAAGTTCAAGATCCAAAATGTGTAATATAATATGATAACCACTAAATTAAATAACCGATTAACCCCATATGTTCCACATGATCCTTATACATAATAGTTCAAGATCCAAAATGTGTAATACAATATGATAACTACTAAATTACACAACTGATTATCCCTATATGCTCTACATGATCCATATACAAACTAGGTGGTAATCCTTTAGTAATAGGATCAGCAATCATCATTTCAGTATTAATATGTTGAATAGTCACCACCTACTTTATAATACGCTCTCTGACAGCGAAGTACTTTATATCGATGTATTTACTTCGACTGCCACTTTTATTATTTATTTCGGTAATCCTTGACTTCGAGTGTCAACAAAACTAGCAAAGTCTGAATCTTAATACCCAATCACCGCCAAATATTCAGATCATTTATATAAAAGCATGTACTCCTTAGTTCCTTGAAGATAACACAACACCTTCTTTGCGGCTCTCCAATGCTCCATGCCTAGATCACTTTGATATCTACCTAACATGCCAATTACAAAGGCTATGTCAGGTCTTGTACAGACTTGGCAATACATCAAGCTTCCTACTACACAGGCATAAGGAATATTTTTTATCTCTTCCCTTTCTAAATTATTTCTTAGACATTGATCTAGACTGAATTTGTCACCCTTGACAATAGGTGCTACCCCAAATGCACAACTTTTCATTCTAAACCTTTCCAAGAGTTTGTTAATATAGGCCTTTTGAGACAGTTCTAATAAACCTTTTAATCTATCTCTGTGAATCTCTATGCCGATTACATAAGCGACTTCGGCCATATCCTTCATATCAATGTTTTGTGAGAGAAACTGTTTGGCCTTACCATCCACATATAAGATTAAGAATAAAATTTGCTCCAACTAATCTTTACGTATATATATTGATCCAGAATATTCTCTGTAAACCCAAAAGAAGATATTACATTGTGAAACTTTAAATACCATTGGCAGGAAGCTTGTTTTAGCCCATATATTGATTTCTTTAGTTTACAAACCAAGTGACTACTTTTGTTTAATACAAAGTCTTCATATTGTGACATGTACACGTCTTCCTCTAAATCTCCATTGTGGATCATTATTTTCACATCCATTTGATGTAGTTCTAAGTCATAATAAGCTCATTCTTTCAAACTGGAGAGAAAGTCTCATGGAAATCTATGCCTTCCTTTTGAGTGAACCCTTTGGCTACAAGTCGAGCCTTATATCTTTCTATATAACCTTTTAAGTCCCTTTTGGTCGTATAGACCCATTTACAGCCTATGGCTTTGACTCCTTTAGGCAAATCGACGAGATCCCAGACTTGATTACTAGCCATAGAGTTCATCTCATCTTTCATAGCATCGTACCAAAATATGGATTTATCTTTACTTATAGCTTATGAAACATAACTGGATCATCCATAATTCCAATGTCATAATCAGATTCTTATGAGGGGCCATTTTTTTGTGGTTTGATAATTCATTAACGAGCGGTTCTAAAAGTTTTTTTTTTACATGAATAAAATTATCTATATGCCTATATATAAATAAAATGGTTCCGAGCACGGAAACTGCCACTCAGTCCACGCCTCGATCAGGATGTAGAATTTCTTAATTGATCAAAAATAATAGAAACACATGAAATAATAGAAAAGTCTGAATGAAAGTAGGAGAGAGAGATTTTAAAAATTTATAAAAATTAACAAGTAGAGGTTTTCATAAATGATATGTTTAAAAAACACCAAAACCAATAAAAATACGGTTACCAAGCAGTCCCTTAGTATTCAAAAATTAACAAGCAAACATGTCTTCTTTCTCTACCAGCAATACACGGTTAGGACACAATACTGCCAGGACATGCCAATGGAACACATATATTTGTGTGTCGAGATAATGTTCCGTTAACCAAGCTCATTTTAGTGTTCAAGTTTAGCTCGTTAACCAAAGACAAGTTTAGCTGAACTTTTATCGAGCTGAGTGAAGTCAAAGCTTGTGAACTTCGCAGCGTTCTTACGTTCCCTTAGGGATACCCCTTTCCTATACTCCTCGTGTACTCCTTCCCTTTTCCTATTGCATTTCGTGCTTGGTGCATCGTGGTCAAAACCATACTCATCATCTGCCATTCTAGATAAACTGTATAGTTTGTTCTGTATTATTTTCTGACTAAGATGCAAATCAGCATCATCTACCCTTTTCACTAGAAATTTCTCTTTGAAAAATCAGCATCATCTACCCTTTTCACTAGAAATTTGTCTCTGAACAAACATATAGTCAAGAGAACAATAAGATAAACAAATTGCATTTTTTTTAACATAACATATTCCATACAAATGTCTTGGATTCGACACATTCTATCAAATAAAGTTGATAAAATGATAAATTAATATTGTTTAAATTTGCATTTTTTTTCGACTTATCCATTGGCCTTAACCAAGCTTTTTCCGCTTCTTTATAATTGGATCATGGTTTGTTTAATTAATGCTAAACTATATATGAAGCATGGAGAAAGCCCGACACATAACACCACTAGGCAGTCGACAAGGTTAGGATGCAATACCGCCAACACATGCCAATGGAAATCATATAATTGTGTGTCTAGTCTAGATATAATTTATAAGAATTAAGCTAGAATTCTATGAATCTGTTCGATCTCGGTTCTACTTCATATTCCTTACAACAAATAAATTGATAAATATATGATACTTGTTAAAATAAAATACTCCTGCTGTTATTTACTACTTTATACAAATAATTAAATTGAAATCACTTCCCTTAAAGTTACAATCTTTAATTAGGAAAAAAAAAGAAAACATGTTCGGTGTTGTGTTGAGTATAAAGATTGTATAATTGGTTACATAACATATAATAGAAATATTAGCTTAAGACATTTATGTGCAGGGCCAACCTGTAAGGTTGCATTGCCCTCGCTAGAGCTAATTTTGGTTGTCCCTTGGCCCTTATTGATGTATATATATGTTTAAGTTGAGTTTGGGCTAGACTGACTGTAAGGAAAACAAATGGCCTGAGGGGTTGCCCTATAAAGGGGGTTGTCCAAACCTGAATTCTTATCAGACTGACCCATGAGCTGGCCCTGATTATGTGATGTGTTGCGGATAGATCAAGTATAGAAAATATAGATGGCATACGTGAAAATAAATTAGCTCTCACACAAAAGATTTAAGGTGCAAAAGCCTAAACTAGAGAAAACCACCGATCAAAATAGTGACAAATCACTATTATGGACAAGGGTAAAAATGAGAATTACCCTCTATAGAACAGATAGGGGATATTTATAACCTCAAAATTAGATAGAATAAGGAAACAAAAATTCATAATCCTAATAAGAAAACAAGAATTCAAGATATCCCAATAAATCTTCACCTTGGCTTAAATGCCTGATCTGAATATCAGATTATGCTTCTGCTCAGATGCCCTGTATGGGGCTAGTTTCAACTGTCAACATTGAGCAAGTCCAAAAAAATATGAACTTGAGAATAGGTACGAGTTTTGTAAGCAAATTAGTTGGATTTATAGTTATAATTATATATTTTTGATGAGGATATAAATATAATAAAATTGCTCATAATGTTTAATTTTTGGTGTTTATAAAGGCACTCAAAATTATCTTACACCAATTTTGTTGAATTTTTGAGCCAGTAAAAATTAGTGCCTAAAAAAAATTAACAAGCAGCAGTTTTTAAAATACTTCATAAACGGTCGGTTCAGAAATACCCCAAAGCCAGTGAATAAACCATTACCAAGCAGTCCCTTAGGGTCTTCTTGGCAATTGATAGGGTAGCAGTTATGAGGTATTTTTAGAGTATCGGTTTTGAGCAGTTATGAGGGGTCAGGTTTTGGGTGCTTTTAAGTATCGACTTTTAAACCATTCCAACTCAGGCTTGATAATTCATTAATGGACGGTTCTAAAAGTTTTTTATACACGAATAAAATTACATATATGCCTATATATAAATAAAATGGTCTCGAGCACGAAAACTGTCACTCAGTCCAATGGAAATTATATATTTGTGTGTCAAGATATTATTCTGTTACAAAAATTACTATGTTTTATAAATTAAAACAAAGAGTACAAAGAGTACTTAAACAAGAAATCTAAGTACAGTTAAGACTGTGAAAAAGTGTGACGATGGAGATCGAGTACTGCAGCCGACTTCTTTTATTTCGTTGACGGTCCGACGATGAAGAAACTTGCAAGATCTCTGGCGCACTGGCACGAAAGACAAAAACTGAGATCCTGAGTATGCCTTCTCTATGTCTCACTATTTGTATCTCCCCCTGTATAGGAATATATCCATGTTATTTATAGCCATCTACACTGAAAGGCTATTCGCGTGCATGTGCTATGTGCACATGTATTTTGGGTTGCTGCATGGTCATCCTTAAGAAAATGTAGTTACCACCGTGATCGCATGTGAGCTCATGTCACGGTCGGGCTGCCACATAGCATTAGTTACGATAAGATGTTGCTAAGATCTCGGCCTATAATTTGGGTCATTTTCATCCACTGTGTGCGTGACTTGGGCAACTTGACATGTGGCCTGAACTACTCGTTGAGGATCTCTCGTCAGTTGTAACAGAACGATTTGGTCGCATAGAGCCGCATGAACACTCGACTGAATGAATAATCAGTCGCATAAGGGCTATGTCTCATGCAGACTATGACGCATAGGGACGTTGCCGTATGGAAGCTTATCTTGTGTACATGTGGCACTGCACAATTCTATACAAACAAAGGTAATTTTGACAGTGGCTTAAGCACTGACGTTTACTGTCAACATCGAATTCCAGGCATCCAAATTCATTTAATATTGTCAGTGTCATTAATGTTGTACAGACAGAAATGACACCATGCGTCAAACCTGTATGCGCCTAAGCTCTCTGCCGCATGCTTCCTTAGGTGTCGCATGCGCTTCAAGCCGCATAGATGCTTTGATGCATGAGACTTGTAATATGAGTGCATGTTTTTGGGGTTTTTTGTTCATGCTTCTACAGATACAATATAAAAGAACTAAACTAGAATTCTATAAATGTATTAGACCTAGGCTCTTCTTCATATTCCTCACAATAAATAAATTGATAGATATATCCTACTTGTTAAAATAAAACACTCTTGTTATTTACTACTTTATACAAACCATTATATTGAAGTCACTTCCATTAAATATATATAGCTTTAATTAGGAAAAACAAAAGAAAAAACATGTTATGTGTTGTGATGGGTAATAAAGATTGTATAATTGGTTACAAAATATGTAATAGAAAGAATAGCTTTAGACATTTATGTTCAGGGCCAACCTGTAGGTTTGCATTGCCCTAGCCAGAGCTAATTTTGGTTGCCCCTTGATCCTTATTGATGTAAATATATGATTAAATTGAATTTGGGCTGGGTCGACCATAAGAAAAACAAATGGTCTGAGGGGTTGCCCTATAAAGAGGTTGTCCTAGCGCGAAGTCTTGTCAGGCTAACCTTAGGCCGGCCCTGCTTGTCTGAAGTGTTGCTGACATATCAAGTATAGAACAAATATATGGTATGAACATGGAAATAAATTAGCACTAACAAAAAAGGTTTAAGGTGCAAAAGCCTAAATGAGAGGAAAACACCAGTAGAATAGAGACAATATTCACTACTGTGGACAAGAGTATAGATGAGAATTACCCTCATTAGATCATATGGGGGATATTTATAAACTCCTAATTACATAGAATAAGGTAACAATAATTCATAATCCAAATAAGAAAATAAGGATTAAAGATATCCTAACAAATCTCCACCTTGGATTGAATCCCAGATGTATGCTTTGCTAATACGCCCTGCTTGGGGCAAGTTCCAACTGTCAACATTGACCAAGTCCAAAAAAGTTTGAACTTGAGAATAGGTACCAATTTTGAGAGCATATCAGTTGTATTGTCCTCGGTTATGAGCTGTTATGAGGGATCCGATTTTTGGTAGTTTTAAGTATCGACTTTTAAACCAGTCCAACTTAGGCTTGATAATTCATTAACAAGCAGTTCTAAAAGTTTCTTTTATACGAATAAAATTACTTATATACCCATATATAAATAAAATAGTCTTGAGCACGAAAACTGCCACTCATTCTATGCCTCGATCAGGAAGTAGAATTTTATAATTGATCAAAAATAATAGAAACACATAAAATAATAGAAAACTCTGAATGAAAGTAGGAAAGAGATTTTAAAAATTTACCAAAAAAGTAGCCATAATTTGGAAGAAATAGAAGAGAAACACATATGAGAAGAATAAATATAGTAGGATATTAGTAGTTATAATTATATATTTTTTGTGAGGATATAAATGAAATAAAATGATAAAATTGCTCAAAACCCACCGATTTTTGTTGTTTACAAAGCCGCCCAAAATTATATTACACCAGTTTTGAGGGATTTTTGAACCGACCAAAATAAGTGTCTCAAAAAAATTAACAAGTAGATGTTTTCATAAACAATATGTTCAAAAAACCCTAAAACCAATAAAAATACAGTTACCAAGCAGTCCCTCAGTGTTGAAAAATTAACAAGCAAACATGCCTTCTTTCGCTCCCAACAATACAAGGTTAGGACATAATACTGCCATGACATGTCAATTGAACACATATATTTGTGTGTCGAGATAATGTTCCGTTAACCAAGCTCATTTTCCGTTCAAGTTTATCTCGTTAACCAAAGACAAGTTGAGATGAACTTTTATCGAGCTTAGTGAAGTCAAAGCTTGTGAACTTCACAACGTTCTTACGTTCCCTTAGGGATACCCCTTTCCTAGACTCCTCATGTCCTCCTTCCCTTTTTCTATTGTATTTCATGCTTGGTGCATCGCGGTCAAAACCATACTCATCATCTGCCATTCTGGAAAAACTGTATAGTTTGTTCTGAATTATTTTTTGAGCTAGATGCAAATCAGCATCATCTATCCTTTGCACTAGAAATTTATCTCTGGAAAATCTGCATCATCTACCATTTTAACTAGAAATTTGTCTCTGAACAAACCTACAGTCAAGAGAACAATGAGATAAACAAATTGCATTTTTTTAAAATAACATATTCCATACACATGTCTTAGATTCGACACATTCTATCAAATAAAGTTGATAAAATGATAAATTACTATTGTTTAAAATTGCAAGTTTTTTTACTTATCCATTGGCTTTCACCAAGCTTTTTTCTGCTTCTTTAGAATTGGATCATGGTTTGTTTAATTAATGCTAAACTATATATGAATCATGGAGAAAGCCCGACGCATCATACCACTAGGCAGCCTACAATGTTAGGACGCAATACCGCCAGCACATGCCAATAGAAATCATATATTTGTGTGTCTAGTCTAGATATAATTTATTAGAATTAAGCTAGAATTCTATGAATGTGTTAGACCTCGGTTCTACTTTATATTCCTCACAACAAATAAATTGATAGATATATTCAACTTGTTAAAATAAAACACTCTTGTTGTTATTTACTACTTTATACAAATCATTAAATTGAAGTCACTTCCATTAAAGCTACAATCTTTAATTAGGAAAAACAAAAGAGAAAACATGTTCGGTATTGTGTTGGGTATAAAGATTATATAATTGGTCACATAACATGTAATAGAAAGAATAGCTTAAGACATTTATGTGCAGGGCCGACACATAGGGTTGCATTGTCCTCGCTAGATCAAATTTTGGTTGTCCCTTGGCCATTATTGATGTATATATATGTTTAAGTTGAGTTTGGGCTGGGCTGACTATAAGAAAAATAAATGGCCTGAGGGGTTGCCCTATAAAGGGGGTTATCCAAGCCCCAAGTCTTATCAGACTGGCCCATGAGCTGGCCCTGATAATATGATGTGTTGCAAATAGATCAAGTATATAAAAAATAGATGGAACACACGTGAAAATAAATTATCTCTCACACAAAAGATTTAAGGTGCAAAAGCCTAAACTAGAGAAAACCACTGATATAATAGTAAAAAATCACTATTATGTACAAGGGTACAAATAAGAATTACACTATGTAGAACAGATAGGGGATATTTATAACCACAAAATTACATAGAATACGGAATCAAAAATTCATAATCCTAATAAGAAAACAAGGATTCAAGATAACCCAACAAATCTCCACCTTGGCTTAAATGCTTGATGTGAATATCAGACTATGCTTCTGCTCAGATGTCCTGTACTCGGCTAGTTCCAACTGTCAACATTAAGCAAGTCCAAAAAACTATGAACTTGAGAATTGGTACGACTTTTTTAAGCAAATTAGTTGGATTTTCCTCGGTGTTGACCTTCTCGATCTTGATCATTTTCACTAAACAGATAAAGTGGTATCTTTTGTCGATATGTTTCGTTCGATCATGAAATATATGATCTTTTGCTCTGACAAGTAAACCATAATCTGACTATCACAATACAAAATAGCCTGCTCTGGATGAAATCCCAGATCGCTTACCAATACTTTTAACCAAATGCCTTCATTTCTTTCATCATTGCCAACTATTTCGCTTGTAGTGTAGCCTTCCAACTAATGATAAAACCCACCAAAGTAAAGGCATAGCCGTGATTAATTTTCATCCGTCAAGATTGCCCATATAGTTTGAGTCAAAGTATCCAACCACTTCGAATAAGTATCTATCCCTCCGTGAACAATTCCCACTTTTGTCATTTCCTCCAGCCACTTGCCTCTTCCCAATGTGACTTCCCATATTTGACCATAAACCTAATGTCTATGCTAACAATGTATGTAATATCATGACGAGTATAAACTATAGCATACATCAGGCTTCCCATTGTGGTAGGAAATATGAATCAAGACATCTGATCCTCATGGGCTTCTGATTTAGGTGTATTTATCACCAAAAAAATAAGAGTTCTCGGCTAATCGAGTACTCACCTGGCTTCGTATTTGGCATACTGAATCTCTCCAACAAATTATCGATGTATCACTTTTGTTACAAGAAGAATATATTGTTCTTACGGTTCCTCAAAATTTTCATACCAAGAATCTTCTAAGTTAACCCGAGATCTTTCATATTAAACTCACTACTGATTAGCACCTTAAAATTTTGAATTATCTTGAGGTGCGATAAATATGTCTCTACGTAAAGGAGCAAATAGTATATGAACCATCATAAATCTTATTTTTATAAATACAAGTATTATATGGAATCCTAATATATATAGTCATTATTATATGGACTCCTAATATATATAGTCATTCTCTACCATAAACGGATCAAAACACTTATTCCACTGCCTTGGTAACTTCTTTAATCCGTATAAGTACTTTCACTGTCCATAAACATGATCCTCCTTATCGTGAACTGTGAACCCCTCTGGCTAGCTCAATATGATGTTCTCTTCCAACTCTCTATGAGAAAATATTGTCTTCACATCAAGGTACTCCAGATCATCATATGCTATAATAACTAGTAGCACCTAGGATATAATGTCTTACAACGGAAGATAAAATCTTGTTATTATCCATGACTTCTCTTTTATTGTAGCCTTTAGCTACCAAATGAGTCGTGTATCTTGAGAACCCCAAATTCTTGTTCTATACAAATTTACAACCTATTATATTCCTTCCTGCTTGCGGTAGAACATGATCTATGTCTGATTCTTGGGAAGCGAATCTCATCTCTTTACCCATCACCACAATCCTTTGGCTAGATATTTTTATCATAATAGCATCCAATATATAAAGGGATTTTGAGACTCCACCACTTCTGCTACATTGAGTGCGTAAGCTACTAGTTCTTCATAACCATATTTCTAATAAGGGGCATGGATTTGTCAATATGGATTATCCGTGACAATTTTGTCCGATGCCTTTTGCTATTATTATTGTTGCGGTTGCAACTCCTGTGGATATGTGCCATATGGCTCCACCTGAATTGATCATAATGTTGTCATGTTAAACTCTACTTGCTTGTTAATGTCCTCTCTTGATACCTCAAACTCCTATCTTGGATGAAGCATAGACTTCTCATCAAATTGCATGTTCTAACTAATTACCACTTTAGAACTTGCACCAAAAAAATTGTAGCCTTTTGTACCTACTCCATAACCCAAAAATAACTACTCCTTTTCCATTGCTTCCAACTTTCCTTCACTAATATGATAACACACATTCAACCAAATATATAAATTGAATTGTACTCAATAATTTTTTTGGGCCATACCTCGATAATAGTTTTGCAATCAATGGTTGTTGTTGGAGAGAAATTCACGAAGTTACATGTATTGATGACCTCATCCAAAAAGTCTTTCGACAAGCCATACAAAGCGAATGAATTGTAGGTATATAAATGGTAGCTTTATGATGCTATGCTCCAGCAATTCGAAACGTGTAACACTAGATCCCTTGGCTCCATGATGCTACGCTCCATCCATTCAAGACATGCTATGAGTGTCGCATCGTCCGTCTACGGCTATGGCTATACCGTAATCCTCTACATCAACTCGTCATAGAGAGTTACGATCTGAAGGTCAACTCTCTCCTGGGATCGCTGTGACTCCATGGATGGTTATGGGGTATAAATATTAGCACAGGGTATCCTAGAGGACTGTGACGTAACATAGGCATCGTAGGAACCCGTAACATAGTATGTACCCCTATACAGAGCATCAATGCTCTCATCCACAGCTCGTCATCCGATGGAGCTGGGTGGGCCAGGGATTGCGAGGAACTACCCCCCTCCCTGTGTGGGCTTTGTCGACTCTTCACGGAGCTTCCTATACTCATCCTATAAAAATATGTATATATCGATAAGCGTACCACTTACTATATATCTTAGGTACTTATGATTAATTAAATATATTTTTTGCTAAGTTATATCAAAATTAATAAAACATAAGACTAATACTTAAGTATCTCTACATCTCCCTATCTTTGATAAGTTGTCCCCACTTCCTATGTGTGGCGAGGAACACTGTCACCATGTTTGAGTCATCACCCCTCTGAATCGACCCACCATACTACTTTCCCGTCCTCTGCCGAGACGCCTTGGCCTTCTCCGACTTTTTCTTATACCTATCCTCGTTGAATCTAACCCTCATTGTAGTCCACTGCTCAGGCATGATTCAACCTTGGATCAGTTTTTCTTCGCGATCATGAGCCTTCTGGTCATCCATAGCATTACGAATCAACTTGGGACCGATGGAAGAAACTATTGCTTGATCTGTGCGGCCGATGTGGTAGATAGAAATATATTCTTTACAAAAATTATAATAGTTATTTATAAAATATTAATATAAAAATATTACTGATGTTAAAATCTAATATACTTTTATCTTGAAGTGCCCAAACCAGAATGCCTTTCTCTCTTCTGAAATATCCCAGTAGTTTATCCATGGCCCACCATAGTTTTGCCTCAGAAAATATCTTAATGTTCTCTGTACCACCGGGGGATGATATCTATATATACATTGATAATTAAACTCATTAAAAAGTAAATATATATATAAAACAAATAACTAATTAACTTACTTTTAGGGCCATCGGCCCAAATCTTTATTCTCGTCTCATCTGGCAGAGCGCACAGAGGATAGCTCTGATATGGAGATGTAGTCGGCTCAACCGCCATCTCCTCCTCTGTCTTTGTGGTACCATCAGTAGCAGGAAATTAGACGGAGCAGGAACACTAGAAGGGATACTCTCGGCCTGGAACTGCTGGTCCTAGGAGTACTATTAGTCCCAGGAGTACTGTTATGTACGGTCATCGCAGTCGCAGTCTGAGGTATTGCTGGTCGATAGTATGGAGAACTCGGAGATGAGGATCATGAAGGAGTATCCGTAATCGATGCTACTAGTGACTTCATTACTTTATGATCTTAAACACATTGCTCTTTTACTTCACGATGAACACTAAAACCATCATTGAGTAGTTATCATTCAATGAAAAAAATATCTTATGCCGCCCTTCAATAGACATGAAGAAGGACCCGAGACATCTAAGTAGATGTAATCAAGCGTCAATTTATTCAGATGTGCCACTTTGGTACACTGACTTTGGCGTTGCTAGCCGATAATGCAGTACTCACAAAGGTCAATCGCCATCTTGTGGTCGTCGAGCAAGCCTTGCTTGGTAAGTGTAGTCATGCCTTTTTGACATATAAAGATTTATCGATGGATGATACCGTAATCGATCTTGTGACCATCTTGCCATAAAAGATATACAAGCTTCTTTCATTAACTCCCATCATCATCACTAAAGTAACTTCTCAACCTTTAATAATGACTAATGACCTCAGGAATCGAGAAACCAACAAAATAAGATTCTTCTTCAGGTCAAGGACATGTTGAACGTTAGTAAGTATCCTGATGATGCATGCATCATGCATCCTAATACGAACTGTGCCAATCTCGATTGTCTTGTATGGTATATTATTGCCCATCAATATGTTTCTATTATCCATCTTATCATACGTGATAAACCAATCACGGTTTATAACTACTTGGTAAGAGCACCCTAAATCTAGTACTTATTCATCTTATGGTCCATAACTAATATGACCATATTAGTTAAACATTATTATTTGACTCAACTGAGACCTATACTCATTTCTCATTACTACAAGGTCAATAATTTCTTGGATGAAAAAGTTCTAAAGTTGTTTACATGATCATTACCAGTTTGGATAGACCTCCATAATAGGTCTTAGAAAATATAAATAAAGAGAAAACACATGTTACAAATTAGTGCATACTATACACTATCAGTCCTATTCTTGAGGAGGAGGAGGACTTAGTTAGTTAGTTGACTTAGTCTATCTATTTGATTTAGTCATCAGTTTATGAAGGATTCGATAGTTAGTTGAATAATTTCAACAGCAGGTTTTGCAAAACTTGGTCCAAGTCTGTAAGTATTGTTTGGGAAAAAATAGTATACATGTGCTATAACTACAATTTTAATTTCACTACTTAAGTTAAGTGTTTCTTTTTTTTGTCTTTTTTTTGCTAAAAATAAACTTTATTTAGAAATCTACTCAGTAAATATTGGCTATATCATGAAAAATATGAACAAATGTACATTATGGTGTTTCATCATATAACCTAGAAGATGCAAATTTATATATTATAAACCAGTGAAAGGATTGTCATTCCTCGATTCTGTAAAACTAAAGGTTGCCACTTTGTGTGATACCGTACAAGCCTGAATTTATACTTGTACAAGGCATGCTCTTGCTCATTTTATAAACATATATTTTTAGAGAGGGTTGCAGCAATCACATAGAAATTGAATACACACATTGGAAGAAAAATATTCTTTTATTGATAACTTTTCATGTGGAAACATAAGACCCTCAAACGGCCAAGTAGAAATGACATACTTGGGTTACAACTTGCAAAAATATTAAAATAAGATACAATATTGCTCCATTCATCATATCTATTATTAATTAAAGAAAACTCATAAAATACCTTCAGCAAAAGTCTTTTTCTTCACTTGGAATCTTCAAGTGCAAGGCTTCTAAAGAGTCAGACCTAAACTTTCAGCATCGTTGGGAAGCATCTAAGTTCTCAGCAGCTGATGTTGACAACAAACATGGGTCATTACATTATCGTGTACTGGTGAGAGGTCGTAACCAATCTGACCTAAAATTATCACTAAATAAATATGTGAAAGAAATATTTTATAATAGTGGTTTTGCTATGTTTTCTTAATTTTAATTAACAGTTCATGTAGTAAGAACATAATAAAAATATAATAATTTATCACCATTTGGTGATTCTTACCCACGGTCGTTCAACCATCTATGTAATTGAATAATAACTTACTCTACCTACACAAGACATTATTACTTATAATTTATGTCTATATGAAGGTCACTAGCCGAGCCATTACGACATTCCTAGATTTTGATGCCCCTTTCAGTGCAGGAAGATAGCTTCATTGAAGGTCCCAAAATTTTGATGCTAGTACATCAATACCCTTGTTCCCCCAAGGGCGAAGTGGTCCCATGGCCTTGTATAAACCCCCCGATTTTTTAGGAATTTTTAAATGGATTTTTAGATAATTTTTGGGATTTTTTGGGATTTTTTTACCGATTAAAACCTAGGTATTTTGGAAATTAAATGATTTTTAATTATTGTTAATTAATATCCGCACTGCCCCAAGCCCAGCCCCGCACTGCCACCGCCCATCACCTCCGTCTTCCTATCCGCCTCGAGATCCTCCGTCGCCCTCGAAACCCGCAGCAGCCGACCCTCGACCACGACCTGCAGCAGCTCAGACTGAGCCGCCTCCGCAGATCCGCCTCCGGCTGAACACCCCCGCCCCGAGCTGCCTTCCCCCACCAGCTCCGGCGAAGATCTCCGACAGAAACCCTAACCCTAGCTACAGTGCATCGTGACCCCTTGTGTCGTGTCAACTCGCGGACACGAGAAACCCCGTTCCACGAAGACCTGTTCAGGTAACCCGTTCTCTCTCCTCGTTGCCCCATTTTTCGTTCCTTCAGTTGTGACGTGTAGGCTGTGTAACCCTCTCGATGCCCGTGCAACCCGCTCGGTGCATCACGTTCTGTAGCGATCGTGAACCATGATCCAAAAACAGAAAAAATAATACCCTATTTTTCCCCGAAACTGAGTGCGCCCCGCCAAATGGTACGACTTGGTTGCGTGCGGTCTTTATCGAAAGTTGCACGCCGTTGATACGGATGTGCCAGATTTCGTAGAAGTTGATTTGGATGTACGTGCACACCAGAATCAACGCGTATCCGCCGACAATGCCCCGTATCCGCCTATTCTGGAATACGTTGTAACTTTGTGTATGATCCGAATTGAACCAAACCCGCGGGACAACGTCGGCCCAAATCTCTGTCCTCGTCTCCTCCGGAGGTGCGCATGAAGGATCTTGCTGATGTTGGGACAACGTCGACACTACCTCCTCGACATGCTCATCTGTCCCCATGGTTCCGTCAGCAGGAGGAACGCTGGACGAGGGTGTACTATCACGCCAGGAACTACTCGTTCCAATAATCGGGCATGTGTGTGATCGATATACTGGAGAACTGGGCGACGATGATCCGGAACCAACAGTAGGCAGTACCGGAGTGGCACTTTGTCTACCTCGGGACCTGCCGAATCCTCCGTGTCGTCATGTCATATCTGATAACAACATATGATGAATATAGAGAAACACAAATATATACTATATTCTACAGTCGAAATGTGATACATATCTCAAAGTATTCTACAGTCAAAATATAGTTACATTCTACATGCAATAATTTTTTATTTTCAATCATCTTCAAAAAATTCATCTTGTTCGCCTTCGTCGTCCTGCTCTTCCTCTTCCTCGTCTTCACTTTCATCTACTTCGTCATCCTCTTCGGATAATTATACATCTTCTATATTATTACTCGTATAATGAGTAACTTTCGTTGAGTCCACATCTGCAATATTTGTTACAAGAGGTAGATCGTCCTCCTGATAAGCTATTTCGTCAATGTCAAAGGTATTTCTAGCCTTAGTCTTGCATACTGCCCACCAATCCGACCTCGCTGTCCTCCGTCTAGGATAAGTTGTGAAGTACACGAGCTGAGCCTGACTTGATAGGACAAATGGTTCGTAGCCTTGATATCTACGCTTGTAGCTTATATCCACAAGGCCATGCTTGTCAATTTTCCAACCTTGATCTTGAATCGGATAGAACCATTCACACCTGAATAGCACGATATTAGCAGGTTCTGTGCCATAATTATATGTCAACTCCACAATCTCTCGTAAGATGCCAAAAAAATCATTGCCCGGATTGACGTCTTTGTAGTTTGAAGATTTGATACACAAACCACTATTTTTCGTGGAATCAAGATCCAGAAAGCTGTCTCTGATAGGAGCATTTGTTAACTTGAACCTGAACCCATTTACACAGAAACATGGCCATATTTTTACGATAGTAATTGGTCCCTTGGCTAGAGTTCTAATAGATTCAGTCTCGGGTGATATTAGACGATCGACCTAAATACCAAAGTAGCGATAGTAAGTTATTTGTTTTACAAGTGTAGAAATAAAAAGTAATTACCAAGCATCTTATATATGCGCTCAACCAAGAAAGAAAATGGCATCTCATATCTTGTTCTACTCTTCGTCTGTTATGTAGGGTCTAACCGACCTGAACTCATCATTATATGTGCTGAAAATCAATGAAGCAACTGCTGATTAGTAGCATAATAGTATCTTATACTATTACATTGAGATAATGTAAACGTGGACGTATTAATTACTTACCCCTCTAGCTTCTCCACTTTATCCTCATTGCAATTGAGTAATATATACAATTGAGCAGCCCTTAGCTCATCGTCATTCAAATATCTCTTCTTCATTTTTCCCGAAGGCTTTTCGGATGCATTGAATACTTTGAGTATTGCATCATTAGATTCCTGATATGCGTCATCGTTTCTGGGAGCTTTCGTCCTATTAGTAGCAACATGCGGTTTGAAATATGTCGAGCAAAAGTTTGTAATCTCCTCGAGAATATAAGCTTCACAAATAGAGCCTTCAACCCGTGCCTTATTTTTCCCTTTCTCTTTAGGTGATTCAGATGGCGCTCGAAGGGGTACATCCACCGATAACCGACAGGACCACCAATACGTGCCTCATAGGAAAGATGAATTAGCAAATGCTCCATAGAGTCGAAGAATCCAGGAGGAAACACCTTCTCGAGCTTACATAGTGTTACCGCAATGTCCCTCTCTTGCTTTTCTAGACGATCGACGAGCAACTTAGTACAACAAAGATCTCTGAAGAATATGCTCAGCTCTGTCAATGGGTCCCAAATGACCTGCGGTAAGAATTCTCGAAATGCAATCGGAATTAACCTCTCCATGAATACGTGATAATCGTGGCTCTTCATACCTACTAGTTTGTTCTCCTTGAGGTCGACGCATCTTTTCAAGTTCGACATGTACCCGTCTGAAAACTTTAGACCTTGAATCCACCTACAAAATCTACCTTTATCCTCTTTATCCAGTGAGAAAACTGACTTAGGTTGCTTTAACTTTCCATTTCCCTCCTCTATCAAATGCAATGCAGGACGTCTACATATGTCTTCTAAGTCCAACCTGGCCTTCGGATTATCTTTCGTCTTCCCTTTTACATCTATTACAGTATTAATTATGTTATCAAACACATTCTTCTCGATATACATGACATCAAGGTTATGTCTGATCAGATTGGTGCTCCAATATGGCAGATCCCAGAATATACTCCTCTTCGTCCAGTTATGGGTGCGGCCAAATCCGTCACACTTGTACCCCTTTGCAGGCTCTTCGATAGCACTTGGTAAATCTTTTACCTCTTCCCATATCGTGCATCCGGGCCACCTTGGCGGTGGATTGGCCTTCTCCACAACTCCCGCACGAAAAGCATTCCGATTTCTCCGGTACGGATGATCCTTCTGCAAAAATTGTCGATGACAATCGAAGAAGCACGATTTGCTCCATGTTTCAAACGGAAAGCCTGAGAACGGTCCATGCAATACGGACATGAGAGACGACCATGGGTGCTCCATCCCGATAATATTCCATAGGCCGAAAAGTCGTTGATGGTCCACATAAGTGCTGCCCTCATTTGAAAATTCTGCTTTCTAGAAACATCGTACGTGTTGGCACCTACTTCCCACAGCTGATTCAACTCATCTATCAAAGGCTGTAAATACACATCGATGTTCCTCTTCGGATTATTCGGACCCGGGATAATAACGGTTAGGAACATATACGGAGTCTTCATGCACATCCAAGGCAGTAGATTATACGGAGTGACGATCACAGGCCAACACGAATACTGGGAGCCCGAAAGTCCGAATGGGGTAAAACCGTCAGAGCAGAGCCCCAATTTGATATTACGTGCTTCCTCAGCAAAATGTGGATACTCTCGATCAATGTGCTTCCATGTTTCTCCATCGGATGGATGATCCAATACTCCTTCGATCTGTTTTTGCCTGTGCCAACTCATGTTTTCTACAGTCTCCTTAACCATAAACAACCGCTGCAACCGCGGCGTCAAAGGCAAGTAGTGCATTGAATCGGTAGGCTTCCTTGCATCGACAGACTTTCCTCTAACAGTGGCCTTGTAGCGATCAGCACCACAGAATCTGCACACATCTTCATCCTTGTCGTCTTTGTAGTACAACATGCACCCGTTGTGACATGCATCAATTTTCTCGTATCCCATCCAAAGCGATCTCACTATCCTCTTAGATCAATAGAAGTCTTTAGGCAACTTTGCACCCTCGGGCAAGATCTCTATAATCAAATCGAGCAGTCGATTATAGCATTCTTGCGACATGTTAAAATCGGACTTGATGCTCAATAATCTTGTAACCACCTCCAACGGTGAATGATCCTCACAACCAGGATATAGTGGAGTCCTTGCATTCTCCAGCAACTCCATAAACTTTGCAGCATCGGCATTCGGTGCCTCCTTAGCTGCATCATAATTGTCCGGATTGAAACTAGGTTCCGCCGTATCATAATTGTCCGGATTGAAATTAGGTCCCGCCGTATCATAATTGTCAGAATTGAAACTAGGCCCCGCCGCATCATAAACCATGTTCACCAACCCGTCGTCGTAAGCATCGTGGTCTTGGACATCCATATACGGCTCCACATAGGGCTCCAACTCCGATGCTAGAGAAACAAGTTCTCCATGCGCGGTCCACTGATAGTAATTCGGCGTGAAGCCCTTCGAGTATAAATGATATGTAACTTCCACTTCTGGATGATATTTTCTGTTACGACATCTCACACACGGACACTTAATTTTGGTACCATCCATGTACTGAGGGAAAGCCTTGGCGAACTGCAGGAACTGCTGTACACCCTCAATAAATTCATCCCACACACCGCACATATCATCAGGATGACGGTTGTACATCCACGAACGATGACGCAGATAGTAATTCATATCCATTTCTAGATACTTCTGCAAAAATGACAGTATGTATCATATAAATCATTACATACAGTGGTTTATCACCTAACTTCATAACTTAACCGTACTATAAAAATCATAATTGATATAATACATACTTTCATTTATCAAAGTCTAAAATAAGCAATTTTCAAAACAACTAAAAAGAGGCCAAGTCTCTTAGTTTTTTAATATTTTATACTATTGGTAAAAGCTTGGGTTCTTTACTATATACAATGCTTGCTAGGACTATAGTTACTTAGCTAACTATTAACAAAATCAACTATATAGTAAGTAACTATTTAACTACACTAACTATGTACTAATTTAATACTAAACTGATACCATTAACTTCTACCCAATAACACATGCTAACCCATCTTAAACCAACTAACCAATACCTTGACACTAAGCTAACTAACACTAGTATACATAGCTCACTAAATGCAACTGAAAACGGATACTGATACAGTGGGACTTGTTGATACTTACTGATACATGGTTGCTGTAATGACACAGTGCTGATACTTACTTAATACTAAACTGATACCCTTAACTTCTACCCAATAACTCATGCTAACCCATCTTCAGTTGCCTGCTCACTGTTGCAGACCTCCTTCTCACTGCACACTACAAGGCTCGAGCATCCATCAACACTTCTACTTGGAACCCCTCACCCTGCTACTACCACTGCTCCATACCCTAACTGATACAAGAGTATCAGTGTGTGTACAGTCCAACTCAACTCACTAAAACATCTAAAACTAACTACCTAAAGGCACTGTGCAGAAACCGAAATGCTTATTCAGTTGTTCACTGAGTCGTGCCTCCTACAATATACTTTGCACATCTGACTGCACATTGGTGATACTTTCCTACTGCTGAACTTCTCCCTTTATATTGTTCCCTTGCTGCATTGCTGCAGGGCTCGACTGATACACTGAACTCCTAATGCAACACCAATACCCAAGCACAATGTTGCATTGGCCCTTCTTACTGCTGCTGCTATTGCAGTTAGCTACCTTATTGTGCATCCCCTTCATAAAGTTGTACATCTCTTTTGTCACTGACTGCACGAACACCCCTATGCATTTCTGGGTACAATGACTGCTCCTTCTCGAGGCTGACTCCACGTTGCTGCTCATCGCAAGCTCCTCAACCCGATCATCCTCGACCACTACTACACTGATACACAGTGTGGTCGAGGCACACTGTGCACACCATAGTAAAACCGATTCCCCCTGATACACTGGCATACTGATGCACAGTTTTACGGCCCAAGCTTTCCCTCCCTCACACAAAAATATAAAGTCACTGAACTTACTCACTCACTCACTCACTGATACACTAAACTCACTGATACACTAAACTAAACTCACTGATACACTAACCTCAACATAGCCCTACCTTCATGTAAAACAACAAGCTCTCCACTGAATGATACACTGAGGTATCAGTGCCAACACAGTGCACATACAGTGAAGAGACAGTAAAGAACGATGATGCTCCCTGTATAAATTAGTCCCATGTCAGTGTGTGTGAGTGTGTGTGTGTATCTGCGTCTGTGTGTGTGTCGTGTGTGTCTGTCAGTGTCTGTGTGCGTGTGTCATATCTGTGTGCAAGTGTCGTGTCTGTCCAGTCATCAGTTGTGTTAGTGTCACATGAGAGAGAGAGAGAGAGAGAAAGAGATTACCTAGAGCTCGAGGAGGAGGAGGGGGGTGCCGGAGTAGCCGCAGCCGTGGAGAGGCGGTCGCCGGAGAGGGGGGGGCGGGGGAAATAAAAAACATATGGGGGAAAAGAATCTGAGCCCTAATTAACCAAAATTTAGCGACATTTAGCGACGTCAAATAAAAATGTTGCTAAATTTTAATTTAGCGACGTCAAAGACGTCGCTAAACACGTTGCTAAATATTTTTGACATATACGTCGCTAATCACGACGCTAAACGTCGCTAAAACAGATATATTAGCAACGTTTGGCGACCTTAATTGAACTTATACCGACTCATCTTTTAAAATCTTAATAAAAGTCGCTGAACGTCGCTAAATGTCGCCATTTAGCGACGTTTAGCGACGTTTACAATGGAGTCGCTGATTTAGCGATGTTTATACCAGGAGTCGCTAAAATACGTCACTAATCCCACTTTTTTTAGTAGTGTCGGACCCGTTAACCCGGCCGAAAACCTAAATCCTAAACCAAAATCTAATCCGCCTGTTCCGGTGCCTATTTAACCCCACGACCGCCGGCCAAAACCCTAATCTCTCTCCTATCTCCCCGATCCCGCCATCGTCGTCCCCGTCTAACCCTTTTCCCGCTGTCTCACAACCAACCTCTCCCCTCTCAGCCCGAGCAGACCCCTCTCTGCCTCCCTCCTCTGTCGCCTCCGTCGACCACGAGCCCCGCTGCCCCGAAACTAGCCCCGTACCACCACTGCCCATCACCTCCGTCTTCCCCTCTGCCTCGAGATCCTCCGGCGCCCTCGAAACCCACAGCAGCAGAGCCTCGACCACGACCAACAGCATCTCCGGCTGAGCCGCCTCACCAGAGCCACCTCCGGCTGAACACCCTCGCCCTAGCCGCCTTCCTCCACCAGCTCTGGTGAAGATCTCCGGCAGAAATCCTAACCCTAGCAACAGTGTACCGTGTCCCCTTGTGTCATGTCAACTCGCAGATACGAGAAACCCTGTTCCACGGAGCCCTGTTCAGGTAACCCGTTCTCTCTCCTTGTTGCCCTATTTTTTTTCCTTCAGTTGTGACGCGTAGGCTGTGTAACCCTCTCGATGCCCGTGTAACCCGCTCGGTGTGTCACGTCTTGTGGCGATCGCGAACTGCGATCCAAAAATAGGAAAAATAATACCCCATTTTTCCCCGGAACTGAGTGCTCCCCACCAAATGGGATAACTTGGTCGCGTACGGTCTTCACCGAAAGGTGTGCGCCATTGATACGGATGTGCAAGATTTCACAGAAGTTGATTTGGATGTGCGTGCACACCGGAATCAACGTGTATCCGCCGACAACTCCCCGTATCCGCCTGTTCTGAAATATGTTGTAACTTTGCATACATGCGTCGGATCGAAATGAAACTTGTGCCATCGGACTCGTAGCAATACGCTGGTCCTGTGACCCAAGTTTGGTTTGATTCTGAGAATATTGAAAAAATCGCATATTGTGGGCCCCACGGCTCTACTTTTGTGATCGGCTCATCGAATCCAATTTTGGAAGTTCCGTTGGGTTCGTATTATCGTTCTGGACTTGTTGACACTAAGTTTGACGAATTTGGAGACCATTGGTTCTGACACATTTTTTGGTGCAAAGCGGCCCACATGTGGACTCCGCTTTGACCAAAAACTGTTATTTTTGCCCCTCTGTCCAAATTGGACTCAAGGACAGGCGTTTCTAGCTATTTGATATTTTCTTAATCTGATGGTGATATTTATTTCGGTAACCGGAGGAGTACCTGCAAATCACACTGAGACCAGAGCTACAGTTGGAGCCAGAACCTCAGGCAAGTGTACCTTGCCAAATCTTGTAGTTCTTGTTCCTTGATTTATTTATATGTTGTACATGCTTGACCTAGGACCGTGTGACTTTACTTAGCATTCGATTAATGGTCGGGTGCCAATACCGTACGCGGAGTTGTGTAACGTCACCTAGAGATGGATATCGTGACCCTTTACATTCTCGTACTTGTCTTATCAAGTACATCATAACCCAGGACACTGGATACTATTCATGTGACAGAATCTTCCTAAAATATTCAAGGTGATTCTGTATAGGATACAGGTTTTATGACATAGACATTATATTCATAGACATTATATGACTTGCTGCATTAGTTTTGATCTTGCGTGTCATGAATATGAGACGTATGATTACATTGGGTGGAGAGAGTATTACCATATCAAAGGCTGATTATATTACATATATTATTGTCTGGAGGTGCTTTGGCATATATACTGGAGTCGTGATACTACTTGCTTTGGCATATATACTGGAGTCGTAATACTAATGCTGCTTTGGGTTTCCCCGACACAGAGCCTATAGTAGTCTCAGTCCGAGTATGACTAAAACTCTCACTTGCATATCACTTAGCTGGTTATATATTTACCCTATTATTTCATTTATTGCTGCACTAGTTTTATTTTGGCATGAGTTATTTTATACCTTGCTATGTCCTCTGAGAATCTGGATTCCGGATTATGTCCCCAGGATTAGCAGACGAGATCTATCCCGAGGTATACGGGACCGGAGCATTAGCAGAAGCAGGAACAGGTGCATACAGTGGAGCAGTACCAGAACCCGAGGACGAGATCGTGCCAGAGGACTTCTCCTGAGTATTGGATTTATATACTCAGTTATTTCTATTTCTAGTCACTTTATTTCATGTCTATTGCATTGATGTATCAGACTTATTCTCGGGTTGTTCCCCGAGACACTTTTATTGAGATATGTTAGATTATATTTATTTATATTTATTCTGGCATTTGATCTGTGATTATCTGTTGTGGATGAGTTTAGAATAGGCTGTGACTTGTATCATTGGACCTATTTATTGTGGTTACAGCTTAAGTACGTCCTGGTAGATCCATTAAATTGGGTTTGTCCATCGGTGTGTGCTGCTAGCTATTGCCATGTGTCTAGTCCCTCGATATTTTGGGACTGGGGCGTGACACCTTGGTACACTGCTTCGAGGAAACTATCTCTTGGGCATAATTTGTCTATGACTATGCATATTAAACTTTTCTAATAAAAGAACATACCATGCATGTACATCTAACTTGATAATATATGCCATAGTTCTCATTTTATTTCCACGAGCCGTAGCTCTCCATACTTATCACCCATTTTGGGATTTAACATAACCAATCCTTCTATAATAGCACCGGTTGATAGATTTATGATTATTTATATTTCTGTATTTCTTGCTAGGTATTATTGATCCTTTTTGTTAAGCGTAAAGACTAAAGGATTCATCGAATGATCGAAGTCACTCACTAGTTGATGAATTGCTGAGAAAGAGAGATCTTCCATAGGAATTTAGGCTCTTCTCACTCACTCACCTATATTTGCACAAACAATGATTCAAAATTTATCTTCTTCTTCTCTCAGCAGTTTGATATGAATATGAGACAGTGAAAGCAAACAATATAAATCGTTCATTAAAAATATTCACAAAAATGCATCATAAAACCAACAATGAAAGCACATAGAAAACCAATATTGCAAGGGTCTTGTGGTGTAGATCGTTATAAAGAGTTCATTCTCCAAGACACAATGCACTGCATCTTCGGCACAACTTCTAAGGATTCCATTCCATAACAAGGAAGGGTTCTCCGTTCATTTGTCCTGATCAATCGATACCGGTATAGTTTTTCCATAATCTGATTCTGACTCGACCATTCTAGCCATTAACCCATACCACGCTCTACAACATGATTACCGTTATCCATAACGGGATCAGGGAACTATATAATAAAATACTAATAAAAAAATTATCCTCGAAACTTAAACCAAAACCCACCTCTAGTATCGAATAATGAAGAAAACTTTTTTCTTTATATCCGCTTTGAGCTCCCAAGTCGACTCTTCAAAGGAATAGTTGTGCCAAAGTACACGAACCAAGGTAATAGTTCAATTCTTTAACAACTTATCCATCCTATCCAAAATCTGGATAGGCTCCCTTACATAATTCAAGTCGGCTTGCAGTCCCAACTGACCGAAGTAAACCATGTGACTTGGAACATGCATATACTTTTGTAGTTGAGAAATGTGGAAAGTGTCATGCACTTCACCTATTGTTGGTGGTAACACGATCTGGTAGGTGACTAGACCAACTCGCTTAAGGATCCCGAATGGCCCAACAAATCTTGCTCTCAACTTTTCCTTCGTACCGAATCGTAAGACTCCACGCATCAGTAATACTTTTAGAAACCTATCATAATAAGCCATACCTATCAAACAAATAATAAGAACGTTAAGTTTACATAAGTAAGATTTGATGATTAGCCTATTAATTAAGTGAGCCCCTTCAAAATATTGTTGGCTTAGGATACCTAGAGTCATACAACGAGTGGAGAGCTGACTCTATCATAGTCTGAGGAAGAGGGAAGCTTCAGCCTTTCCTACTGCTAACCAGTGTAGCTACTCTTGTTGATTATATTAGCCATGATTCTAGTGAGCTAAGATTCAGTGGTATAATGTTAAGAGGTCATGCGATATGAAGACATTGATAGCAATATGGGGGGAACAAAGAATGTCGTGTTTTAGTATTTCATGAATATGGTGCTAACTTTTGCTTTATGCACTCCTAAAAGATAGTGAGATACTTCTACTACATTAAAAAAGATGTGAAATTGAACCCAAAAATCAGTGACCTATGGCTTAGAAAACTCGAACCCAGTCAAGATTCGAACAATGACGGAGCACTTAACTATATATGGTCAGGCCAAAAATCTTGCCGACTGGATGCTCCTACCCACACAATAAATTTGTGAACAGATGAACAAAGAAGATAGAGCCTTGCTGACAAATTAGAAGAAAGATAATTCCCGGTAAGAGAATCCTTGACTTGCTAGTGCGGCAGCAGTAGGCAGTTCGGTCGATAGGCAGGCAATCAGGTAAGCGAACATTCCAATCTACTTCTGTTGGTTTGGTTTCTCGCTTCCAAATCCCAAAGCAAGAGGTCCCATATTGTCCTATACTAGAACAACTAACTTAGACTTAGGGGACACTTCCTTGAGGAAAGTCGTACTCCTATCAGCTTTCAAGTACATAAATAAGTTCGACCTCTTCCTAACAAAAAGACTACTATTAAGAAAAATTTAGATTGGTATCGATTCTGAGAAGACTTTTGTCATATTAAAAAAGGTGTGTTCTGAGTTCTTGATTTAGAAAAAAGAGAAGAGAGAATCATAGATTCATATGAGTTGTTCTTGTCTTCCAAGCATCTGATCGACTCATACCTCCCAGCCATGTCTCCAGGATCTCATTCAACAGAAGAACCGAGTAGATTGAGGACTTTATCCCCTGCTTGCTTTGCTCTACTGGCTGGAGAGACGTACGAGTGGCACGTCATATGGTTGTTGAAATTTCCCCTACTACTGGCAAAAGGTGGATTTAGGGGTGATCGCTATCTTCTAATTGTTGTTCAGCTTCGAGGGAAAGACTGGCCGCTGAAGGCCCTCGCCGGGTTACCTTACCTGGAAGTAATGATATACTCTATATCAGAATAACTTTTATCTAAGAATTATTCAATCTCAACCACTTACGCTACTCGCCTCTAGCTCTGATACAACAGGTGTGGAGATGTTAGGCCTTTGTCCCTGATGATGGGTCTCACACGACATGGAGCAGAGACGAGGAGATAGTCCCTGACCAATGAACTCTAACGGTCGTCGATGAATATTTGTATAAATCTTTTGCCGACTTTGTGCCACTTTTAACTTATCTCGGATTACGTTGATCTTCTCGACAACCTGCTCAACCAATTATGGTCCGAGTACTTGTCTTTCATCAACTTTATCCTAGCAAATCGCTGACCAACACTTTTGTACGTATAGCGCTTCATACGATGCCATCTCGATAATTGCCTCAAACTATTTATAGGCAAACTATGCTAGGGTCAACTGGGTATCCCAACTATTCTTAAGATCTATCGCACAGAGCCATATCATGTCATTCAAAATTTTATTCACCCGTTTGGTCTGACCATCGGTCTAAGGATGGTATGGTGAACTAAAATACAGGTGTGTTCCCATTGTTGCCTGTAGGTTCTTCTAAAAATGTGATACAAATAGGCTATCTCTGTCTGACACAATTGAATTAGTACCCCCAAACAATCGAATAATTTCATCCATACATAATTTGGCTAACCGATCGATGCTCCAAAAAATATTGTTATAGATGAAATATGCAGACTTGGTTAGTCTATCTACGATAACCTAAATCACATTATTCTCTCACTACATTTTTGACTAGCCAACTATAAAGTCCATTGTGATGTGGTCCCATTTCCACACTGGAATTGTGAGGTTCTACATCTCCCAGCTAAGACTCTGGTGCTCTGTATTCACTCGCTGGCATGCCAAATACTGTGAGAGAAAGAGAGCCACTGCCTTCTTCATAACATGCTACCAAAAGATCGTACGCAAATATTTATACATTTTTATGCTTCCCCGGTGTAACTAGTAATTAGCATAATGAGCCTCCATAAAGATTTTCTTTCGGAGCTCATCATCCTAAGGGATACATAACCTACCCTTAAGTCGCAATAAACTATCCTCGTGCCTGGTAAAGTCTACTACTTCACCCTTTGTAAGTCCTATCTCCAAATTTTAATGGAGGCACATAATGTTAAATACTAGTTACACCGAAATCATGTGACCGTAAAATGAATATGTTTCGTTATGTTTACGGTTTTGGGAGTTTTCGAACACGAAAACACAATCTGTTTAGTTTTTCAAAAAGCTGATACCTACAACATATTTTAATATTAATTTTTTTATTGAATTTATTTATTATATACAGTATTATTTATATAATAGAAATTGACTAAATAATATAAGTATAACTACTTCAAAACCCAATTAAAGTTTACTTCCAATGTTCTAAATCAAATAATAAACTTTGTTAGGATTTTGGATTATCTAGATTTGGGGTTAATAGTAAAGTGCTTGGGTCCACCTTGTCAACTCAGTAATCGTACCATGCATCCAAAGGCTAAGGCAAGTATCGATATGACCTATGTTGCCTTTATTTTTGTACGGCATGTATCTTTGTGTCGACTTTTCACTGTTACCTTCTCATAATTCATGTTGATGATGTACTATGATTATTTCTTGTACATGAGAATTAGAATCGTTAAAATTATACGTAGATGTTTATGTTTTACTTCTGGTTTATCATGTTTACTATTTATTGTATTGCAACAGTTTTGCCGTGTTGATCATGTACTAGTGAGTTAGTCGGGCGGGAGAATATAGCTAGTAGACATATGGTAACCCACAAATCGTTAGCCAAGAGTTTATTTGATCAGGGGACTATCTTACAGAGTTTATTTAGACGATAAACCTCACGTATTTGACTGCCTGATTCATAACCCAGCCACATGTTGAACGTTTGTATTCTAAAATATATTGTATACGTGACTATAATTATTGTTGGTGTCAGCCTAGTCCTTCGTCTTCTTTTGAGTATACTCGCATATGGTTAGTTTGACATAGTCATACTCTCTTGTATAGATACCATGCCTATAGTTCATCCTCTGGTTACTGTTGATGATCATTCATGCTTGTATATTATATATTGTGTAGCATAGTGTTATGGTGATCTTCCACCAGTCCTGACTCGATAACTATTTTTCAGACCATTTAGGTAAGTTTCTATGGACCTTTTGTTGGAGATAAAGATGCTTTGGAGGCCAACCTTAGAGCGTATATAGTTTAGCAGTTTCTTAAATTTGATATTTAGTAGGTTTGTTCCTGATTGTTATTTTGATGGATTATTGGATTTGTAAATTGAATAGTTGTTGTGAATGAGCAAAGATAATTTTATGATTACATATTGTGTATTTGGAATTGATGATTGCTATTGAGGTTTAGACAGCGTACTACCGCCGATACGGCGACACAGGCTAGACTTGGTCACATACCTGCATCCCAAAAGTGGGAGCCGTTCATGACAAGTTTTTATGGTGGCCCATGCAGGTCAGTTTTTTTAAATTGTGTGAACTCATTGTAGTACTTAAGTTAGTCATACTACCACAAGTCTGCGATTGAGTGACAAGATTCTAGAAATTGCTCATTCACAAATAGGATTGGCTATGATTAGGTTTTCCTAGGCAAGTCCCAAAGATTTATTTTGATTTGATTGGTTGAGTAGTTACGGGTGCATTGAATGCAATATGATTTGAAATATGAATAAACGTAGATTAAGAAATTTTTACTTTTTTTAATCATAGGTTGGTGTAATAAAAGGTAGGTAGACTTCTCAATTGGCAAATTGGTTCTTTGAGGTTAATCAATTGTTAAAGACAAGAATTATTAAATTTTTGGTGCTTTGGGCTTAAATTTTCATGTGGTTTGATGAATATTTATTTCTTGCTAAGATAAGGTTAATTGTTTTTAAATAAAGTGATTTTCAACTTAAATGATGATAAATAAAATGTGATAAGAAGTTGAAGATTTATTGAATTTAAAATTTTGACAAGATTATGATGGAGTTGATTTCAATTTAAATTTGAAGTATCTAGAAGAATTTAAATTTTGAGAATAAACACAAATAAATTAAAATTTTGATGATTGGACTTGAATTTAAATTTTGAAAAAATTTTAAAAATTATTATTTTACCTATTTGACTACAAGATATCGACTAAAATTTATATTTTGAAGATTGGAATTAAATTTCAAAATTTATGGATCGGATATAGAATTCAAATTTTGGGGATCATGAATTTGAAAATTTTGAGGATAATAAATTTTGAGACGAAATTTTATAAGGTGGGTAGGTTACAAGCCCCCTTTCCAGAAATAGATTATTATTTTAATCTAAAATAATTATTTTTAAATTAACTAATCATAATTATTTTTAAATTAAGTATTCTATATCCATTATATACCGACTGAAATTTAAATATGGTAATTTTTCGAATAAGATTATTATTTTAATCTAAAATAAAAACTAACAATTTTTTATTGTAATATTATATACATTTATTTATTTTAAATGGTTAAGAAGGAATAGAGATAAGTATAAAAGTAAATTTAAATAATAAATTAATCTTTTCAAATCTTAAATTGATCCTGATTAATAATGATTCTATGATATCCTAATCTTATAACCATATTTGAATTAAACCAAATCTCCATTTAAATGAATCTAGCAATCTTTAGGATTAGCAAATTCCTAAGTACACCTAATCACACTAGATTCATATCTATAATTATTTATACCTTTCATTATTAACTAATCATAATTATAATTAAGTAGTCTCCATCTATTATATATCGACTAAACTTATAAAAAAACTCATCTTTCAACTTTTTCTTCCCCAAAACTCCTCTCTTTTTCGTCCAAAACAGCCTAAAATTTGTCAGAAAATCGGTCTCATTTTTCAGTAGCCATAGCGACTTGGAAGGACAATACTCCTCGCTCCAGACTCTGTTTTACCTCCAATTTATTTGTTAGAAGCATTTTGATGTAAGATTTCATAATCTATATTTTAATAGATTAATTTAAACTATTATTTTATGTAAATATTTTACAGTATCATGTGTCCGTAAAATGAACATGTTTCATTATTTTCGCGATTTTGGGAGTTCTCGTACACAAAAATATGATTCGATTAGTTTTTCAGAACGCTGATACAAAGATCTACAATATATTTTAATCTCAGAAATAATTGAATTTATTTATTATATACAATATTATATACAAGTAGAAATTAAGTTAATAATATAAGTATAACTACTTGAAAACCCAATTAAAGTTTATTTACAATGTTCTAAATCAAATAATAAACTTTGTTAGGACTTTAGATTCTCTAGATTTGTGGTTAATAGCGAAGTGCTTGGGTCCGCCTTATCAACTGACTTGACGCACTATCCATCCGAACGCTAAGGCAAGTATCGCTATGACCTATGTTGCCTTTATTTTGTACGACATGTATCTTTGTGTTGACTTTTTACTATTACCTTCTCATAGTATATGTACATGTTCACGTCTTACTTCTCGTTTACCATGTTTACTGTTTATCATATCACCACAGTTTTACCATGTTGATCATGTACTAATGAGTTAGTTGGGCGTGAGAATACAACTAGTAGACATATGGTACCCCCATAAATCGTAATCCAGAGTTTATTCAATATGGGGACCGTCTTACAAAGTTTATTCATTTAATACACCTTACGTATTTGATGGTATGATTCCTAACCAAGCAACTTTTTGAACGTTTATAATCTAAAACACATTGTACCTGTGACTATGATTACTGTTGATGTCTTGCCTAGTAATTTGTCTTCTCTTGAGTATACTCACATATGGTTTGTGTGACATAGTCATACTCTCTTGTATAGATACCATGTCAATAGTTTATCCTCTCTTTATTGTTGATCATTCATGCTTGTATATTATATTATGTAAATAAGTGTTATGGTGATCTTGCTCCAATCCTGACTGGAAAACTATTTTTTAGACCATTTAAGTGAGTTTCTATGGACCCTTTGTTGGCGATAAAGATGATTTGGAGCCAACCTTAGAGCGTATATTGTTTAGCAGGTTCTTAAGTTTGATATTTAGCAGGTTTGTTCTCGAGTGTTATTTTGATGTATTATTAGATTTTTAAATTGAACAATTGTTGTGAATGAACAAAGATAATTTTGTGATTAGATATTATGTAATTGGAATGGATGATTGCTATTGAGGTATAGACTATTTTTTAGACCATTGAATTGATTTTCTATGGACCCTTTGTTGGCGATAAAGATGATTTGGAGGCCAACCTTAGAGCATATATTGTTTAGCAGTTTCTTAAGTTTGATATTTAGCGGGTTTGTTCTTGAGTGTTATTTTGATTTATTTTTAGATTTTTAAATTTAATAATTATTGTGAATGAACAAAGTTGATTTTGTGATTAGATATTGTGTAATTGCAATTGATGATTCCTATTGAGGTATAGACAGCGTATTACCATTGATGTTGCGATGTAGGATGAACTTGGCCACGTACTTGTATCAAAAAGTGGGAGCGAGTCGTGACACCCTTTTCCATAAGTTCACCAATCTTGATAAAAAATTCATCGATCTTTTGGGTTGTCTTAATTTTTTCTAACAAACTCGGCTTTAGTTGAAGTTGAGCAAATTGTGCATGTCGACGATGAATTCGTAACTCAATTCCTATGCTATCCAGGTCATCCAATATCCTGCTAACTTCTGACAATAAACCCACAAATTTTTGACTCAATTCATCTACCACCACATTAGCCTTCCCTGGGGTGTATGCGATCGTCATGTCATATTCTTTAATAAGTTGAACCAATGACTTTGTTGCAGATTCAGATCTTTCTAGGTGAGTATATACTTTTAAGCTTTTCTGGTCAATGAGATCTCCAAGACAATCCCCCCAGGTAATGCCACCACAACTTTAGAGCAAAAACTGTCGCAGCCAATTCTAGATCTTGTGTGGGGTAGTTTTTCTCATGCGGCTTTAATTTTCTAGAGGAATATGATATCACCTTTCCTCTCTGCGTTAGTATACATCCTAAGCCTAAACAAGATACATCGCTGTATATCTGGAATCCCTCATTGTCGTCAGGAAGTGTAAGAATTGGATCTGACATGAGATGCTGCTTCAAATCTTAAAAATTATCATCACAGTCATTAGTCCAATTGAATGCCACTCCCTTATGGTGAGGTTAGTCAGAGGAGACGCTACTTTGGCAAAATCTTTCATAAACCTTCTGTAATAGCCCAACAATGAGAAAATTTCAAATTTTACTACCCGATGTGGGCTTTTTCTATTCTACCAACGCCTTAATTTTCTTTGAGTCTACTAAGACAGCTTCCGTCGAGATTACGTGCCCACGGAATGGCATGTTACTTATCCAGAACTCATATTTACTCAGCTTGGCATACAACTGATTCTCCTACAGGGCCTATAATATTGTTTTTAATTTATGGGTATGGTCTTCTTTGTTCTTTGAGTATATAAGGATATCATCAATGAACCTAATCATAAACTTATCTAAGAAGGGTCAGAAGACTCTGTTTATTATGTCTATAAAGGATATTGGAGCATTGATTAAACCGAATGGCATGATCATAAACTCATAGTATTCATATCTTGTGTGGAATATCAATTTTGAAACATCTTCTGGCTTGATCTTCAACACGTGGTAGCCTTACTGAAGATCAATCTTGGAAACACATAGACGCCCCCTGCAGCGATCGAAGAGTTCATCTATCCTTAGCGATGGGTACTTGTTCCAAATTATGACTTTGTTTAGCTCACGGTAGTTGATGCACAACCGCATCATTTCGTCTTTCTTCTTCACAAATAATATAGGAGCTCCCCAGGAAGAAATACTGGGATGGATGTATCCATAATCTAACAATTCCTGTATATAGACCTTTAGTTCTTTCAATTCTGCTAGCATCATTCTGTACGAGGATTTAGAGATCAGACTAGTATCAAGAAATGTATAAATTAATGGTGAACTCAATCTCCAAGATCGGTGGCATTTGTATATCTCATCTGGAAATAAATCAAGGAAATCTACCATGACTTCAGTATGAATTGAGTCTGCACCATCGTTGCATGTATCTCGAACGGAAGCTAAGTGCCCTTCAAACAAAGAATATAACATTCACAGAGTCGTAGTGGCTGAGATTATCATCGATGGCTTGGTCGACATGGCACCACACGAGTATGAGAATTTTCTCTCTCGGTAGACGAAATACAACTCTCTTTCCCGTGCAATCGATCATAGTGGCACATGCACTAAGCCAATTCATTCCTAGAATGATATCGTACTCTTTGATATCGAAAACAATTACATCTAGCAACAAGTTTCTACCTCCAATACATATATAGCCATCCCTACATATCAAGTTAGCATGCATCTCCACCCCAGATAGAGTGCTAAAACTAAGTTTTACGTCTAACATTGACACTTTTAATTTATGTTTTATAGCATAATCAGCAGATATAAAACTATGTGTTACACCAAAATCAAATAGTACAGTATGCCCCACCTTGGTTGCGCCCATGGAAGCTGCGACTGGAGCTATTAGGGGAAATTACTTATCCAGCTCCTTCACACAGTCGTAAGACTCCTTAAAGGTCTGATACTTATGAATCACGACCTGAGACTACAGAGCACGCCTAAGCCCCTGCTCGGTTGACGAGAAATATTATGACATAAAAGCTTTTTTGAACTCTGGCAACGTAATTTTTGTAGCCCTATTTGCTCCAGCCAAATCTATTTTTGACTTTTTGACCAGTAGTACGTGTTACACAATACCATCATAGGTGTCACGACCCGCACCCAGATGAATCGGGCACCGGTTCGCGAGTACATCCAGCCTACGCCGCAGCGTCGACGGTAGTACGCTGTCTAGATCATATTCACAGATAATTTAAAATCTAGCTCATTCACAGTAAATAAATAGACAAGGATAATAACAGAAAATAGGAATGCTAAGATTTCATAAGGCAAATTGTGACAAACAAATCCACAGTTTATTACAGAACCAGAAGATAAATCGGGGACAAACCCGATTACTATGCTGAAAGAAAATACTAGCTAACTACTCCTCAAAATTAGTCTCCTGAGTAGGAACCGGCTCCTCAAAATTATCATCTGCTACGTCATATGGGCCATAAAAGGTGGGGGCATAGTCCTCATCATCACCTAATATCAACGGATCCAGTCAGGAAAGGAGCAAAGTACCAATACACAACAAAGCTTAAACTAAATATTTATGACAAGCAGTGAAAACTGACTAAGCATCACGATAAGAATATGCATAATAAGTAGTAAAATTAACTAAGGTTAAGCACTAAAAATCAGGAATATAAGTAAAACAGGATTATAATGAGACAAGAAAATGGAACTGCAACAAGATAACAGGAACTATGTGTGTGTAAAATTGTGTATTTAGAATACATAGTTGGCATGTAGGGGGTTATAAGGCTAATAAGGCCGTCATAGACGACTAGCAGTCAGGAATAATCGAGTATAAGGTTGATGGTACTGTCGCGTACCAACAACTAGCAATCAGGACAGGGGGAAGGGTAAACTACATGCCTCCTAGTATTCTCCCTCCCGATACGAAAAGCGAAACATGAAATCCAAATTCTAACACTAAGTGTAATCATCCAATGGTGCTAGTAGAGCAAGAAACTAATTATCATAATATTAAGAATAAACTTGAAGTGCAGGTACTTGCCTAATGTTTGGATTCTAACTACGATTCTGTTACTCGAGAAATTTCCAGATATGTCTCCGAATGCTGAAATAAACATTACCATCATGCTCAGAATATATCAAATAGCTAGAAATGTCTGTCCTTGAGTCCAATTTGGAGACAAGGGCAAAAACGGCAATTTTGGGTCAAAACGGGGTCCACATGTGGGCCCGCTTTGTACCAAAAAACGTGTCAGGGTCAAAGGTCTCCAAATTTACCAAACTTAGTGTCAACAGGTCAGGAACGATGATATGAACCCAACGGAACTTGCAGGATTGGATTCCGATGAGCCGATCACAAAATCGCCCGTTGAGTGGGGCCTGTGGGACCCACGACACGCGATTTTGTCAACGTTCTCAGAATCGTACCAAACTTGGGTCACAGGACTAGCATATCGCTACGAGTCCGATGGCGCAAGTTTCGTTTCAATCTGACGTGTTTACACAAAGTTAGGGCATGATTCAGAAAAGGTGGATATGGGGCGTTGTCCGCGGATACGCGTTGATTTCGGTGTGCACGCACATCCGAATCGACTTCTGCGAAATCCCACACGTCCGTATCAACGACGTGCACGTATCTGTGAAGACCGCGCACGACCAAGTCGTCTCGTTTGGTGGGGCGTACCCAGTTCCGGGGTGAATCGGGTCGTTGTTTTTCCTGTTTTTGGATCGCGGTTCGCGATCGCCACAAGACGCGATGCCCCGAGCGGGTTGCACGGGCACCGAGAGAGTCACGTAGGCTTCGTAATGCAACAGACGGAATTAAAAATAGGGCAGCGAGGAGAGAGAAACAATTACCTGAACAGGGCTAAAAAAATTGGAATTTCTCGTGTTCGACACGACTTGACGTGTCCTGCGTCCTAGGTTAGGGTTTGGGGTCTGCTTGGCCGGAGGCGGCGGCCTGGCCGGAGCTGAGGCGGAGGGAGGCCGGGGACAGCGTCGCCGGGGGCTCGGGGCGCGGGGCGGCGTCGCTTGGTACTGTCGAAGGCGGCCGGGGACGGCTCAGGCGAGGTCGGGCTGCTATTCTGGACGGGGACGGCGTCGGCGCTGGAGCCTAGGGCGGAGGGCGGCGTCGACTGGGAGGGAGGAGAAGAAGGAGTTCGGCGGGCGGGGACTGGTGGCTGGGTGGCAGCGGCGAGGGGGATCAGGGTTGGACGGGGCTGTGGTAGGGGAGGCCGGAGAAGGAAAACGGGGGGGAGATCGTGGCGAGGGTCGTGGGGCAAGGTGGTCGGGCGGAGCGCCATGTGGCCGGAGGCGGCGGCTCCGGCGGGAGACGCGGGGGTAAAGCGGTTCAGGCGGGGAAGAGGGGAGAAAGGGGAACGGGTCACGGGCGGCGGGTCGGGTTCGGGTGGACCCGACCCGACCCGACCCGTTAAGGCGGGCGGGCTAGGCCGGTTCAGGGTTGGGCCGGACTGGGCTGGGCTAGGGTTTAAATAAATTAATAAATAAATAAATAAATAAATAAATATAATAGTTTTTAGGCAAAAACGACAATTTCAGAAGAACCCGATATTTCATAGTCGTTCCATGTATATTGCAACTCGGTATCCGTGGATACGAGATGTGCTTGAGGCAAAAGACTTATTGCTTTAAATGGTTCACACGGAGATAATATAGTTGATATGCTCACTAATGTTCTGCCATGAGAAAATTTTTAGTACTTTAGGAGGATCGTCAGAATGACAAGCTCTCATCCACCTAGTTGGGAAGGAGGAAATGCTTTGTTATTGGGTGGGGTTCCCAGCCTATGTGTTCGTAAGAAGCTCGGGAAGTCGAAGTTGATGAAAAAGATGCATTTCAGCATCAGAATTGGAAAATGGCAGTCTATGTATATTTGTGCACATAGTTCTGGACACCCTACTTCCTTCTCTTACACATCTCACTCACTAACACATCAACACCCTCAAGTACTAGGTGATATACCCACACTAGAAACATACTTGTGCACACACCTCTAAACACACCAATGCCCAATACTCAATATATAGCACAAGTCCTATTACCAAGCACAACACAACTCTATTACTAGAACACTTACCTACATACTTATGGGCACCACTCTACCATGGAACACTCACTAGTACATCTCATGGGTACACATTTCACCTACTAATGACACAACCAAGTATCAAACACAATTAAAATATTAAAGCTCTGATGTTGCCCAACAAAAAATCATAATATTCAATTGATACATGGATCCCACAACATACACACACACACACACACACATATATATATATATATATATATATATATATATATATATATATAACATGCATGACGACATTGATACAAACACCAAGAATCATAAATTGGTACACTACTCTCCCTCCTAATTCTTTTTTTTTCTAACATAATTGGTACCAATTACGAACTATACTCTGACACCTACCGTAGAACTATTGTTAAAAATAGTAGTACACTATGAGTTGTTTACAAGCTTATACACTGATACCTAATACTCACATACCCAACCAGGAAACACTCACAGACTCACAAGTTACACTACCAACAATCAACATTGATACTCAAACTTGACACAAATATGTCTACAAGTTACCAAACTATTGTACTATCCAAGAAAGTTGCCTCAAAATTTCATGAAGATAAAGCTCTATATGAGATGATCTAGTGGCACTAGAGATATCTCTATCCTAAGCTAGCAAGGGTGATGGAACAAAATTCAATGATAACAAAGGTTGAATGATAGCGATGATATGTTAAGAATCAATTTAAGATACAATCTGATAATCATATATGTCTATCCAAAATCATGTTACCTAGAATTTTCCACATGCTAGTAAGCATAGATATGATAAACTATAAAGTCCATAACTAAGGTATATACATCTATAATCATATTATCTAGAATTTTGCCACCCCAACTAGTATAGCTGTGAGAAACTTTAAATTCCATAACTAAGATAAGTATATCCAAAATTAGGTCTCTACATTATTGCCATGCCAGTAAGTATAGCTGCAATAAACTCTAAACTCCATAATTAGGAAAGACGGTTATAGTTCCTACTGTCTCATCCAAATACGTCATCAAAAAATACCTCGATATAGTCCATAAAATTTATCTCGATACAGGGATTAATTTCAATAACCAACCTGTATAAAGGTGTCACGCCCCAGTCCCAAAATACGTAGGACTAGGAATACATAAGCATGCCAGCCGTATGTATATAGAGACTCCAATATATAAAAACCATAACACATACATACGTTGTATTATGAACAATAATTCATAAGTGGTATATAATTATCACAAGTTACAGGGCATAACTAAATCTCATCCACATAATCAAATAAAAATAAATAACCAATTTACTATATAACTGAATCTAAATATGAAGTATCAAGGAATGATATTTGGGTGGAAACAAATCCACTGCCAAACTAGAATATAAGAGAAACCATATAAGAATATCTAATGAACAATGAGACTCGAAGAAAAGATCTCCTCGAAAGCGATAAGTAGCAAGTCCTGATCCGTGCTCCTGCGAATAATCAAGATCGTCTACACCTGGAAAGGGACCAGGTCCTCAGAGGGACGTAACAAGATACATAGAAGCATGTCAATTGAATACAGTAAACATGCATAATAGACAAAAAAAATATAAGTACGCTGTACTAGACAATCTATATGAATGTATAATGAGGAAAACTTTTTGACGTATAGGCATGGGTAGGCTACTCTATCTAATCTCACAATTCACACACACGTCAGGAACATCAGCAGTCGTCATACCTCGTGGGTAGCGACCAGCGCGACATCAAAAATTGCCATACCTCGAGGGTAGCGACCAGCGTGACACAACTACCATATTGCGTGCTAGTTACTACGGTTTACCAGAGTGGTTATAGCACATACGCCTATTGATTGTCCTCTCCTTCCATGATACTATGTGTCAAGTGTGTGTCAACATATAAATAGTATATAATTATGACTGAAAGAAAATACACATGTAATGAATATATAAAAATATAATAAGCATGCAAAGTACTGTAAGCAATTTGGCAAGGTATCTTGCCTGACAAGAAAGCTGCAAAGTGTAAGCGTTAAGACGTTAGGCACAATGGATCAAAAACTATGGCATCAGAATGAACGTCTCCAGATGCTGAAATAAATAACACCAATAATTCCAGAATAAGTGAGATAGCTAGAAAATACTATCCATTCATCCAATTTGGACACAAGAGCAAAATGGTAATTTTTGGTCAAAACGGGTCCACAGGTGGGCCACTTTGCACCGAAAAATGTACCAGAGGTAAAGGTCTCTAAATGGAACAAATTATAGGTCAAAAAAATTCTAAACGTCAATACGAACCCAACGGTATTTTTAATTTTGGATTTTGCTAAGCCGAACACAAATTTGTCCTTAAAGTCAATCGTAGGGCCCGCAATCAGGCGTAAGTTTCTTCGCATTCTGACGAGCGTACACTAAATGGGGTGGTGTTTTACAAAAGTCACAATACGGGACCTTTTTACGGATACGGGGAGATTCTGACGCGCACACACGTCCAAATCAGTTTCTGTGAAAGCTTACACGTTAGAACATACCATCCGTGTCTTTTGGTGCAATTGGTACGCAACGACGCGGTCCCGTTTGGCGGGACGCGCTCCGTATCATAATTTTCCAATATTTTAAAAATAAGTTTTTGGTCAATTTTGAGGTTGAATAATTTAACACATAGAACAAATTAACAAAAACTAAAAGTACAAAAAATTTCTCGGTTATATGGAGAAGAAAACCCCTTTAATTAGTTTTTAAAAATATTAAACATGTTGATGGCAAATTGGGTGTGAACATGGGATTTTGGATTCGAAATTCTGAACTGTTTTGGTCAGTTTTTCGGTCATTTTTCGGTCGATTTTTCGACCAATCCAGGACACAAAAACTCATGCCGCTTGAATAAAAATCCTAGAGGGTTAGGTTGTGAACGTACACAAATAAACCGCACGCAAAAAGGATAACAGATGAGAAAGATACAATACTTAGAAGATGGTTGCTCGGAGCGGTATTTCTGCACGTGCGCGGTGCGCGGCGGCCGGCTGTCCGGGCATGGGGGCGGTCCTACGCGGCGGTGCTGGTCGGCGCGGGGGTCAGCGTGGGTGGTCACCGGCGTTGGTCGGAGCTAGGGTTAGGGTTAGGATTTAATTTTGTATAATGTATTTGTAGTATATGTTTATATAGAGGGAGAGAGAGGGGAAGAGAGATCAGGGGGTCTGCTATGGGGTTTCGGGGTTATAGGTATAGTTAGTTTGCTAAATGAGTTATTTGGATTAGTTATTAGATTTTAATATATATATTTTTATTTTATTTTATTTTATTTTATTTTATTTTATTTTATTTTATTTTATTTTATTTTATTTTATTTTATTTTATTTTCCTTTTTCTTTTTATTTCTTTTGTTTTATTAACATTATTGTTATTACTATTACGATCTTTATTATTATTATTATTATTATTATTATTATTATTATTATTATTATTATTATTATTATTATTATTACTCTTATTATTATTACTATTTCTATTACTATTATTATTATTATTATTATTATTATTATTATTATTATTATTATTATTATTATTATTATTATTATTTATAATAACCTCATATTTATTAACGTATATAGATGAGGCTAAAAATCCAAAAATAATATTTGTACACCAAATAAATTCTAGAAAATTACTTTGTAAGGCTCTAATAAAATCCCATACTCAAAATAATTTTTAATTAATATTTTATAATTAATAATTAGATCAAATAATTGTATTATCACATTAACTAAATAATTAATTAAATGGTAATCCATTTAATAGGTTTAATATTAAATAATATGCAATCATACAAAAAAGGAGTTCACCTAATTTGACACAGAGAATTATGGGATGTTAATTGTAGGAAGTTGGGATAAAAAATAACCGCATATATAATATCTAAATATTTAATAATTAATCTATGGTCATTACACTAATGTCATACTAACACCAAGGAATTAAATTTATGTGCCACAAAAAGATCCTATAGGTAGTGTCTCTTATGTAGTCTACTTCCTATGGAGACAATAAATATTTTTGGGGCCATCCTATATTATTAATGTCCAAACCACGGTGTAGTATCCTAATAAAATTATTGGATTTTAATTATTTTAAAAAATAACCTAAAACAAATACAAAAAAATTCAAAATACACACAAGATATATATTTTTGGGTGAGGGGGTTTACAATAAAGGTGAGGGTAAATGAAAACAAATAAAAATAGATTTAAAATAGAGTTTATAATAGGATTCTCAAGATTAATCCTAAGAATCTTTCAAGAAATCATAATATGTGATTGAGTACCATAATTCTTATAATCCATCAATCCTATTTTATTGCAGGCTCACAGTAGTACATCTGACCTAAGTACTACCACGACATCTCATTAGTTGTGAAGATGAGACCTGCATGGACCACCATAAAAATGTGACATGATCCAAACCCGGATGACCAGGGCATGAGTACGTGGATACGTCCAGCCTACGCCACAGCATCGATGGTAGAATATTATATAGACCTCAATGGAATCATGTGCATTATCACAAGAACAACTAGTATCATCATAACTCAATCACAGTATACTAAGAAAGATATGATAAATAAAATAATCCAAACAACTAACAAAGAGAAATAAAACTAAAGCATGGTAAGGGAATAAGAAATAGTTGTCTAGATCCCTACAAAGGTCACCTCATGGTCCATAGTGCAAGAGTAGTCTCGACTACAGCATCACTCTGAAGTCCAGGAACATGGAGCACAATAACTCCTACAAATATTTTCAGTCAGGATGGAACGAGTACAACTCTAATAGCAATTCCAAAATATGATAAAGACTATAAAATAGTAAACAGTAATAAAATATATAATGAACAGATTAACATTGGATCATAGTACGCAAATAGAGTAAAATAGATAAGTATGGCAGCAGTGACAAGTCAAGTAAGTGAAATCAAGTAACAAAGTAATATAAGAAAGTAACCAGCAAGTATAGAAAAAACTAGTAAGAATGCACATATCTAAGTGTGTTAAAATACCACTTTCGATATGTAAACGGCTAGAAATAATGTACGACATCTCACATGTGAAATATGCGATTGATATCCTTCCTGATTAGACCTGAGGAGTAATTCTTATTTTGGAATATTTGCATCTCTACTAAAGTATTTTCTCGCCCGACTAGTACGAATGGATCCTGTAGAAGCATAAAATATATGCCTCCAAAGAATGGTAGATCCCAAGGAAGATGGTGCACCCCTTCATGAAACAAACTAACAAAGAGAGTGGCGCACTCAAGGGATATTTCAGAGTATGGCACACTTCCTTCAAAATAGACCAGAGGTGAGCTTTGGTTCATCTTTGAAAAGATAAGTGCACAACTCTTATGTTTATATTCTTGGATTTATTGTACTTTTCTTTTCTTAAAAATTTGTAACCAAAAGTTTGTAAAAAAAATTTATGGCAAACAGATCCAAGTTCTGATATGTAAAACAATACAAAGTCAGCCAGATAAATATAAATGATGCTAGTAAAGAGTCTTGATATAAGTGATTCCAGTAAGAGTCTTGATATAAGCCAGCAAGTATAAACAATGTATCTCATGAAGATGAATTTATATAATACTAATCCGTGTACCCATCATGTCAAGAATAAAATAAAATAGTACTATAAACATGAATTATAGTAGCTAACAAGAAAACTATCAGAGAATATACTCGTTTGTGATCCTGAGCAGAGAACACAAGTAAAAATCATCATTCTTAATTAAACCTAATTGAGAATAAAAATTATCATTCTACATGGTAAAAATCTAGATCTACCAAATTTAATGCTCTTAACACCTAGATGTAGCTTTAGAGAGTTAATTCCACCTTTGGGAGGGTTCCTACTGGTTTAAATTGGATTCATACCATAAATTTTAAATTTTACTTAGTAATTTGAAGTTAGAAATTAGGATTTTATAATTGTTAAATTGATGTAAGTTGTAGTCAACAAATACTAACTAAAATGATGATGCAATTTCCGTTGAACCATCTTCAGGTAATAAACTCGAGTATTTGGTCTAAAAATTCAAATTTTAATGATGAAACAAAGGCTCGTGATGCTAATAGTGGCAGTAATTTTAATAATCTTGAGTTACAATGATAAATTATTAAAATTTGAGTAAATTTATTTGGAATTTCTTCACAACATACTATGTAATATTGTATTATGAAGTGGATTTTAACAAATATTAATGATAAGATGCTGTAGGGATTGTTGGATTTGGTATTTTTGATTGATTTTGGGATTATTGGATTTGGGTCATGTAAATGTTCACTACAAAGATGTCATTTTCATTGTTCTGATCAACCATTACGAAAAAGCTAGTTGAATATTTATATTAATTTACTTTGTTTATGTTGCTTAGTCGAACTTGAGTTAAAATGAGTTTCGGTGTTTGATTATTCAATTATATGAAAAATGGTGCAAGAATGCATGTTTAGGAGATTTTATTGATTTTGTAACATATTTTTATGATATTATGTTAAAAAGTGATCAAGATGCATGTACTTAAATTGCAAGGGTACTATTTTGTTGAAAGAAACAAGATTTTAATGACACCCTAAATGTAGAATGCGCGTTCATGATAATGAAATACTGAATCTTCCAAAAAAAATTATACTTTGTTTTCAATATATGTTGGACATCTTTTTGGATTTTGCCCTGGGCATTAAAATGCTCCGAGCCGGCCCTGATGTCTTCTTATATATTACCTAAACATGTAACAAGGAGATTATATCAACTTCAAAATCACTTCAGGTGGGGAGGATCGGATAGACAAAGAAAATTTTATTTTAGTAGCTGGAAATTATTCACAATGCCTAAAAGTCAAGGGGGCTTAGTATTAGGGATCCAGAAATTAAGCTCATTTCTGAACGGGGCTGGAGATTCTTTACAAATCCCAATAATGAATGGGTGAAACTCCTCAAAAAAAAATATCACGCATATTGACTTCTGGTCAACTAGTATCAAACACTCATCTTCCTCGGTTTAGATAGTAACCTGAGAAGCAGAAAATTCCTCTATAATAGCATTTATTGGGCATATGGAGAAGGAACTCTTATCAACATATAGAGGGATCCTTAGGTATTCACAAGACATCACTTTAGAGTGGAGGGCATCCCTAGAGAGCAGCTACAAGTTCAGACGATTAGTGAGCTGATCAAGCACTCAACTTATAAATGGAAGGACGGACTTATCTTCACATTATTCTCCCCATCCGAATCTTTAGCCATTATCCAAATACCGATTGGATCAAGCTTCATATAGGATAAGTTAATCTGGATTTATACAAGGGATGGAAGACTGTTGATGTGGCACATATGAAACATCATAACTTATGAGAGAGATTAGTGATGTGGCACATATGACACATTTATTACTTACATTCTCCCACTTGGCACATGGGCCACATTAAAGGATAATCTCTCTCCCACTTGGCCTATATAAAAATGGACTTTAAGGATGTTTAAATACTTATATATAGCCATATCGATCCCTCTTTACTTTAGTTTGCACCACTATACCCAATTCAAAATAGTTAATGCATGAATTATTTTAGTGAACAATTTTTATAGGAAAATGTCACTTTCCATGTCTTACAATGTCACTTTCTATCATTGAATGAGTTCCTTATATAGTATAATATCCTTATGAATGAGCGACCAAATGCTCAATTCGGGTCCTACTTATGTCCAAAGGACTACATGTCTTTCTTAAAAAACTTTATGTATACAACTTAATAGAAGATAAATGATAATAAATAATTAAATGCTACAAAAGTTCAAGATCCAAAATGTGTAATATAATATGATAACCACTAAATTAAATAACCGATTAACCCCATATGTTCCACATGATCCTTATACATAATAGTTCAAGATCCAAAATGTGTAATACAATATGATAACTACTAAATTACACAACTGATTATCCCTATATGCTCTACATGATCCATATACAAACTAGGTGGTAATCCTTTAGTAATAGGATCAGCAATCATCATTTCAGTATTAATATGTTGAATAGTCACCACCTACTTTATAATACGCTCTCTGACAGCGAAGTACTTTATATCGATGTATTTACTTCGACAGCCACTTTTATTATTTATTTCGGTAATCCTTGACTTCGAGTGTCAACAAAACTAGCAAAGTCTGAATCTTAATACCCTATCACCGCCAAATATTCAGATCATTTATATAAAAGCATGTACTCCTTAGTTCCTTGAAGATAACACAACACCTTCTTTGCGGCTCTCCAATGCTCCATGCCTAGATCACTTTGATATCTACCTAACATGCCAATTACAAAGGCTATGTCAGGTCTTGTACAGACTTGGCAATACATCAAGCTTCCTACTACACAGGCATAAGGAATATTTTTTATCTCTTCCCTTTCTAAATTATTTCTTAGACATTGATCTAGACTGAATTTGTCACCCTTGACAATAGGTGCTACCCCAAATGCACAACTTTTCATTCTAAACCTTTCCAAGAGTTTGTTAATATAGGCCTTTTGAGACAGTTCTAATAAACCTTTTAATCTATCTCTGTGAATCTCTATGCCGATTACATAAGCGACTTCGGCCATATCCTTCATATCAATGTTTTGTGAGAGAAACTGTTTGGCCTTACCATCCACATATAAGATTAAGAATAAAATTTGCTCCAACTAATCTTTACGTATATATATTGATCCAGAATATTCTCTGTAAAACCAAAAGAAGATATTACATTGTGAAACTTTAAATACCATTGGCAGGAAGCTTGTTTTAGCCCATATATTGATTTCTTTAGTTTACAAACCAAGTGACTACTTTTGTTTAATACAAAGTCTTCATATTGTGACATGTACACGTCTTCCTCTAAATCTCCATTGTGGATCGTTATTTTCACATCCATTTGATGTAGTTCTAAGTCATAATAAGCTCATTCTTTCAAACTGGAGAGAAAGTCTCATGGAAATCTATGCATTCCTTTTGAGTGAACCCTTTGGCTACAAGTCGAGCCTTATATCTTTCTATATAACCTTTTAAGTCCCTTTTGGTCGTATAGACCCATTTACAGCCTATGGCTTTGACTCCTTTAGGCAAATCGACGAGATCCCAGACTTGATTACTAGCCATAGAGTTCATCTCATCTTTCATAGCATCGTACCAAAATATGGATTTATCTTTACTTATAGCTTATGAAACATAACTGGATCATCCACAATTCCAATGTCATAATCAGATTCTTGTAGGTACACTATATAGTCAGAAGGTATCGTAGATTTCTTTTCTCTAGTCGATCTTCTTAATAGTTTTCAGCAATCTTATTTGGAGTTTGTTAAAAATTACCCTCCATGGTAACATGTTCTTCATTCAATGGAAGTGGTGGTTGAATTTTGTGTTCTTCCTCAATGACATGTTGTGAAATGTCTTAAAAAATTGGAAACTCATATATAGATACAGGTAAATGAACTAGATCCTGCATTTCCTCAAAGATTAAACTTTGAGGATGATCACCCACTGATGCTGCCATCCTCAAAAAATCTTATATTCCGGGCTTCAACTATTTTTAAATTACGGGCAAGACAATAAAACATATATCCCTTGGATCGTTCGATGTAGCTAATGAAAAATCCATTGACCGTTCGAGGATCCAATTTCCTCTCTTATGGATTATATATCCTTACCTCAATGGGACAGCCCTAAACATGCACATGCCTTAAACTTGGTTTCCAACTGTTCCCTAATTCAAAAGGTATTTTAGGAACAACTTTAGTAGGAACTCTATTTAAGATGTACACAACAGTTTTTAAGGCCTCACTCCACAGAGATAGAGGAAGAGTGGAGTTGCTAATTATACTCCTAGTCATGTCCATTAATGTATGACTCCTCCTTTCGTCTACACCATTTTGATATGGTGAGCCATGCATCGTATATCAAGCAATTCCTTGTTCCTCAAGAAATTTTGCAAATGGACCTAGATTTTGTCTTGTTCCCTTGTACCTCCCATAATATTCCCCACCACTGTCAAAGCTAACAATCTTAATCATTATACTTGTTTATTTCTCTACTTCAACTTTATAAATATTAAACGCATTTGATGCCTCAGATTTCTGAAATAGAAGATAGTGATTCATATATCGTGTGTGATCATCTATAAAGGTGATGAAATATCTTTGACAATTAAAACATTTTGAGGAAAAGGTCCACATATGTAAGTATATATGATTTTTAATGTGATATAGCTTCTTCTAGCACCTTTCTTGGTTTTGTTGGTATGTTTACCCTTTATACATTCCACACAAATACCAAAATTAGTAAAATCAAGAGTCTGAAGAACTCCTTCTTGCACTAGCCTTTTAAGTCTTTTAGTGGATATATGAACTAATCTCCGATGTCACAATATGGAAGAATTTTATTCATAATATTTCTTTTTATGCCAACATTATCAGTTGCACTTAAAAGATTATAATCACAACCAGGATCTAAATGAAGTATATAAACCACCATCTAAAATTCCAGTACCAACAATTATAGAATTTTTATATAGGGTAAATATAATTTTAGAGAAATTGAAATTAAATCCTTGTGGTACAAGTCTTGAAACAGAAATAAGATTTTTAGAAAATGATGGAATATACAAAGTCTTCTCCAAGTCTAAGATGAAACCAGTTTATAAAATAATCCTTAAGGTTCCAATAGCTTCCACATGTGAACGCATCCGATCTCTTGTATAGATGCTTTGTTTACTTTCCGTCAGCCTCCTTTAGTTTATAAAACCCTGCATAGTATTGACAACATGGATTGTAGAACCAGAATCAATCCACCATGTATTATGATTAACACAAACCATATTAGATTCATAACATACCAATGAGGTGAGATTACCTTTCTTTTCAAGCCAGACTTGATACTTCTTTCAATCCTTCTTCACATGTCCTTTCTTCATATAGAAAAAATAGTTGGCGGATTTCTTAAAGCTAGTTTTATTGACTAACAAGTTCTTCTTTTAGCCATCCTTAGAAGAAACTTCTCCTTTTTGTCATTTCTTCCCTTGTCCTTTTCCACGAAAGACCAGATAGACACTCTCTAAACCCCCATGCTTTAACGTTCCTTCCTCTTGAACAAACATTATCAATAATTCATTTATAGACCATTTTTTTGTAATGAAAAAATTGTACTTCCTTACAATGAATCAATAAAAGAATTTTTTTTTTCTATACAAATATTTGCTTTATAATCTGTGGTTGTGTTGTAGACCTATTTACAAAAAAATTTGACACAATTTGCACGTTCTTGCCTTATACAAGTGCAACCCCGGACTTGTACGATATCACGTCCAGCGAGGACGATAGGTTCTGCGGAACTGAATGCGAGGACGAATCGGTTCTGTGGAACCGGGGTGTGACAAGTTATCAGAGCACGGTTTAAAGTTCCTTGGATTTCATAAATTGGTTTTCATGTGGATTATAGCATGTGGTCGCTCTACCTATGCTAGCTTTGGTCCCGATATATTAGCTCCTTTGGTTTGGAGCTATCTCTTACTCTCTCTCATCTTTTTAGCACCCCTTTCCTTCTGCGGCTTGGGTGCCCTATTGTCTTCTTTATCATCCATCTTCATATACTTAGAAATTCTCTGTAATGGAAATCAAAGCGACTCTTTGCTTCCTCTTTTATGCACAGCCTTTTTTCAGTTGCTCGACGAGAAGTCTTTAGCAGAAGGCTTAGAAAGAACTCATTTACTTCCTCAAACCCCGGCCCCAGATTCATTTCAACCAGATTCAATCGACAGGTGATTCCAACTTCGGAGGTCTTTCATCAACCCATCGACCCTCAAAGAAGGGTACCTTCACCTGACCTGCCTTTGATGCCTGCCCTGCCTCTACTCCTTCCCTTTGCTGTCAATCGAGAAATCAATCAAGGCAAAGAATGCATTCTATTCCCATTATATTAAGTCAAACAACATATTATTTTCAAACAATAACGACTTTCTCAGATGATTTGCTTTTCGAAAGTGCTGCATGTGATTCCGCCGTAAAGTTTTTTCATACTCAATTTTGACTGAGTCAATCAAAATTGATTATGGAAAAACTTTACGGCGGAATCAATCATTGGTCTTAGCAAGCCTTTCTTCCTCTTGAACACACAGTATCAATAATTTATTCATAGACCATTTGTCTTTATGTATGTTATAAGAAATTTTAAATGGTTCAAATTAAGGTGGAAGAGAATTAAGTATGAGATGGACAAGGAGTAACTCAGAAATCTCAATCTCAAGAGACTTAGTTGTGTAGTGATGTCCCCCATTTTCATAATGTTCTCACGTATACCTGAAGTACCATTATAATTACTAGATGACAAATCTTTCATCAAGGTGCTAACCAATGCCTTATCCGAACTTACAAATTGTTCCTCGATTGACTGAAGATACTCTTTTACTTTAGTGATGTTCGGAATGTATCCCCTAATGCTTTTCCCAATGTGAGACTTGACAAGCATCAAACTTAGACGGTTGGATCGCTCCCACCACTCAAATGATATTATCTCAGTTGGGTACTTGTTTCGGTTGGAAGAGGGGGTTCTTCCACACAGAGTGCCAAGTCTAGATCTATGCACCCTAATGTTAGGAGAATTTGCTCCTTCCGATCCTTATAATTGTCACCAATCAGAAATGGAAGACGAGATGAATCACCCGATAAATAGGTAGATGAAATTTCTGCAAAATATAACATATAAGGCTTACTAACGTGAAATGAAATAAATAAGTTTAAACTTTATTGAAAATTTAACCCACGTCAAAAAATTCAAATATAAATCAGTGTGTCATTGTAGCCTTCCTGCGGGTAAAAGTTACAACACAATATGATTATAATAAAACTTTGTAATGAAATAAATAGATTCAAGACATTAAAATTAAAATGACTCTATACCTTTGAGCATTTAGAATAATTCCAAATAACGTCTCATCTACAATTTCAATTTCAATTAACCCTTACAATATGTGACTTGCCTGTGGGGCCAAGTCAATTTATTTATTGTTAATTTCAAATTCTTTTGTCATTTATATTTTCAAGAATTAAGATGCTTTGGCTACTCTAAAATGAATAAAATATGTAATCTATATAATGACAATATTTCAATGGCTTATAATTTGCGGCTGTAAATCAGATATTATGTATGAAAAATGAATCGTAAGTCTTTTAAACATAAAGGTCACAAAAATTAAACTGACCACAAATGATCATGTAGAGCCTGGAAAATTTCTTTCTATTACCAGAACAATAAGACTCAGAATGCAAGTTCTCCTAAAGTACTCTCATACAATATGACTTGAGAGATGAACAAAATTCTATATATGTACACGTATGCAAAACCAAGAATTTGATGCTCTTACATAGTGCAACTCATTAAGTATAACTTGGTGACCACTAAGTGAGATATTCTCATTCAGCAATAATTATAATGTTACTTTTTCAATCACAAATTAGATAAATAATAAGTGGTTACTGATAGATAAATAATTACATTCTGACTCAGAATGTAATTAGCATGTTATTAGGGAGACTATGCCATATCAGACAATTAACCATAGTGTATGTGTCCACACACAGAAAGTAACAAAATTGGTTCAGAATATTCATCAGAATGTTCATGCAAATTTTGCAATGACAATACTGATTTATTTGAAGAAGGATGACGAAAATATGCATACCAATACTGGGAAAATATTAAAGAATGTAAAAACAATTGTAAAGGAGTAAGAGAATATACAACTAATGCATGTTCAAGTACTGCCAACACACACTATATGACAAATGATATTCGTTTCCCAAATAAAAATTGTTAAAGCTACCAACTTTAAGTGAAACAAATGATTATGGCAACAAATATATATGCTAAAGAGACAGTATATGCTTAGTTCAAATTGCAACAGAGTACTGATAGGTCTTTATACATGCTGAATACACATGAAAATGTTTGAACATCCTTAAGAAGACTAAGAATAGGATGAGCCAGGACTTGTTAATTGCATTAATTATCATGTACAAACTAAATATAATGTAAGTTCATTTAGATGGGAATGAGAATTTTTAAGTACGTAGTAAAACCTACCATGTCAGGAAACTGACCAATTCATTTGGCAAGACATAAAAGTAAATATCCTTTTATGTCTATAATCAACATGTTAGTTTACGGCCCATAGCTTTTGCTCCAACTCTTCCTATTTCTAAGGGAAGTTACTAACTCTTCTTATTCCAAAAGGGAAGTTACCAACTATTTGTGTTCCTAAGTGGAAGTTACCACTTTTTTATGAAGTGGCAACATTATGAACAAGAGCATGATGGGAAGATCAATTTTCTATATAAAGGGTTTTGGTCCCCAAGCTAGACACACACTTCTAAAGATTACACCATCAAAAATTGAGAGTTCATAGTTTGGAAGTCCAAACCCAGGAGAAAGAAGAAAGAAGAAAGAAGAGAGTACTAGAGTTCATCCATTGTAAAAAATGGCTGGAGGTTAGATTTATTGGAATATTGTTATTTTGATCCTTTTGTTTATTTTCGCATCTAGGATCACATTGAATTACACAACATCCTTCATTGAAGCTACCATTTGATAGGTGTCATCACGAAGAACGAGAGATTATATATATATTTAACAACATGATTGAAGGAGGCTCTGATACCAAATGTTAGAAATTTAATACGGAAGAAATTAGGAACATACCTACCGTCATAGTTTTCAGATTAATAGAATAGTTGATATCAAGGGTCTTCTCTTCTCTACCAAATTCGAGTCTCTTGTGTTGATGGAATTTCACAAACTAATGTATGAGACAAGTTCATTGGTGAGAATAGGGCCCAAAAGGTCTATTTATAGAAATACCTCTATCCATCAAGAGGTATTATCAAAAGGTACAAATTTAAAAAGATATAACTCTTTATTATAAGGAGTGTTATTTGAAACATAGAGAGATTGGTGACGTGGCACTAATTAACACTATATATTCCATGGCTTACAAAATTCAAGAAGAAAAGAGAAGCGAAATGACATTGGAAGATTGCATTGCCAAGGCTGCCACCTCCCCACTTTGTATACAGCTTATCCGGCCTCCCGTTCTCCGTGCACCAGAACCCTTCATCCACAAACGGACAGTCCCTCGACTCGTAGAGTGGGTAACTCTCATACCACACCCATTTCAGCCACCCTCCTCCTCCACTTTCCAATTCAAAATCCTCGACACATCGTTACTTCTCGTCATCTTTGGAAGCAGCGGTGGTCTATACTTGAAGCTTAGCCTAGGCAAAGTGAAGAGTAACGCTGCAGTCAGTAAGAAACTCCACAAAACTGAAAAACAAGTGAATGTGAAGTTGGTGAATGCATTTGTAGGTTCTCAGCATCGATGGAACCAATTAGCCGGTTTTGTTTCTTCGGAACTTCAGTCGATGTTAGGACAAACAGCACTCGATGATAACACTGTGAGTTATTAATTAAAGGACCTTAGCTTTAGGTGGGGTACAGTGTTGTTGACCATTAAAACTGAAAAACTTAATTACTTTTTCATAATGGAGAACCAATCTATCTATATATGTATATATATATTTGCATCTTTCAAACACACAACTTACATATGTTCTTTGCCCACTACATCCATCATAGGACTGCAGAAGTTCATATATACAGGATGTTAGTGCCAACCCCTTTGATGCAAACGTACACTAAAGTTTCCAAGTTCAAGCAGTTGGGTAAGAAGCCATCATGGCAATCCCACATAAACCCTCCTTAGCATCCACATCCCTCTCCATCCTTATGTAGCCACTCTCACCCCATGATTCCCCCCACGAATTCTTTACCAACCAATACTTAGTTCCATCGCTGGTAGTCCCGTAACCGACTGCGGTCACACCATGATCCAGATCGGTGCCACATTCTCCGGCGAAAACCCCACTAGAGTACAATTGGAAAGCAGAGCCTCCAGCATCGATGGCAACGGAAATAGGTTGGTTGGCAACAGCCTTTAGCAGTGCTGCTTCACTGTTGGCAGTAACATCCTCGAAGCCCTTTATGGTGGCAGCATGGTTGGAATTCTTCTTAGCATTGCAGGTTCCATCGGCAGCCTTGTACGGGTAGTTGGCTTCAGTGGTGAGGCCTTTGTTCTTGATGATGTACTTGAAGGCATCGTCCATAAGACCACCGTTGCATCCTTGGTCAGAGCTGGTGTCGCAGTCAACAAGCTCTTGTTCGGATAAGGAGATGAGCTTCCCGGTGCTGAGCTTGTTGATTCCTTCTGTGGCAGCTACGGCAGAGAATGCCCAACAACAACCTGTATGCATATTTTCAAGATTGGGAATATATATATATATGAGCTCTGAACAAGGTACTACTACTACAGCTAGGATTTAAGTAGGTATATATGGTTGCTCACCACATTGGCCTTGATCCTTGATTGGAGTGACTGCACCCTTTGTCCTCCAATCCATGCTTGTTGGTATGTCCGCCGTTGCATTCTCGTACTTGAAGCTTCCCTGCGCCTTGGCTGCTACCATTTTCTTTGTCTCGCTAAAACCATTTCGGCTGGTCTTGAACTCCTCATTGGTGAGATCAGCAAATCTATTTGCACCCAACTTGTATTTGTGCTCCCCAGCAGCATTGAACGCTTCAATGAACTCAACGTTGGCCTTAAATATCTCAAATCGGAGTGCTTTCTCTGCCGCATCCTTGTACACTCTCCCATATTGCGCCATCCACCTCTCATACCTTTCCGACATGGACATCTCACTGAGATCACGAGATGCTGCAGACTGGGAAGCCCAAAAGCCAATGATTAGCACGGACAGCCATAGGGATTTGCTGCTAGAGAAAGAAGACATGTTAATATTCTTATGATTTATGGTTGAGTAAAGGAGATCTGAACACATGTTATGGTACTCAAATGGCATCTCTATATATATAGGTGTAAAGCGTATCTATCTGTTCTTCTCATGAACTAGCTACAATTGTGCATGCAGAGGGACTTGTGCCGTGCCGTGGAAATGGTGAGATCATACATACTCGAATGTAAATTTCTTCTTTTAAAATCCGATTGATGACAAAAAAGAATCTTGATTACAAGTTCACTGTAGCATATGTCATCCTTAGTTCCATTGCATGGGTGTCTTTACTTTAGAAATGATTAAGAAATTAAAACCAATTACAGCAACGTATTGCACGCTATTGATCCGATTTTAAAACAAGAATCATTCCTTCGTGAACTCACCATTTCCACGGCACGCAGAAGTCCCTCCCAAACAATTGTAGGTTGGCATGAAAGAACAAAACTCCTTGCATCTAATATATATATTGATGCCATTTTAGTTTCTCACATGTCTTTGGGCTTTACTTCACTACAAAGCATAAGAATACTTAGGGTCTGCTCCGCAATCATAGGGATAGCAGTGTTTTTAGAGTACCGGGTTTGAAGGATCCGATTTTGGATGGTTTTAAGTAGTAACTTTTAAACTAGATCAACTTATGCTTGGTAATTCATTAACCACGATTTTGAGACTTTTTTACACGAATAAAATTACCAATATGTCCATATAAAAATAAATTAATAGAAATACACGAAATAATAGAAAGGTCTGGATGAAAGTAGGAGAGAAGTTTGGATATTTGATCAAAATAATGGAAACTCATGAAATAATAGAAACGGCTACATGAAAGTAGGAGAAAGTATGAGAGATTTTAATAACTTACCGGAGAAATTAGCCATAGTTTGGAAGAAGTAGAAGAGAAACACAGATGAAAAATAAAAAAATATGGTAAGCTATTAGTAATTATAATTAAATATTTTTGATGAGTATATAAATATAATAAAATAATAAAATAATAAAATCGATCAAAATGCTTCAATTTTTGGTGTTTATAAAGGCACCCAAAATTACATTACACCGATTTTGGAGAAGTTTTGAGCCAGTCAAAATCAGTGCCTCAAAAAAATTAACAAGCAGCAGTTTTTAAAACACTTCGTAAACGGTCGGTTCAGAAATACCCCCAAACAGTGAATACACCATTACCAAGCAGTCCCTTTGGGTCTTCTTGGCAATTGATGGGGTAGCGGTTATGAGGTATTTTTAGGGTACTAGTTATGAGCAGTTATGAGGGGCCATTTTTTTGTGGTTTGATAATTCATTAACGAGCGGTTCTAAAAGTTTTTTTTTTTACATGAATAAAATTATCTATATGCCTATATATAACTAAAATGGTTCCGAGCACGGAAACTGCCACTCAGTCCACGCCTCGATCAGGATATAGAATTTCATAATTGATCAAAAATAATAGAAACACATGAAATAATAGAAAAGTCTGAATGAAAGTAGGAGAGAGAGATTTTAAAAATTTATAAAAATTAACAAGTAGAGGTTTTCATAAATGATATGTTTAAAAAACACCAAAACCAATAAAAATACGGTTACCAAGCAGTCCCTTAGTATTCAAAAATTAACAAGCAAACATGTCTTCTTTCTCTACCAGCAATACACGGTTAGGACACAATACTGCCAGGACATGCCAATGGAACACATATATTTGTGTGTCGAGATAATGTTCCGTTAACCAAGCTCATTTTAGTGTTCAAGTTTAGATCGTTAACCAAAGACAAGTTTAGCTAAACTTTTATCGAGCTGAGTGAAGTCAAAGCTTGTGAACTTCGCAGCGTTCTTACGTTCCCTTAGGGATACCCCTTTCCTAGACTCCTCGTGTACTCCTTCCCTTTTCCTATTGCATTTCGTGCTTGGTGCATCGTGGTCAAAACCATACTCATCATCTGCCATTCTGGATAAACTGTATAGTTTGTTCTGTATTATTTTCTGACTAAGATGCAAATCAGCATCATCTACCCTTTTCACTAGAAATTTCTCTTTGAAAAATCAGCATCATCTACCCTTTTCACTAGAAATTTGTCTCTGAACAAACATATAGTCAAGAGAACAATAAGATAAACAAATTGCATTTTTTTTAACATAACATATTCCATACAAATGTCTTGGATTCGACACATTCTATCAAATAAAGTTGATAAAATGATAAATTAATATTGTTTAAATTTGCATTTTTTTTCGACTTATCCATTGGCCTTAACCAAGCTTTTTCCGCTTCTTTATAATTGGATCATGGTTTGTTTAATTAATGCTAAACTATATATGAAGCATGGAGAAAGCCCGACACATAACACCACTAGGCAGTCGACAAGGTTAGGATGCAATACCGCCAACACATGCCAATGGAAATCATATAATTGTGTGTCTAGTCTAGATATAATTTATAAGAATTAAGCTAGAATTCTATGAATCTGTTCGATCTCGGTTCTACTTCATATTCCTTACAACAAATAAATTGATAAATATATGATACTTGTTAAAATAAAATACTCCTGCTGTTATTTACTACTTTATACAAATAATTAAATTGAAATCACTTCCCTTAAAGTTACAATCTTTAATTAGGAAAAAAAAAGAAAACATGTTCGGTGTTGTGTTGAGTATAAAGATTGTATAATTGGTTACATAACATATAATAGAAATATTAGCTTAAGACATTTATGTGCAGGGCCAACCTGTAAGGTTGCATTGCCCTCGCTAGAGCTAATTTTGGTTGTCCCTTGGCCCTTATTGATGTATATATATGTTTAAGTTGAGTTTGGGCTAGACTGACTGTAAGGAAAACAAATGGCCTGAGGGGTTGCCCTATAAAGGGGGTTGTCCAAACCTGAATTCTTATCAGACTGACCCATGAGCTGGCCCTGATTATGTGATGTGTTGCGGATAGATCAAGTATAGAAAATATAGATGGCATACGTGAAAATAAATTAGCTCTCACACAAAAGATTTAAGGTGCAAAAGCCTAAACTAGAGAAAACCACCGATCAAAATAGTGACAAATCACTATTATGGACAAGGGTAAAAATGAGAATTACCCTCTATAGAACAGATAGGGGATATTTATAACCTCAAAATTAGATAGAATAAGGAAACAAAAATTCATAATCCTAATAAGAAAACAAGAATTCAAGATATCCCAATAAATCTTCACCTTGGCTTAAATGCCTGATCTGAATATCAGATTATGCTTCTGCTCAGATGCCCTGTATGGGGCTAGTTTCAACTGTCAACATTGAGCAAGTCCAAAAAAATATGAACTTGAGAATAGGTACGAGTTTTGTAAGCAAATTAGTTGGATTTATAGTTATAATTATATATTTTTGATGAGGATATAAATATAATAAAATTGCTCATAATGTTCAATTTTTGGTGTTTATAAAGGCACTCAAAATTATCTTACACCAATTTTGTTGAATTTTTGAGCCAGTAAAAATTAGTGCCTAAAAAAAATTAACAAGCAGCAGTTTTTAAAATACTTCATAAACGGTCGGTTCAGAAATACCCCAAAGCCAGTGAATAAACCATTACCAAGCAGTCCCTTAGGGTCTTCTTGGCAATTGATAGGGTAGCAGTTATGAGGTATTTTTAGAGTATCGGTTTTGAGCAGTTATGAGGGGTCAGGTTTTGGGTGCTTTTAAGTATCGACTTTTAAACCATTCCAACTCAGGCTTGATAATTCATTAATGGGCGGTTCTAAAAGTTTTTTATACACGAATAAAATTACATATATGCCTATATATAAATAAAATGGTCTCGAGCACGAAAACTGTCACTCAGTCCAATGGAAATTATATATTTGTGTGTCAAGATATTATTCTGTTACAAAAATTACTATGTTTTATAAATTAAAACAAAGAGTACAAAGAGTACTTAAACAAGAAATCTAAGTACAGTTAAGACTGTGAAAAAGTGTGACGATGGAGATCGAGTACTGCAGCCGACTTCTTTTATTTCGTTGACGGTCCGACGATGAAGAAACTTGCAAGATCTCTGGCGCACTGGCACGAAAGACAAAAACTGAGATCCTGAGTATGCCTTCTCTATGTCTCACTATTTGTATCTCCCCCTGTATAGGAATATATCCATGTTATTTATAGCCATCTACACTGAAAGGCTATTCGCGTGCATGTGCTATGTGCACATGTATTTTGGGTTGCTGCATGGTCATCCTTAAGAAAATGTAGTTACCACCGTGATCGCATGTGAGCTCATGTCACGGTCGGGCTGCCACATAGCATTAGTTACGATAAGATGTTGCTAAGATCTCGGCCTATAATTTGGGTCATTTTCATCCACTGTGTGCGTGACTTGGGCAACTTGACATGTGGCCTGAACTACTCGTTGAGGATCTCTCGTCAGTTGTAACAGAACGATTTGGTCGCATAGAGCCGCATGAACACTCGACTGAATGAATAATCAGTCGCATAAGGGCTATGTCTCATGCAGACTATGACGCATAGGGACGTTGCCGTATGGAAGCTTATCTTGTGTACATGTGGCACTGCACAATTCTATACAAACAAAGGTAATTTTGACAGTGGCTTAAGCACTGACGTTTACTGTCAACATCGAATTCCAGGCATCCAAATTCATTTAATATTGTCAGTGTCATTAATGTTGTACAGACAGAAATGACACCATGCGTCAAACCTGTATGCGCCTAAGCTCTCTGCCGCATGCTTCCTTAGGTGTCGCATGCGCTTCAAGCCGCATAGATGCTTTGATGCATGAGACTTGTAATATGAGTGCATGTTTTTGGGGTTTTTTGTTCATGCTTCTACAGATACAATATAAAAGAACTAAACTAGAATTCTATAAATGTATTAGACCTAGGCTCTTCTTCATATTCCTCACAATAAATAAATTGATAGATATATCCTACTTGTTAAAATAAAACACTCTTGTTATTTACTACTTTATACAAACCATTATATTGAAGTCACTTCCATTAAATATATATAGCTTTAATTAGGAAAAACAAAAGAAAAAACATGTTATGTGTTGTGATGGGTAATAAAGATTGTATAATTGGTTACAAAATATGTAATAGAAAGAATAGCTTTAGACATTTATGTTCAGGGCCAACCTGTAGGTTTGCATTGCCCTAGCCAGAGCTAATTTTGGTTGCCCCTTGATCCTTATTGATGTAAATATATGATTAAATTGAATTTGGGCTGGGTCGACCATAAGAAAAACAAATGGTCTGAGGGGTTGCCCTATAAAGAGGTTGTCCTAGCGCGAAGTCTTGTCAGGCTAACCTTAGGCCGGCCCTGCTTGTCTGAAGTGTTGCTGACATATCAAGTATAGAACAAATATATGGTATGAACATGGAAATAAATTAGCACTAACAAAAAAGGTTTAAGGTGCAAAAGCCTAAATGAGAGGAAAACACCAGTAGAATAGAGACAATATTCACTACTGTGGACAAGAGTATAGATGAGAATTACCCTCATTAGATCATATGGGGGATATTTATAAACTCCTAATTACATAGAATAAGGTAACAATAATTCATAATCCAAATAAGAAAATAAGGATTAAAGATATCCTAACAAATCTCCACCTTGGATTGAATCCCAGATGTATGCTTTGCTAATACGCCCTGCTTGGGGCAAGTTCCAACTGTCAACATTGACCAAGTCCAAAAAAGTTTGAACTTGAGAATAGGTACCAATTTTGAGAGCATATCAGTTGTATTGTCCTCGGTTATGAGCTGTTATGAGGGATCCAATTTTTGGTAGTTTTAAGTATCGACTTTTAAACCAGTCCAACTTAGGCTTGATAATTCATTAACAAGCAGTTCTAAAAGTTTCTTTTATATGAATAAAATTACTTATATACCCATATATAAATAAAATAGTCTTGAGCACGAAAACTGCCACTCAGTCTATGCCTCGATCAGGAAGTAGAATTTTATAATTGATCAAAAATAATAGAAACACATAAAATAATAGAAAACTCTGAATGAAAGTAGGAAAGAGATTTTAAAAATTTACCAAAAAAGTAGCCATAATTTGGAAGAAATAGAAGAGAAACACATATGAGAAGAATAAATATGGTAGGATATTAGTAGTTATAATTATATATTTTTTGTGAGGATATAAATGAAATAAAATGATAAACAAATTGCTATTGCATTTTTTTAAAATAACATATTCCATACACATGTCTTAGATTCGACACATTCTATCAAATAAAGTTGATAAAATGATAAATTACTATTGTTTAAAATTGCAATTTTTTTTTACTTATCCATTGGCTTTCACCAAGCTTTTTTTTGCTTCTTTAGAATTGGATCATGGTTTGTGTAATTAATGCTAAACTATATATGAATCATGGAGAAAGCCCGACGCATCATACCACTAGGCAGCCTACAATGTTAGGACGCAATACCGCCAGCACATGCCAATAGAAATCATATATTTGTGTGTCTAGTCTAGATATAATTTATTAGAATTAAGCTAGAATTCTATGAATGTGTTAGACCTCGGTTCTACTTTATATTCCTCACAACAAATAAATTGATAGATATATTCTACTTGTTAAAATAAAACACTCTTGTTGTTATTTACTACTTTATACAAATCATTAAATTGAAGTCACTTCCATTAAAGCTACAATCTTTAATTAGGAAAAACAAAAGAGAAAACATGTTCGGTATTGTGTTGGGTATAAAGATTATATAATTGGTCACATAACATGTAATAGAAAGAATAGCTTAAGACATTTATGTGCAGGGCCGACACATAGGGTTGCATTGTCCTCGCTAGAGCAAATTTTGGTTGTCCCTTGGCCATTATTGATGTATATATATGTTTAAGTTGAGTTTGGGCTGGGCTGACTATAAGAAAAATAAATGGCCTGAGGGGTTGCCCTATAAAGGGGGTTATCCAAGCCCCAAGTCTTATCAGACTGGCCCATGAGCTGGCCCTGATAATATGATGTGTTGCAAATAGATCAAGTATATAAAAAATAGATGGAACACACGTAAAAATAAATTATCTCTCACACAAAAGATTTAAGGTGCAAAAGCCTAAACTAGAGAAAACCACTGATATAATAGTAAAAAATCACTATTATGTACAAGGGTACAAATAAGAATTACACTATGTAGAACAGATAGGGGATATTTATAACCACAAAATTACATAGAATACGGAAACAAAAATTCATAATCCTAATAAGAAAACAAGGATTCAAGATAACCCAACAAATCTCCACCTTGGCTTAAATGCTTGATGTGAATATCAGACTATGCTTCTGCTCAGATGTCCTGTACTCGGCTAGTTCCAACTGTCAACATTAAGCAAGTCCAAAAAACTATGAACTTGAGAATTGGTACGACTTTTTTAAGCAAATTAGTTAGATTTTCCTCGGTGTTGACCTTCTCGATCTTGATCATTTTCACTAAACAGATAAAGTGGTATCTTTTGTCGATATGTTTCGTTCGATCATAAAATATATGATCTTTTGCTCTGACAAGTAAACCATAATCTGACTATCACAATACAAAATAGCCTGCTCTGGATGAAATCCCAGATTGCTTACCAATACTTTTAACCAAATGCCTTCGTTTCTTTCATCGTTGCCAACTATTCCGTTTGTAGTGTAGCCTTCCAACTAATGATAAAACCCACCAAAGTAAAGGCATAGCCGTGATTAATTTTCATCCGTCAAGATTGCCCATATAGTTTGAGTCAAAGTATCCAACTACTTCGAATAAGTATCTATCCCTCCGTGAACAATTCCCACTTTTGTCATTTCCTCCAGCCACTTGCCTCTTCCCAATGTGACTTCCCATATTTGACCATAAACCTAATGTCTATGCTAACAATGTATGTAATATCATGACGAGTATAAACTATAGCATACATCAGGCTTCCCATTGTGGTAGGAAATATGAATCAAGACATCTGATCCTCATGGGCTTCTGATTTAGGTGTATTTATCACCAAAAAATTAAGAGTTCTCGGCTAATCGAGTACTCACCTGGCTTCGTATTTGGCATACTGAATCTCTCCAACAAATTATCGATGTATCACTTTTGTTACAAGAAGAATATATTGTTCTTACGGTTCCTCAAATTTTTCCTACCAAGAATCTTCTAAGTTAACCCGAGATCTTTCATATTAAACTCACTACTGATTAGCACCTTAAAATTTTGAATTATCTTGAGGTGCGATAAATATGTCTCTACGTAAAGGAGCAAATAGTATATGAACCATCATAAATCTTATTTTTATAAATACAAGTATTATATGGAATCCTAATATATATAGTCATTATTATATGGACTCCTAATATATATAGTCATTCTCTACCATAAACGGATCAAAACACTTATTCCACTGCCTTGGTAACTTCTTTAATCCGTATAAGTACTTTCACTGTCCATAAACATGATCCTCCTTATCGTGAACTGTGAACCCCTCTGGCTAGCTCAATATGATGTTCTCTTCCAACTCTCTATGAGAAAATATTGTCTTCACATCAAGGTACTCCAGATCATCATATGCTATAATAACTAGTAGCACCTAGGATATAATGTCTTACAACGGAAGATAAAATCTTGTTATTATCCATGACTTCTCTTTTATTGTAGCCTTTAGTTACCAAATGAGTCGTGTATCTTGAGAACCCCAAATTCTTGTTCTATACAAATTTATAACCTATTATATTCCTTCCTGCTTGCGGTAGAACATGATCTATGTCTGATTCTTGGGAAGCGAATCTCATCTCTTTACCCATCACCACAATCCTTTGGCTAGATATTTTTATCATAATAGCATCCAATATATAAAGGGATTTTGAGACTCCACCTCTTCTGCTACATTGAGTGCGTATGCTACTAGTTCTTCATAACCATATTTCTAATAAGGGGCATGGATTTGTCAATATGGATTATCCGTGACAATTTTGTCCGATGCCTTTTGCTATTATTATTGTTGCGGTTGCAACTCCTGTGGATATGTGACATATGGCTCCACCTGAATTGATCATAATGTTGTCATGTTAAACTCTACTTGCTTGTTAATGTCCTCTCTTGATACCTCAAACTCCTATCTTGGATGAAGCATAGACTTCTCATCAAATTGCACGTTCTAACTAATTACCACTTTAGAACTTGCACCAAAAAAATTGTAGCCTTTTGTACCTACTCCATAACCCAAAAATAACTACTCCTTTTCCATTGCTTCCAACTTTCCTTCACTAATATGATAACACACATTCAATAAAATATATAAATTGAATTGTACTCAATAATTTTTTTGGGCCATACCTCGATAATAGTTTTGCAATCAATGGTTGTTGTTGGAGAGAAATTCACGAAGTTACATGTATTGATGACCTCATCCAAAAAGTCTTTCGACAAGCCATACAAAGCGAATGAATTGTAGGTATATAAATGGTAGCTTCATGATGCTACGCTCCAGCAATTCGAAACGTGTAACACCAGATCCCTTGGCTCCATGATGCTACGCTCCATCCATTCAAAACATGCTATGAGTGTCGCATCGTCCGTCTACGGCTATGGCTATACCGTAATCCTCTACATCAACTCGTCATAGAGAGTTGCGATCTGAAGGTCAACTCTCTCCTGGGATCGCTGTGACTCTATGGATGGTTATGGGGTATAAATATTAGCACAGGGTATCCTAGAGGACTGTGACGTAACATAGGCATCGTAGGATCCCGTAACATAGTACGTACCCCTATACAGAGCATCAATGCTCTCATCCACAGCTCGTCATCCGATGGAGCTGGGTGGGCCAGGGATTGCGAGGAACTACCCCCCTCCCTGTGTGGGCTTTGTCGACTCTTCACGGAGCTTCCTATACTCATCCTATAAAAATATGTATATATCGATAAGCGTACCACTTACTATATATCTTAGGTACTTATGATTAATTAAATATATTTTTTGCTAAGTTATATCAAAATTAATAAAACATAAGACTAATACTTAAGTATCTCTACGTCTCCCTATCTTTGATAAGTTGTCCCCACTTCCTATGTGTGGCGAGGAACACTGTCACCATGTTTGAGTCATCACCCCTCTGAATCGACCCACCGCACCACTTTCCCGTCCTCTGCCGAGCCGCCTTGGCCTTCTCCGACTTTTTCTTATACCTATCCTCGTTGAATCTAACCCTCATTGCAGTCCACTGCTAAGGAATGATTCAACCTTGGATCAGTTTTTCTTCGCGATCATGAGCCTTTTGGTCATCCATAGCATCACGAATCAACTTGGGACCGATGGAAGAAACTATTGCTTGATCTGTGCGGCCGGTGTGGTAGATAGAAATATATTCTTTACAAAAATTATAATAGTTATTTATAAAATATTAATATAAAAATATTACTGATGTTAAAATCTAATATACTTTTATCTTGAAGTGCCCAAACCAGAATGCCTTTCTCTCTTCTGAAATATCCCAGTAGTTTATCCATGGCCCACCATAGTTTTGCCTCAGAAAATATCTTAATGTTCTCTGTACCACCGGGGGATGATATCTATATATATTGATAATTAAACTCATTAAAAAGTAAATATATATATAAAACAAATAACTAATTAACTTACTTTTAGGGCCATCGGCCCAAATCTTTATTCTTGTCTCATCTGGCAGAGCGCACAGAGGATAGCTCTGTTATGGAGATGTAGTCGGCTCAACCGCCATCTCCTCCTCTGTCTTTGTGGTACCGTCAGTAGCAGGAAATTAGACGGAGCAGGAACACTAGAAGGGATACTCTCGGCCTGGAACTGCTGGTCCTAGGAGTACTATTAGTCCCAGGAGTACTGTTATGTACGGTCATCGCAGTCGCAGTCTGAGGTATTGCTGGTCGATATTATGGAGAACTCGGAGATGAGGATCATGAAGGAGTATCCGTAATCGATGCTACTAGTGACTTCATTACTTTATGATCTTAAATACATTGCTCTTTTACTTCACGATGAACACTAAAACCATCATTGAGTAGTTATCATTCAATGAAAAAAATATCTTATGCTGCCCTTCAATAGACATGAAGAAGGACCCGAGACATCTAAGTGGATGTAATCAAGCGTCAATTTATTCAGATGTGCCGCTTTGGTACACTGACTTTGGCGTTGCTAGCCGATAATGCAGTACTCACAAAGGTCAATCGCCATCTTGTGGTCGTCGAGCAAGCCTTGCTTGGTAAGTGTAGTCATGCCTTTTTTGACATATGAAGATTTATCGATGGATGATACCGTAATCGATCTTGTGACCATCTTGCCATAAAAGATATACAAGCTTCTTTCATTAACTCCCATCATCATCACTAAAGTAACTTCTCAACCTTTAATAATGACTAATGACCTCAGGAATCGAGAAACCAACAAAATAAGATTCTTCTTCAGGTCAAGGACATGTTGAACGTTAGTAAGTATCCTAATGATGCATGCATCATGCATCCTAATACGAACTGTGCCAATCTCGATTGTCTTGCATGGTATATTATTGCCCATCAATATGTTTCTATTATCCATCTTATCATACGTGATAAACCAATCACGGTTTATAACTACTTGGTAAGAGCACCCTAAATCTAGTACTTATTCATCTTATGGTCCATAACTAATATGACCATATTAGTTACACATTATTATTTGACTCAACTGAGACCTATACTCATTTCTCATTACTACAAGGTCAATAATTTCTTGGATGAAAAAGTTCTAAAGTTGTTTACATGATCATTACCAGTTTGGATAGACCTCCATGATAGGTCTTAGAAAATATAAATAAAGAGAAAACACATGTTACAAATTAGTGCATACTATACACTATCAGTCCTATTCTTGAGGAGGAGGAGGACTTAGTTAGTTAGTTGACTTAGTCTATCTATTTGATTTAGTCATCAGTTTATGTAGGATTCGATAGTTAGTTGAATAATTTCAACAGCAGGTTTTGCAAAACTTGGTCCAAGTCTGTAAGTATTGTTTGGGAAAAAATAGTATACATGTGCTATAACTACAGTTTTAATTTCACTACTTAAGTTAAGTGTTTCTTTTTTTTTCTTTTTTTTGCTAAAAATAAACTTCATTTAGAAATCTACTCAGTAAATATTGGCTATATCATGAAAAATATGAACAAATGTACATTATGGTGTTTCATCATATAACCTAGAAGATGCAAATTTATATATTATAAACCAGTGAAAGGATTGTCATTCCTCGATTCTGTAAAACTAAAGGTTGCCACTTTGTGTGATACCGTACAAGCCTGAATTTATACTTGTACAAGGCATGCTCTTGCTCATTTTATAAACATATATTTTTAGAGAGGGTTGCAGCAATCACATAGAAATTGAATACACACATTGGAAGAAAAATATTCTTTTATTGATAACTTTTCATGTGGAAACATAAGACCCTCAAACGGCCAAGTAGAAATGACATACTTGGGTTACAACTTGCAAAAATATTAAAATAAGATACAATGTTGCTCCATTCATCATATCTATTATTAATTAAAGAAAACTCATAAAATACCTTCAGCAAAAGTCTTTTTCTTCACTTGGAATCTTCAAGTGCAAGGCTTCTAAAGAGTCAGACCTAAACTTTCAGCATCGTTGGGAAGCATCTAAGTTCTCAGCAGCTGAGGTTGACAACAAACATGGGTCATTACATTATCGTGTACTGGTGAGAGGTCGTAACCAATCTGACCTAAAATTATCACTAAATAAATATGTGAAAGAAATATTTTATAATAGTGGTTTTGCTATGTTTTCTTAATTTTAATTAACAGTTCATGTAGTAAGAACATAATAAAAATATAATAATTTATCACCATTTGGTGATTCTTACCCACGGTCGTTCAACCATCTATGTAATAGAATAATAACTTACTCTACCTACACAAGACATTATTACTTATAATTTATGTCTATATGAAGGTCACTAGCCGAGCCATTACGACATTCCTAGATTTTGATGCCCCTTTCAGTGCAGGAAGATAGCTTCATTGAAGGTCCCAAAATTTTGATGCTAGTACATCAATACCCTTGTTCCCCCAAGGGCGAAGTGGTCCCATGGCCTTGTATAAACCCCCCGATTTTTTAGGAATTTTTAAATGGATTTTTAGATAATTTTTGGGATTTTTTGGGATTTTTTTACTGATTAAAACCTAGGTATTTTGGAAATTAAATGATTTTTAATTATTGTTAATTAATATTAAAATATTATGAAAATAATATTTTATGGTGTAAAATGAAAAACTAGAAATAGGGTAATTTTTCGGGAATTTATTGGACCCCGAAAATATTTTTAAAGCCCTAAAAACTAATTAATAATTAAACCAAAATAAACCCTGAATTAAACCCGGTTTATTTCTAAATAAACCAAACCAACCTGAACCGAACCGTGGAGAACCAAACCAAACCGAACCCACTCTTAACGGGTCGGGTCGGGTCGGATCCGAATTGAACCCGACCAAGACCCGTTAACCCGGCCGAAAACCTAAATCCTAATCCGAAATCTAATCCGCCTGTTCCAGCGCCTATTTAACCCCTCGACCGCCGGCCGGAACCCTAATCTCTCTCCTCTCTCCCTGACCTCGCCATCGTCGTCCCCATCTAACCCTTTCCCCACCGTCTCACCATCACCCTCTCCCCTCTCAGCCCGCTCAGCCGTCTCCCCGAGCAGACCCCTCTCCGCCTCCCTCCTCTGTCGCCTCCATCGACCACGAGCCCCGCTGCCCCAAGCCCAGCTCCGTCTTCCTAACCGCCTCGAGATCCTCCGTCGCCCTCAAAACCCGCAGCAGCCGAGCCTCGACCACGACCTACAGCAGCTCAGACTGAGCTGCTTCCGCAGAGCCGCCTCCGGCTGAACACCCCCGCCCCGAGCTGCCTTCCCCCACCAGCTCAGGCGAAGATCTCCGACAGAAACCCTAACCCTAGCTTCAGTGCATCGTGACCCCTTGTGTCGTGTCAACTCGCGGACATGAGAAACCCTGTTCCACGGAGACCTGTTCAGGTAACCCGTTCTCTCTCCTCGTTGCCCCATTTTTTGTTCCTTCAGTTGTGACGTGTAGGCTGTGTAACCCTCTCGATGCCCGTGCAACCCGTTCGGTGCATCACGTTCTGTAGCGATCGCGAACCATGATCCAAAAACAGAAAAAATAATACCCTATTTTTCCCCGGAACTGAGTGCGCCCTGCCAAATGGGACGACTTGGTTGTGTGCGGTCTTTATCGAAAGGTGCACGCCGTTGATACGGATGTGCCAGATTTCGCAGAAGTTGATTTGGATGTACGTGCACACCAGAATCAACGCGTATCCGCCGACAATGCCCCGTATCCGCCTATTCTGGAATACGTTGTAACTTTGTGTATGATCCGAATTGAACCAAACCCGCGGGACAACGTCGGCCCAAATCTCTGTCCTCGTCTCCTCCGGAGGTGCGCATGGAGGATCTTGCTGATGTTGGGACAACGTCGACACTACCTCCTCGACATTCTCATCTGTCCCCATGGTTCCGTCAGCAGGAGGAACGCTGGACGAGGGTGTACTATCACGCCAGGAACTACTCGTCCCAACAGTCGGGCATGTGTGTGATCGATATACTGGAGTACTGGGCGACGATGATCCGGAACCAACAGTAGGCAGTACCGGAGTGGCACTCTGTCTACCTCGGGACCTGCCGAATCCTCCGTGTCGTCATGTCATATCTGATAACAATATATGATAAATATAGAGAAACACAAATATATACTATATTCTACAGTCGAAATGTGATACATATCTCAAAGCATTCTACAGTCAAAATATAGTTACATTCTACATGCAATATTTTTTATTTTCAATCATCTTCAAAAAATTCATCTTGTTCGCCTTCGTCGTCCTGCTCTTCCTCTTCCTCGTCTTCACTTTCATCTACTTCGTCGTCCTCTTTGGATAATTCTACATCTTCTATATTATTACTCGTATAATGAGTAACTTTTGTTGAGTCCACATCTGCAATATTTGTTACAAGAGGTAGATCGTCCTCCTGATAAGCTATTTCGTCAATGTCAAAGGTATTTCTAGCCTTAGTCTTGCATACTGCCCACCAATCCGACCTCGCTATCCTCCGTCTAGGATAAGTTGTGAAGTACACGAGCTGAGCCTGACTTGATAGGACAAATGGTTCGTAGCCTTGATATCTACGCTTGTACTTTATATCCACAAGGCCATGCTTGTCAATTTTCCAACCTTGATCTTGAATCGGATAGAACCATTCACACCTGAATAGCACGATATTAGCAGGTTCTGTGCCATAATTATATGTCAACTCCATAATCTCTCGTAAGATGCCAAAAAAATCATTGCCCGGATTGACGTCTTTGTAGTTTGAAGATTTGATACACAAACCACTATTTTTTGTGGAATCAAGATCCAGAAAGCTGTCTCTGATAGGAGCATTTGTTAACTTGAACCTGAACCCATTTACACAGAAACTTGGCCATATTTTTACGACAGTAATTGGTCCCTTGGCTAGAGTTCTAATAGATTCAGTCTCGGGTGATATTAGACGATCGACCTAAATACCAAAGTAGCGATAGTAAGTTATTTGTTTTGCAAGTGCAGAAATAAAAAGTAATTACCAAGCATCTTATATATGCGCTCAACCAAGAACGAAAATGGCATCTCATATCTTGTTCTACTCTTCGTCTGTTATGTAGGGTCTAACCGACCTCAACTCATCATTATATGTGCTGAAAATCAATGAAGCAACTGCTGATTAGTAGCATAATAGTATCTTATACTATTACATTGAGATGATGTAAACGTGGACGTATTAATTACTTACCCCTCTAGCTTCTCCACTTCATCCTCGTCGCAATTGAGTAATATATACAATTGAGCAGCCCTTAGCTCATCGTCATTCAAATATCTCTTCTTCATTTTTCCCGAAGGCTTTTCGGATGCATTGAATACTTTGAGTATTGCATCATTAGATTCCTGATATGCGTCATCGTTTCTGGGAGCTTTCGTCCTATTAGTAGCAACATGCGGTTTAAAATACGTCGAGCAAAAGTTTGTAATCTCCTCGAGAATATAAGCTTCACAAATAGAGCCTTCAACCCGTGCCTTATTTTTCCCTTTCTCTTTAGGTGATTCAGATGGCGCTTGAAGGGGTACATCCACCGATAACCGACAGGACCACAATACGTGCCTCATAGGAAAGATGAATTAGCAAATGCTCCATAGAGTCGAAGAATCCAGGAGGAAACACCTTCTCGAGCTTACATAGTGTTACCGCAATGTCCCTCTCTTGCTTTTCTAGACGATCGACGAGCAACTTAGTACAACAAAGATCTCTGAAGAATATGCTCAGCTCTGTCAATGGGCCCCAAATGACCTGCGGTAAGAATTCTCGAAATGCAATCGGAATTAACCTCTCCATGAATACGTGATAATCGTGGCTCTTCATACCTACTAGTTTGTTCTCCTTGAGGTCGACGCATCTTCTCAAGTTCGACACGTACCCGTCTGAAAACTTTAGACCCTGAATCCACCTACAAAATCTACCTTTATCCTCTTTATCCAGTGAGAAAACTGACTTAGGTTGCTTTAACTTTCCATTCCCCTCCTCAATCAAATGCAATGCAGGACGTCTACATATGTCTTCTAAGTCCAACCTGGCCTTCGGATTATCTTTCGTCTTCCCCTTTAGATCCATTACAGTATTAATTATGTTATCAAACACATTCTTCTCGATATGCTTGACATCAAGGTTATGTCTGATCAGATTGGTGCTCCAATATGGCAGATCCCAGAATATACTCCTCTTCGTCCAGTTATGGGTGCGGCCAAATCCGTCACACTTGTACCCCTTAGCTGGCTCTTCGATAGCACTTGGTAAATCTTTTACCTCTTCCCATATCGTGCATCTGGGCCACCTTGGCGGTGGATTGGCCTTCTCCACAACTCCTGCACGAAAAGTATTCCGATTTCTCCGGTACGGATGATCCTTCGGCAAAAATTGTCGATGACAATCGAAGAAGCACGATTTGCTCCGTGTTTCAAATGGAAAGCCTGAGAATGGTCCATGCAATACGGACAAGAGAGACGACCATGGGTGCTCCATCCCGATAATATTCCATAGGCCAAAAAGTCGTTGATGGTCCACATAAGTGCTGCCCTCATTTAAAAATTCTGCTTTCTAGAAACATCGTACGTGTTGGCACCTACTTCCCACAGCTGATTCAACTCATCTATCAAAGGCTGTAAATACACATCGATGTTCCTCTTCGGATTGTTCGGACCCGGGATAATAACGGTTAGGAACATATACGGAGTCTTCATGCACATCCAAGGCGGTAGATTGTACGGAGTGACGATCACAGGCCAACACGAATATTGGGAGCCCGAAAGTCCGAATGGGGTAAAACCGTCAGAGCAGAGCCCCAATTTGACATTACGCGCTTCCTCAGCAAAATGTGGATACTCTCGATCAAAGTGCTTCCATGTTTCTCCATCGGATGGATGATCCAATACTCCTTCGATCTGTTTTCGCCTGTGCCAACTCATGTTTTCTATAGTCTCCTTAACCATAAACAACCGCTGCAACCGCGGCGTCAAAGGCAAGTAGTGCATCGAATCGGTAGGCTTCCTTGCACCGACAGACTTTCCTCTAACAGTGGCCTTATAGCGATCAGCACCACAGAATCTGCACTTATCTTCATCCTTGTCATCTTTGTAGTACAACATGCACCCGTTGCGACATGCATCAATTTTCTCGTATCCCAACCAAAGCGATCTCACCATCCTCTTAGATCGATAGAAGTCTTTAGGCAACTTTGCACCCTCGGGCAAGATCTCTATAATCAAATCGAGCAGTCGATTATAGCATTCTTGCGACATGTTAAAATCGGACTTGATGCTCAATAATCTTGTAACCACCTCCAACGGTGAATGATCCTCACAACCAGGATATAGTAGAGTCCTTGCATTCTCCAGCAACTCCATAAACTTTGCAGCATCGGCATTCGGTGCCTCCTTAGCTGCATCATAATTGTCCGGATTGAAACTAGGTCCCGCCGCATCATAATTGTCCAAATTGAAACTAGGTCCCGCCGTATCATAATTGTCAGAATTGAAACTAGGCCCCGCCGCATCATAAACCATGTTCACCAACCCGTCGTCGTAAGCATCGTGGTCTTGGACATCCATATACGGCTCCACATAGGGCTCCGACTCCGATACTAGAGAAACAAGTTCTCCATGCGCGGTCCACTGATAGTAATTCGGCGTGAAGCCCTTCGAGTATAAATGATATGTAACTTCCACTTCTGGATGATATTTTCTGTTGCGACATCTCACACACGGACACTTAATTTTGGTACCATCCATGTACTGAGGGAAAGCCTTGGCGAACTGCAGAAACTGCTGTACACCCTCAATAAATTCATCCCGCACACCGCACATGTCATCAGGATGACGGTTGTACATCCACGCAGATAGTAATTCATATCCATTTCTAGATACTTCTGCAAAAATGACAGTATGTATCATATAAATCATTACATACAGTGGTTTATCACCTAACTTCATAACTTAACCGTACTATAAAAATCATAACTGATATAATACATACTTTCATTTATCAAAGTCTAAAATAAGCAATATTCAAAACAACTTAAAAGAGGCCAAGTCTCTTAGTTTTTTAATATTTTATACTATTGGTAAAAGCTTGGGTTCTTTACTGTATACAATGCTTGCTAGGACTATAGTTACTTAGCTAACTATTAACAAAATCAAGTATATCAGTAAGTAACTATTTAACTACACTAACTATGTACTAATTTAATACTAAACTGATACCCTTAACTTCTACCCAATAACTCATGCTAACCCATCTTAAACCAACTAACCAATACCTTGACACTAAGCTAACTAACACTAGTATACATAGCTCACTAAATGCAACTGAAAACGGATACTGATACAGTAGGACTTGTTGATACTTACTGATACATGGTTGCTGTAATGACACAGTGCTGATACTTACTTAATACTAAACTGATACCCTTAACTTCTACCCAATAACTCATGCTAACCCATCTTCAGTTGCCTGCTCACTGTTGCAGACCTCCTTCTCACTGCACACTATAAGGCTCGAGCATCCATCAACACTTCTACCTGGAACCCCTCACCCTGCTACTACCATTGCTCCATACCCTAACTGATACAAGAGTATCAGTGTGTCTACAGTCCAACTCAACTCACTAAAACATCTAAAACTAACTACCTAAAGGCACTGTGTAGAAACCGAAATGCTTATTCAGTTGTTCACTGAGTCGTGCCTCCTACAATATACTTTGCACATCTGACTGCACACTGGTGATACTTTCCTACTGCTGAACTTCTCCCTTTATATTGTTCCCTTGCTGCATTGCTGCAGGGCTCGACTGATACACTGAACTCCTACTGCAACACCAATACCCAAGCACAATGTTGCATTGGCCCTTCTTACTGCTGCTGCTATTGCAGTTAGCTACCTTGTTGTGCATCCCCTTCATAAAGTTGTACATCTCTTTTGTCACTGACTACACGAACACCCCTATGCATTTCTGGGTACAATGACTGCTCCTTCTCGAGGCTGACTCCACGTTGCTGCTCATCGCAAGCTCCTCAACCCGATCCCCCTCGACCACTAGTACACTGATACACAGTGTGGTCGAGGCACACTGTGCACACCATAGTAAAACCGATTCCCCCTGATACACTGGCATACTGATGCACAGTTTTACGCCCCGAGCTTTTCTTCCCTCACACAAAAATATAAAGTCACTAAACTTACTCACTCACTCACTCACTGATACACTAAACTCACTGATACACTAAACTAAACTCACTGATACACTAACCTCAACATAGCCCTACCTTCATGTAAAACAACAAGCTCTCCACTGACTGATACACTGAGGTATCAGTGCCAACACAGTGCACATACAGTGAAGAGACAGTAAAGAACGATGATGCTCCCTGTGTAAATTAGTCCCATGTCAGTGTGTGTGAGTGTGTGTGTGTGTGTGTGTGTATCTGCGTCTGTGTGTGTGTCGTGTGTGTCTGTCAGTGTCTGTGTGCGTGTGTCATGTCTGTGTGCATGTGTCGTGTCTGTCCAGTCATCAGTTGTGTTAGTATCACATGAGAGAGAGAGAGAGAGAGAGATTACCTAGAGCTCGAGGAGGAGGAGGGGGGTGCCGGAGTAGCCGCAGCCGTGGAGAGGCGGTCGCAGGAGAGGGGGGGGCGGGGGAAATCAAAAACATATGGGGAAAAAGAATCTGAGCCCTAATTAACCAAAATTTAGCGACGTTTAGCGACGTCAAATAAAAATTTCGCTAAATTTTAATTTAGCGACATCAAAGACGTCGCTAAACACGTTGCTAAATATTTTTGACATATACGTCACTAATTACGACGCTAAACGTCGCTAAAACAGATATATTAGCAACGTTTGGCGACCTTAATTGAACTTATACCGACTCATCTTTTAAAATCTTAATAAAAGTCGCTGAACGTCGCTAAATGTCGCCATTTAGCGACGTTTAGCGACGTTTAGCGACGTTTACAATGGAGTCGCTGATTTAGCGACGTTTATACCAGGAGTCGCTAAAATACGTCGCTAATCCCGCTTTTTTTAGTAGTGCCGGACCCGTTAACCCGGTCGGAAACCTAAATCCTAATCCAAAATCTAATCCGCCTGTTCCGGCGCCTATTTAACCCCACGACCGCCGGCCAAAACCCTAATCTCTCTCCTATCTCCCCGATCCCGCCATCGTCGTCCCCGTCTAACCCTTTTCCCGCTGTCTCACAACCACCCTCTCCCCTCTCAGCCCGCTCAGCCGTCTCCCCGAGCAGACCCCTCTCTGCCTCCCTCCTCTGTCGCCTCCGTCGACCACGAGCCCCGCTGCCCCGAAACCAGCCCTGTACCACCACTGCCCATCACCTCCGTGTTTCCCTCTGCCTCGAGATCCTCCGGCGCCATCGAAACCCACAGCAGCCGAACCTCTACCACGACCAACAGCAGCTCCGGCTGAGCCGCCTCACCAGAGCCGCCTCCGGCTGAACACCCCCGCCCTAGCCGCCTTTCTCCACCAGCTCCGGTGAAGATCTTCGGCAGAAACCCTAACCCTAGCAACAGTGCACCGTGTCCCCTTATGTCATGTCAACTCGCGGATACGCCCCGTTCCACGGAGCCCTGTTCAGGTAATCCGTTCTCTCTCCTCGTTGCCCTATTTTTTGTTCCTTCAGTTGTGAGGCGTAGGCTATGTAACCCTCTCGATGCCCGTGTAACCCGCTCGGTGCGTCACGTCTTGTGGCGATCGCGAACTGCGATCCAAAAACCGGAAAAACAATACCCCATTTTTCCCCGGAACTGAGTGCTCCACACCAAATGGGATAACTTGGTCACGTACGGTCTTCACCGAAAGGTGTGCGCCATTGGTACGGACGTGCGAGATTTTACAGAAGTTGATTTGGATGTGCGTGCACACCGGAATCAACGTGTATCCGCCGACAACTCCCCGTATCCGCCTGTTCTGGAATATGTTGTAACTTTGCGTACATGCGTCGGATCGAAACGAAACTTGTGCCATCGGACTTGTAGCAATACGCTGGTCCTGTGACCCAAGTTTGGTTTGATTCTGAGAATATTGACAAAATCGTATATCGTGGGCCCCACGGCTCTACTTTTGTGATCGGCTCATCGAATCCAATTTTGGAAGTTTCGTTGGGTTCGTATTATCGTTCTGGACTTGTTGACACTAAGTTTGACGAATTTGGAGACCATTGGTTCTGACACATTTTTTGGTGCAAAGCGGCCCACATGTGGACTCCGCTTTGACCAAAAACTGTTATTTTTGCCCCTGTGTCCAAATTGGACTCAAGGACAGGCGTTTCTAGCTATTTGATATTTTCTTAATCTGATGGTGATATTTATTTCGGTAACCGGAGGAGTACCTGCAAATCACACTGAGACCAGAGCTACAGTTGGAGCCAGAACCTCAGGCAAGTGTACCTTGCCAAATCTTGCAGTTCTTGTTCCTTGATTTATTTATATGTTGTACATGCTTGACCTAGGACCGTGTGACTTTACTTAGCATTCGATTAATGGTTGGATGCCAATACCGTACGCGGAGTTGTGTAACGTCACCTAGAGATGGATATCGTGACCCTTTACATTCTCGTACTTGTCTTATCAAGTACATAATAACCCAGGACACTGGACACTATTCTTGTGACAGAATCTTCCTAAAATATTCAAGGTGATTCTGTATAGGATACAGGTTTTATCACATAGACATTATATTCATAGACATTATATGACTTGCTGCATTAGTTTTGATCTTGCGTTTCATGAATATGAGACGTGTGATTACATTGGGTGGAGAGAGTATTACCATATCAAAGGCTGATTATATTACATATATTATTGTCTGGAGGTGCTTTGGCATATATACTGGAGTCGTGATACTACTTGCTTTGGCATATATACTGGAGTCGTAATACTAATGCTGCTTTGGGTTTCCCCGACACAGAGCCTATAGTAGTCTCAGCCCGAGTATGACTAAAACTCTCACTTGCATATCACTTAGCTGGTTATATATTTACCCTATTATTTTATTTATTGCTGCACTAGTTTTATTTTGGCATGAGTTATTTTATACCTTGCTATGTCCTCTAAGAATCTGGATTCCGGATTATGTCCCCAGGATTAGCAGACGAGATCTATCCCGAGGTATACGGGACCGGAGCATTAGTAGAAGTAGGAACAGGTGCATACAGTGGAGCAGTACCAGAACCCGAGGACGAGATCATGCCAGAGGACTTCTCCTGAGTATTGGATTTATATACTCAGTTATTTCTATTTCTAGTCACTTTATTTCATGTCTATTGCATTGATGTATCAGACTTATTCTCGGGTTGTTCCCCGAGACACTTTTATTGAGATATGTTAGATTATATTTATTTACATTTATTCTGGCATTTGATCTGTGATTATCTGTTGTGGATGAGTTTAGAATAGGCTGTGACTTGTATCATTGGACCTATTTATTGTGGTTACAGCTTAAGTACGTCCTGGTGGATCCATTAAATTGGATTTGTCCGTCGGTGTGTGCTGCTAGCTATTGCCATGTGTCTAGTTCCTCGATATTTTAGGACTGGGGCGTGACACCTTGGTACACTGCTTCGAGGAAACTATCTCTTGGGCATAATTTGTCTATGACTATGCATATTAAACTTTTCTAATAAAAGAACATACCATGCATGTACATCTAACTTGATAATATATGCCATAGTTCTCATTTTATTTCCACGAGTCGTAGCTCTCCATACTTATCACCCATTTTAGGATTTAACATAACCAATCCTTCTATAATAGCACCGGTTGATAGATTTATGATTATTTATATTTCTGTATTTCTTGCTAGGTATTATTGATCCTTTTTGTTAAGCGTAAAGACTAAAGGATTCATCGAATGATCGAAGTCACTCACTAGTTGATGAATTGCTGAGAAAGAGAGATCTTCCATAGGAATTTAGGCTCTTCTCACTCACTCACCTATATTTGCACAAACAATGATTCAAAATTTATCTTCTTCTTCTCTCAGCAGTTTGATATGAATATGAGACAGTGAAAGCAAACAATATAAATCGTTCATTAAAAATATTCACAAAAATGCATCATAAAACCAACAACGAAAGCACATAGAAAACCAATATTGCAAGGGTCTTGTGGTGTAGATCGTTATAAAGAGTTCATTCTCCAAGACACAATGCACTGCATCTTGGGCACAACTTCTAAGGATTCTATTCCATAACAAGGAAGGGTTCTCCGTTCATTTGTCCTGATCAATCGATACCGGTATAGTTTTTCCATAATCTGATTCTGACTCGACCATTCTAGCCATTAACCCATACCACGCTCTACAACATGATTACCGTTATCCATAACGGGATCAGGGAACTATATAATAAAATACTAATAAAAAAATTATCTTCGAAACTTAAACCAAAACCCACCTCTAGTATCGAATAATGAAGAAAACTTTTTTCTTTATATCCGCTTTGAGCTCCCAAGTCGACTCTTCAAAGGAATAGTTGTGCCAAAGTACACGAACCAAGGTAATAGTTCAATTCTTTAACAACTTATCCATCCTATCCAAAATCTGGATAGGCTCCCTTACATAATTCAAGTCGGCTTGCAGTCCCAACTGACCGAAGTAAACCATGTGACTTGGAACATGCATATACTTTTGTAGTTGAGAAATGTGGAAAGTGTCATGCACTTCACCTATTGTTGGTGGTAACACGATCTGGTAGGTGACTAGACCAACTCGCTTAAGGATCCCGAATGGCCCAACAAATCTTGCTCTCAACTTTTCCTTCGTACCGAATCGTAAGACTCCACGCATCAGTAATACTTTTAGAAACCTATCATAATAAGCCATACCTATCAAATAAATAATAAGAACATTAAGTTTACATAAGTAAGATTTGATGATCAGCCTATTAATTAAGTGAGCCCCTTCAAAATATTGTTGGCTTAGGATACCTAGAGTCATACAACGAGTGGAGAGCTGACTCTATCATAGTCTGAGGAAGAGGGAAGCTTCAGCCTTTCCTACTGCTAACCAGTGTAGCTACTCTTATTGATTGTACTAGCCATGATTCTAGTGAGCTAAGATTCAGTGGTATAATGTTAAGAGGTCATGCGATATGAAGACATTGATAGCAATATGGGGGGAACAAAGAATGTCGTGTTTTAGTATTTCATGAATATGGTGCTAACTTTTGCTTTATGCACTCCTAAAAGATAGTGAGATACTTCTACTACATTAAAAAAGATGTGAAATTGAACCCAAAAATCAGTGACCTATGGCTTAGAAAACTCGAACCCAGTCAAGATTCGAACAATGACGGAGCACTTAACTATATATGGTCAGGCCAAAAATCTTGCCGACTGGATGCTCCTACCCCCACAATAAATTTGCGAACAGATGAACAAAGAAGATAGAGCCTTGCTGATAGATTAGAAGAAAGATAATTCCCGGTAAGTGAATCCTTGACTTGCTAGTGCGGCAGCAGTAGGCAGTTCGGTCGATAGGCAGGCAATCAGGTAAGCGAACATTCCAATCTACTTCTGTTGGTTTGGTTGCTCGCTTCCAAATCCCGAAGCAAGAGGTCCCATACTGTCCTGCACTAGAACAACTAACTTAGACTTAGGGGACACTTCCTTGAGGAATGTCGTACTCCTATCAGCTTTCAAGTACATAAATAAGTTTGACCTCTTTCTAACAAAAAGACTACTATTAAGAAAAATTTAGATTGGTATCGATTCTGAGAAGACTTTTGTCATATTGAAAAAGGTGTGTTCTGAGTTCTTGATTTAGAAAAGAGAGAAGAGAGAATCACAGATTCATATGAGTTGTTCTTGTCTTCCAAGCATCTGATCGACTCATACCTCCCAGCCATGTCTCCAGGATCTCATTCAACAGAAGAACCGAGTAGATTGAGGACTTTATCCCCTGCTTGCTTTGCTCTACTGGCTGGAGAGACGTACGAGTGGCACGTCATATGGTTGTTGAAATTTCCCCTACTACTGGCAAAAGGTGGATTTAGGGGTGATCGCTATCTTCTAATTGTTGTTCAGCTTCGAGGGAAAGACTGGCCGCTGAAGGCCCTCGCCGGGTTACCTTACCTGGAAGTAATGATATACTCTATATCAGAATAACTTTTATCTAAGAATTATTCAATCTCAACCACTTACGCTACTCGCCTCTAGCTCTGATACAACAGGTGTGGAGATGTTAGGCCTTTGTCCATGATGATGGGTCTCATACGACATGGAGCAGAGACGAGGAGATAGTCCCTGACCAATGAACTCTAACGGTCGTCGATGAATATTTGTATAAATCTTTTGCCGACTTTGTGCCACTTTTAACTTATCTCGGATTACGTTGATCTTCTCGACGACCTGCTCAACCAATTATGGTCCGAGTACTTGTCTTTCATCAACTTTATCCTAGCAAATCGCTGACCAACACTTTTGTACGTATAGCGCTTCATACGATGCCATCTCGATAATTGCCTCAAACTATTTATAGGCAAACTATGCTAGGGTCAACTGGGTATCCCAACTATTCTTAAGATCTATCGCACAGATCCATATCATGTCATTCAAAATTTTATTCACCCGTTTGGTCTGACCATCGGTCTAAGGATGGTATGGTGAACTAAAATACAGGTGTGTTCCCATTGTTGCCAGTAGGTTCTTCTAAAAATGTGATACAAATAGGCTATCTCTGTCTGACACAATTGAATTAGTACCCCCAAACAATCGAATAATTTCATCCATACATAATTTGGCTAACCGATCGATGCTCCAAAAAATATTGTTATAGATGAAATATGCAGACTTGGTTAGTCTATCTACGATAACCTAAATCACATTATTCTCTCACTACATTTTTGACTAGCTAACTATAAAATCCATTGTGATGTGGTCCCATTTCCACACTGGAATTGTGAGGTTCTACATCTCCCAGCTAAGACTCTGGTGCTCTGTATTCACTCGCTGGCATGCCAAATACTGTGAGAGAAAGAGAGCCATTGCCTTCTTCATAACATGCTACCAAAAGATCGTACGCAAATATTTATACATTTTTATGCTTCCCTGGTGTAACTAGTAATTAGCATAATGAGCCACCATAAAGATTTTCTTTCGGAGCTCATCATCCAAAGGGATACATAACCTACCCTTAACTAGTAATTAGCATAATGAGTCTACTACTTCACCCTTTGTAAGTCCTATCTCCAAATTTTGATGGAGGCACATAATGTTAAATACTAGTTACACCGAAATCATGTGACCGTAAAATGAATATGTTTCGTTATGTTTACGGTTTTGGGAGTTTCCGAACACGAAAACACAATCTGTTTAGTTTTTCAAAAAGCTGATACCTACAACATATTTTAATATTAATTTTTTTATTGAATTTATTTATTATATACAGTATTATTTATATAATAGAAATTGACTAAATATTATAAGTATAACTACTTCAAAACCCAATTAAAGTTTACTTCCAATGTTCTAAATCAAATAATAAACTTTGTTAGGATTTTGGATTATCTAGATTTGGGGTTAATAGTAAAGTACTTGGGTCCACCTTGTCAACTCAGTAATCGTACCATGCATCCAAAGGCTAAGGCAAGTATCGATATGACCTATGTTGCCTTTATTTTGTACGGCATGTATCTTTGTGTCGACTTTTCACTGTTACCTTCTCATAATTCATGTTGATGATGTACTATGATTATTTCTTGTACATGAGAATTATAATCGTTAAAATTATACGTAGATGTTTATGTTTTACTTCTGGTTTATCATGTTTACTATTTATTGTATTGCAACAGTTTTGCCGTGTTGATCATGTACTAGTGAGTTAGTCGGGCGGGAGAATATAGCTAGTAGACATATGGTAACCCACAAATCGTTAGCCAAGAGTTTATTTGATCAGGGGACTATCTTACAGAGTTTATTTAGACGATAAACCTCACGTATTTGACTGCCAGATTCATAACCCAGCCACATGTTGAACGTTTGTATTCTAAAATATATTGTATACGTGACTATAATTATTGTTGGTGTCATGCCTAGTCCTTCGTCTTCTTTTGAGTATACTCGCATATGGTTAGTTTGACATAGTCATACTCTCTTGTATAGATACCATGCCTATAGTTCATCCTCTGGTTACTGTTGATGATCATTCATGCTTGTATATTATATATTGTGTAGCATAGTGTTATGGTGATCTTCCACCAGTCCTGACTCGATAACTATTTTTCAGACCATTTAGGTAAGTTTCTATGGACCTTTTGTTGGAGATAAAGATGCTTTGGAGGCCAACCTTAGAGCGTATATAGTTTAGCAGTTTCTTAAATTTGATATTTAGTAGGTTTGTTCCTGATTATTATTTTGATGGATTATTGGATTTGTAAATTGAATAGTTGTTGTGAATGAGCAAAGATAATTTTATAATTACATATTGTGTACTTGGAATTGATGATTGCTATTGAGGTTTAGACAGCGTACTACCGTCGATACGGCGACACAGGCTAGACTTGGTCACATACCTGCATCCCAAAAGTGGGAGCCGTTCATGACAAGTTTTTATGGTGGCCCATGCAGGTCAGTTTTTTTAAATTGTGTGAACTCATTGTAGTACTTAAGTTAGTCATACTACCACAAGTCTGCGATTGAGTGACAAGATTCTAGAAAATGCTCATTCACAAATAGGATTGGCTATGATTAGGTTTTCCTAGGCAAGTCCCAAAGATTTATTTTGATTTGATTGGTTGAGTAGTTACGGGTGCATTGAATGCAATATGATTTGAAATATGAATAAACGTAGATTAAGAAATTTTTACTTTTTTTAATCATAGGTTGGTGTAATAAAAGGTAGGTAGACTTCTAAATTGGCAAATTGGTTCTTTGAGGTTAATCAATTGTTAAAGACAAGAATTATTAAATTTTTGGTGCTTTGGGCTTAAATTTTCATGTGGTTTGATGAATATTTATTTCTTGCTAAGATAAGGTTAATTGTTTTTAAATAAAGTGATTTTCAACTTAAATGATGATAAATAAAATGTGATAAGAAGTTGAGGATTTATTGAATTTAAAATTTTGACAAGATTATGATGGAGTTGATTTCAATTTAAATTTGAAGTATCTAGAAGAATTTAAATTTTGAGAATAAACACAAATAAATTAAAATTTTGATGATTGGACTTGAATTTAAATTTTGAAAAAATTTTAAAAATTATTATTTTACCTATTTGACTACAAGATATCGACTAAAATTTATATTTTGAAGATTGGAATTAAATTTGAAAATTTATGGATCGGATATAGAATTCAAATTTTGGGGATCATGAATTTGAAAATTTTGAGGATAATAAATTTTGAGGACGAAATTTTATAAGGTGGGTAGGTTGCAAGCCCCCTTTCCCGAAATAGATTATTATTTTAATCTAAAATAATTATTTTTAAATTAACTAATCATAATTATTTTTAAATTAAGTATTCTATATCCATTATATAGCGACTGAAATTTAAATATGGTAATTTTTCGAATAAGATTATTATTTTAATCTAAAATAAAAACTAACAATTTTTTATTGTAATATTATATACATTTATTTATTTTAAATGGTTAAGAAGGAATAGAGATAAGTATAAAAGTAAATTTAAATAATAAATTAATCTTTTCAAATCTTAAATTGATCCTGATTAATAATGATTCTATGATATCCTAATCTTATAACCATATTTGAATTAAACCAAATCTCCATTTAAATGAATCTAGCAATCTTTAGGATTAGCAAATTCCTAAGTACACCTAATCACACTAGATTCATATCTATAATTATTTATACCTTTCATTATTAACTAATCATAATTATAATTAAGTAGTCTCCATCTATTATATATCGACTAAACTTATAAAAAAACTCATCTTTCAACTTTTTCTTCCCCAAAACTCCTCTCTTTTTCGTCCAAAACAGCCTAAAATTTGTCAGAAAATCAGTCTCATTTTTCAGTAGCCATAGCGACTTGGAAGGACAATACTCCTCGCTCCAGACTCTGTTTTACCTCCAATTTATTTGTTAGAAGCGTTTTGATGTAAGATTTCATAATCTATATTTTAATAGATTAATTTAAACTATTATTTTATGTAAATATTTTACAGTATCATGTGTCCGTAAAATGAACATGTTTCATTATTTTTGCAATTTTGGGAGTTCTCGTACACAAAAATATGATTCGATTAGTTTTTCGGAACGCTGATACAAAGATCTACAAAATATTTTAATCTCAGAAATAATTGAGTTTATTTATTATATACAATATTATATACAAGTAGAAATTAAGTAAATAATATAAGTATAACTACTTGAAAACCCAATTAAAGTTTATTTACAATGTTCTAAATCAAATAATAAACTTTGTTAGGACTTTAGATTCTCTAGATTTGTGGTTAATAGCGAAGTGCTTGGGTCCGCCTTATCAACTGACTTGACGCACTATCCATCCGAACGCTAAGGCAAGTATCGCTATGACCTATGTTGCCTTTATTTTGTACGACATGTATCTTTGGGTTGACTTTTTACTATTACCTTCTCATAATTTATGTTGTCAATGTTCTTGATTTAATATGATTATTTCTTGTACACGAAAATTAGAATCGTTAGAAGTATATGTACATGTTCACGTCTTACTTCTCATTTACCATGTTTACTGTTTATCATATCACCACAGTTTTACCATGTTGATCATGTACTAATGAGTTAGTTGGGCGTGAGAATACAACTAGTAGACATATGGTACCCCCATAAATCGTAATCCAGAGTTTATTCAATATGGGGACCGTCTTACAAAGTTTATTCATTTAATACACCTTACGTATTTGATGGTATGATTCCTAACCAAGCTACTTTTTGAACGTTTATAATCTAAAACACATTGTACCTGTGACTATGATTACTGTTGATGTCTTGCCTAGTAATTTGTCTTCTCTTGAGTATACTCACATATGGTTTGTGTGACATAGTCATACTCTCTTGTATAGATACCATGTCGATAGTTTATCCTCTCTTTATTGTTGATCATTCATGCTTGTATATTATATTATGTAAATAAGTGTTATGGTGATCTTGCTCCAATCCTGACTGGAAAACTATTTTTTAGACCATTTAAGTGAGTTTCTATGGACCCTTTGTTGGCGATAAAGATGATTTGGAGCCAACCTTAGAGCGTATATTGTTTAGCAGGTTCTTAAGTTTGATATTTAGCGGGTTTGTTCTCGAGTGTTATTTTGATGTATTATTAGATTTTTAAATTGAACAATTGTTGTGAATGAACAAAGATAATTTTGTGATTAGATATTATGTAATTGGAATGGATGATTGCTATTGAGGTATAGACTATTTTTTAGACCATTGAATTGATTTTCTATGGACCCTTTGTTGGCGATAAAGATGATTTGGAGGCCAACCTTAGAGCATATATTGTTTAGCAGTTTCTTAAGTTTGATATTTAGCGGGTTTGTTCTTGAGTGTTATTTTGATTTATTATTAGATTTTTAAATTTAATAATTATTGTGAATGAACAAAGTTGATTTTGTGATTAGATATTGTGTAATTGCAATTGATGATTCCTATTGAGGTATAGACAGCGTATTACCATTGATGTTGCGATGTAGGATGAACTTGGCCACGTACTTGTATCAAAAAGTGAGAGCGAGTCGTGACACCCTTTTCCATAAGTTCACCAATCTTGATAAAAAAATTCATCGATCTTTTGGGTTGTCTTAATTTTTTCTAACAAACTCGGCTTTAGTTGAAGTTGAGCAAATTGTGCATGTCGACGATGAATTCGTAACTCAATTCCTATGCTATCCAGGTCATCCAATATCCTGCTAACTTCTGACAATAAACCCACAAATTTTTGACTCAATTCTTCTACCACCACATTAGCCTTCCCTGGGGTGTATGCGATCGTCATGTCATATTCTTTAATAAGTTGAACCAATGACTTTGTTGCAGATTCAGATCTTTCTAGGTGAGTATATACTTTTAAGCTTTTCTGGTCAATGAGATCTCGCAAGACAATCCCACCAGGTAATGCCACCACAACTTTAGAGCAAAAACTGTCGCAGCCAATTCTAGATCTTGTGTGGGGTAGTTTTTCTCATGTGGCTTTAATTTTCTAGAGGAATATGATATCACCTTTCCTCTCTGCGTCAGTATACATCCTAAGCCTAAACAGGATACATCGCTGTATATCTGGAATCCCTCATTGTCGTCAGGAAGTGTAAGAATCGGATCTGACATGAGATGTTGCTTCAAATCTTAAAAATTATCATCACAGTCATTAGTCCAATTGAATGCCACTCCCTTATGGTGAGGTTAGTCAGAGGAGACGCTACTTTGGCAAAATCTTTCATAAACCTTCTGTAATAGCCCAACAATGAGAAAATTTCAAATTTTACTACCCGATGTAGGCTTTTTCTATTCTACCAACGCCTTAATTTTCTTTGAGTCTACTAAGACAGCTTCCGTCGAGATTACGTGCCCACGGAATGGCATGTTACTCATCCAGAACTCATATTTACTCAGTTTGGCATACAACTAATTCTCCTACAGGGCCTATAATATTGTTTTTAATTTATGGGTATGGTCTTCTTTGTTCTTTGAGTATATAAGGATATCATCAATGAACCTAATCATAAACTTATCTAAGAAGGGTCAGAAGACTCTGTTTATTATGTCTATAAAGGATATTGGAGCATTGATTAAACCGAATGGCATGATCATAAACTCATAGTATTCATATCTTGTGTGGAATATCAATTTTGAAACATCTTCTGGCTTGATCTTCAACACGTGGTAGCCTTACTGAAGATCAATCTTTGAAACACATAGACGCCCCCTGCAGCGATCGAAGAGTTCATCTATCCTTAGCGATGGGTACTTGTTCCAAATTATGACTTTGTTTAGCTCACGGTAGTTGATGCACAACCGCATCATTTCGTCTTTCTTCTTCACAAATAATATAGGAGCTCCCCAGGAAGAAATACTGGGATGGATGTATCCATAATCTAACAATTCCTGTAAATAGACCTTTAGTTCTTTCAATTCTGCTAGCATCATTCTGTACGAGGATTTAGAGATCAGACTAGTATCAAGAAATGTATAAATTAATGGTGAACTCAATCTCCAAGATCGGTGGCATTTGTATATCTTATCTGGAAATAAATCAAGGAAATCTACCATGACTTCAGTATGAATTGAGTCTGCACCATCGTTGCATGTATCTCGAACGGAAGCTAAGTGCCCTTCAAACAAAGAATATAACATTCACAGAGTCGTAGTGGCTGAGATTATCATCGATGGCTTGGTCGACATGGCACCACACGAGTATGAAAATTTTCTCTCTCAGTAGACGAAATACAACTCTCTTTCCCGTGCAATCGATCATAGTGGCACATGCACTAAGCCAATCCATTCCTAGAATGATATCGTACTCTTTGATATCGAAAACAATTACATCTAGCAACAAGTTTTTACCTCCAATACATATATAGCCATCCCTACATATCAAGTTAGCAGGCATCTCCACCCCAGATAGAGTGCTAAAACTAAGTTTTACGTCTAACATTGACACTTTTAATTTATGTTTTATAGCATAATCAGCAGATATAAAACTATGTGTTACACCAAAATCAAATAGTACAGTATGCCCCACCTTGGTTGCGCCCATGGAAGCTGCGACTGGAGCTATTAAGGGAAATTACTTATCCAGCTCCTTCACACAGTCGTAAGACTCCTTAAAGGTCTGATACTTATGAATCACGACCTGAGACTACAGAGCACGCCTAAGCCCCTGCTCGGTTGACGAGAAATATTATGACATAAAAGCTTCTTTGAACTCTGGCAACATAATTTTTGTAGCCCTATTTGCTCCAGCCAAATCTATTTTTTACTTTTTGACCAGTAGTACGTGTTACACAATACCATCATAGGTGTCACGACCCGCACCCAGATGAATCGGGCACCGGTTCACGAGTACATCCAGCCTACGCCGCAACGTCGACGGTAGTACGCTGTCTAGATCATATTCACAGGTAATTTAAAATCTAGCTCATTCACAGTAAATAAATAGACAAGGATAATAACAGGAAATAGGAATGCTAAGATTTCATAAGGCAAATTGTGACAAACAAATCCACAGTTTATTACAGAACCAGAAGATAAATCGGGGACAAACCCGATTACTATGCTGAAAGAAAATACTAGCTAACTGGCTAACTACTCCTCAAAATTAGTCTCCTGAGTAGGAACCGGCTCCTCAAAAGTATCATCTGCTACGTCATATGGGCCATAAAAGGTGGGGGCATAGTCCTCATCATCGCCAAATATCAACGGATCCAGTCAGGAAAGGAGCAAAGTACCAATACACAACAAAGCTTAAACTAAATATTTATGACAAGTAGTGAAAACTGACTAAGCATCACGATAAGAATATGCATAATAAGTAGTAAAATTAACTAAGGTTAAGCACTAAAAATCAGGAATATAAGTAAAACATGATTATAATGAGACAAGAAAATGGAACTGCAACAAGACAACAGGAACTATGTGTGTGTAAAATTGTGTATTTAGAATACATAGTTGGCATATAGGGGGTTATAAGGCTAATAAGGCCGTCATAGACGACTAGCAGTCAGGAATAATCGAGTATAAGGCTGATGGTACTGTCGCGTACCAACAGCTAGCAGTCAGGACAGGGGGAAGGGTAAACTACATGCCTCCTAGTATTCTCCCTCCCGACACGAAAAGCGAAACATAAAATCCAAATTCTAACACTAAGTGTAATCATCCAATGGTGCTAGTAGAGAAAGAAACTAATTATCATAATATAAAGAATAAACTTGAAGTGCAGGTACTTGCCTAATGTTTGGATTCCAACTACGATTCTGTTACTCGAGAAATTTCCAGATATGTCTCCAGATGCTGAAATAAACATTATCATCATGCTCAAAATATATCAAATAGCTAGAAATGCCTGTCCTTGAGTCCAATTTGGAGACAAGGGCAAAAACGGTAATTTCGGGTCAAAACGGGGTCCACATGTGGGCCCGCTTTGCACCGAAAATATGTCAGGGTCAAAGGTCTCCAAATTTACCAAACTTAGTGTCAACAGGTCAGGAACGATGATACGAACCCAACGGAACTTGCAGGATTGGATTCCGATGAGCCGATCACAAAATCGCCCGTCGAGTGGGGCCTATGGGGCCCACGACACGCGATTTCGTCAACGTTCTCAGAATCGTACCAAACTTGGGTCACAGGACTAGCGTATCGCTACGAGTCCGATGGCGCAAGTTTCGTTTCAATCCGACGTGTTTACACAAAGTTAGGGCATAATTCAGAAAAGGCAGATATGGGGCGTTGTCCGCGGATACGCGTTGATTTCGGTGTGCACGCACATCCGAATTGACTTCTGCAAAATCCCACACGTCCGTATCAACGACGCGCACGTATCTGTGAAGACCGCGCACGACCAAGTCGTCTCGTTTGGCGGGGCGTACCCAGTTCCGGGGTGAATCGGGTCGTTGTTTTTCCTGTTTTTGGATCGCGGTTCGCGATCGCCACAAGACGCGATGCCCCGAGCGGGTTGCACGGGCACCAAGAGGGTCACGCAGGCTTCGCGATGCAACAGACGGAATTGAAAATGGGGCAGCGAGGAGAGAGAAACAATTACCTGAACAGGGCTCGAGAAATTAGAATTTCTCGTGTTCGACACGACTCGACGTGTCCTGCGTCCTAGGTTAGGGTTTGGGGTCTGCTTGGCCGGAGGCGGCGGCCCGGCCGGAGCTGAGGCGGAGGGAGGCCGGGGACAGCGTCGCCGGTGGCTCGGGGCGCGGGGCGGCGTCGCCGGGGTACTGTCGAAGGCGGCCGGGGACGGCTCAGGCGAGGTCGGGCTGCTGTTCTGGACGGGGACGGCGTCGGCGCTGGAGCCTAGGGCGGAGGGCGGCGTCGACTGGGATGGAGGAGAAGAAGGAGTTCGGCGGGCGGGGACTGGTGGCTGGGTGGCAGCGGCGAGGGGGATCAGGGTTGGCCGAGGCTGTGGTGGGGGAGGACGGAGAAGGAAAACGGGGGGGAGATCGTGGCGAGGGTCGTGGGGCAAGGTGGTCGGGCGGAGCGCCATGTGGCCGGAGGCGGCGGCTCCGGCGGGAGACGCGGGGGTAAAGCGGTTCAGGCGGGGAAGAGGGGAGAAAGGGGAACGGGTCACGGGCGGCGGGTCGGGTTCGGGTGGACCCGACCCGACCCGTTAAGGCGGGCGGACTGGGCCGGTTTGGGCCGAGGGTTGGGCCGGACTGGGCTGGGCTAGGGTTTAAATAAATAAATAAATAAATAAATAAATAAATATAATAGTTTTTAGGCAAAAATGGCAATTTCAGAAGAACCCGATATTTCATAGTCGTTCCATGTATATTGCAACTCGGTATCCGTGGATACGAGATCTGCTTGAGGCAAAAGACTTATTGCTTTAAATGGTTCACACGGAGATAATATAGTTGATATGCTCACTAATGTTCTGCCATGAGAAAATTTTTAGTACTTTAGGAGGATCGTCAGAATGACAAGCTCTCATCCACCTAGTTGGGAAGGAGGAAATGCTTTGTTATTGGGTGGGGTTCCCAGCCTATGTGTTCGTAAGAAGCTCGGGAAGTCGAAGTTGATGAAAAAGATGCATTTCAGCATCAGAATTGGAAAATGGCAGTCTATGTATATTTGTGCACATAGTTCTAGACACCCTACTTCCTTCTCTTACACATCTCACTCACTAACACATCAACACCCTCAAGTACTAGGTGATACACCCACACTAGAAACATACTTGTGCACACACCTCTAAAACACCAATGCCCAATACTCAATATATAGCACAAGTCCTATTACCAAGCACAACACAACTTTATTACTAGAACACTTACCTACATACTTATGGGCACCACTCTACCATGGAACACTCACTAGTACATCTCATGGGTACACATTTCACCTACTAATGACACAACCAAGTATCAAACACAATTAAAATATTAAAGCTCTGATGTTGCCCAACAAAAAATCATAATATTCAATTGATACATGGATCCCACAACATACACACACACACACACACACACACATATATATATATATATATATATATATATATATATATATATATATATATATATATATATAACATGCATGACGACATTGATACAAACACCAAGAATCATAAATTGGTACACTACTCTCCCTCCTAATTCTTTTTTTTTTCTAACATAATTGGTACCAATTACTAACTATACTCTGACACCTACCGTAGAACTATTGTTAAAAATAGTAGTACACTATGAGTTGTTTACAAGCTTATACACTGATACCTAATACTCACATACCCAACCAGGAAACACTCACAGACTCACAAGTTACACTTCCAACAATCAACATTGATACTCAAACTTGACACAAATATGTCTACAAGTTACCAAACTATTGTACTATCCAAGAAAGTTGCCTCAAAATTTCATGAAGATAAAGCTCTATATGAGCTGATCTAGTAGCACTAGAGATATCTCTATCCTAAGCTAGCAAGGGTGATGGAACAAAATTCAATGATAACAAAGGTTGAATGATAGCGATGATATGTTAAGAATCAATTTAAGATACAATCTGATAATCATATATGTCTACCCAAAATCATGTTACCTAGAATTATCCACATGCTAGTAAGCATAGATATGATAAACTATAGAGTCCATAACTAAGGTATATACATCTATAATCATATTATCTATAATTTTGCCACCCCAACTAGTATAGCTGTGAGAAACTTTAAATTCCATAACTAAGATAAGTATATCCAAAATTAGGTCTCTACATTATTGCCATGCCAGTAAGTATAGCTGCAATAAACTCTAAACTCCATAATTAGGAAAGACGGTTATAGTTCGTACTGTCTCATCCAAATACGTCATCAAAAAATACCTCGATATAGTCCATAAAATTTATCTCGATACAGGGATTAATTTCAATAACCAACCTGTATAAAGGTGTCACGCCCCAATCCCAAAATACGTAGGACTAGGAATACATAAGCATGCCAGTCGTATGTATATAGAGACTCCAATATATAAAAACCATAACACATACATACGTTGTATTATGAACAATAATTCATAAGTGGTATATAATTATCACAAGTTACAGGGCAAAACTAAATCTCATCCACATAATCAAATAGAAATAAATAACCAATTTACTATATAACTGAATCTAAATATGAAGTATCAAGGAATGATATTTGGGTAGAAACAAATCCACTGCCAAACTAGAATATAAGAGAAACCATATAAGAATATCTAATGAACAATGAGACTCGAAGAAAAGACCTCCTCGAAAGCGATAAGTAGCAAGTCCTGATCCGTGCTCCTGCGAATAATCAAGATCGTCTACACCTGAAAAGGGACCAGGTCCTCAGAGGGACGTAACAAGATACATAGAACCATGTCAATTGAATACAGTAAACATGCATAATAGACAAAAAAAATATAAGTACGCTGTATTAGACAATCTATATGAATGCATAATGAGGAAAACTTTTTGACGTATAGGCATGGGTAGGCTACTCTATCTAATCTCACAATTCACACACACGTCAGGAACATCAGCAGTCGTCATACCTCGTGGGTAGCGACCAGCGCGACATCAAAAATTGCCATACCTCGAGGGTAGCGACCAGCGTGACACAACTACCATATTGCGTGCTAGTTACTACGGTTTACCAGAGTGGTCATAGCACATACGCCTATTGATTGTCCTCTCCTTCCATGATACTATGTGTCAAGTGTGTGTCAACATATATATAGTATATAATTATGACTGAAAGAAAACACACATGTAATGAATATATAAAAATATAATAAGCATGCAAAGTACTGTAAGCAATTTGGCAAGGTATCTTGCCTGGCAAGAAAGCTGCAAAGTGTAAGCGTTAAGACGTTAGGCACAATGGATCAAAAACTATGGCATCAGAATGAACGTCTCCGGATGCTGAAATAAATAACACCAATAATTCCAGAATAAGTGAGATTGCTAGAAAATACTATCCATTCATCCAATTTGGACACAAGAGCAAAACGATAATTTTTGGTCAAAATGGGTCCACAGGTGGGCCACTTTGTACCGAAAAATATACCAGAGGTAAAGGTCTCTAAATGGAAAAAATTATAGGTCAAAAAAATTCTAAACGTCAATACGAACCCAACGGTATGTTCAATTTTGGATTTTGCTAAGCCGAACACAAATTTGTCCTTAAAGTCAATCGTAGGGCCCGCAATCAGGCGTAAGTTTCTTCGCATTCTGACGAGCGTACACTAAATGGGATGGTGTTTTACAAAAGTCACAATACGGGACCTTTTTACGGATACGAGGAGATTCTGACGCGCACACACGTCCAAATCAGTTTCTGCGAAAGCCTACACGTTAGAACATACCATACGTGTCTTTTGGTGCAATTGGTACGCAACGACGCGGTCCCGTTTGGCGGGGCGCGCTCCGTATCATAATTTTCCAATATTTTAAAAATAAATTTTTGGTCAATTTTGAGGTTGAATAATTTAACACATAGAACAAATTAACAAAAACTAAAAGTACAAAAAATTTCTCGGTTATATGGAGAAGAAAACCCCTTTAATTAGTTTTTAAAAATATTAAACATGTTGATGGCAAATTGGGTGTGAACATGGGATTTTGGATTCGAAATTCTAAACTATTTTGGTTAGTTTTTCGGTCATTTTTCGGTCGATTTTTCGACCAATCCAGGACACGAAAACTCGTGCCTCTTGAATAAAAATCCTAGAGGGTTAGGTTGTGAACGTACACAAATAAACCGCACGCAAAAAGGATAACAGATGAGGAAGATACAATACCTAGAAGATGGTTGCTCGGAGCGGTATTTCTGCACGTGCGCGGTGCGCGGCGGCCGGCTGTCCGGGCATGGGGGCGGTCCTACGCGGCGGTGCTGGTCGGCGCGGGGGTCAGCGTGGGTGGTCACCGGCGTTGGTCGGAGCTAGGGTTAGGGTTAGGATTTAATTTTGTATAATGTATTTGTAGTATATGTTTATATAGAGGGAGAGAGAGGGGAAGAGAGATCAGGGGGTCTGCTATGGGGTTTCGGGGTTATAGGTTTAGTTAGTTTGCTAAATGAGTTATTTGGATTAGTTATTAGATTTTAATATATATATTTTTATTTTATTTTATTTTATTTTATTTTATTTTATTTTATTTTATTTTACTTTATTTTATTTTATTTTATTTTATTTTATTTTCCTTTTTCTTTTTATTTCTTTTGTTTTATTAACATTATTGTTATTACTATTACGATCTTTATTATTATTATAATAATAATAATAATAATTATTATTATTATTATTATTATTATTATTACTATTTCTATTACTATTATTATTATTATTATTATTATTATTATTATTATTATTATTTATAATAATCTCATATTTATTAACGTATATAGATGAGGCTAAAAATCCAAAAATAATATTTGTACACCAAATAAATTCTAGAAAATTACTTTGTAAGGCTCTAATAAAATCCCATACTCAAAATAATTTTTAATTAATATTTTATAATTAATAATTAGATCAAATAATTGTATTATCACATTAACTAAATAATTAATTAAATGGTAATCCATTTAATAGGTTTAATATTAAATAATATTCAATCATACAAAAAAGGAGTTCACCTAATTTGACACAGAGAATTATGGGATGTTAATTGTAGGAAGTTGGGATAAAAAATAACCGCATATATAATATCTAAATATTTAATAATTAATCTATGGTCGTTACACTAATGTCATACTAACACCAAGGAATTAAATTTATGTGCCACAAAAAGATCCTATAGGTAGTGTCTCTTATGTAGTCTACTTCCTATGAAGACAATAAATATTTTTGGGGCCATCCTATATTATTAATGTCCAAACCACGGTGTAGTATCCTAATAAAATTATTGGATTTTAATTATTTTAAAAAATAACCTAAAACAAATACAAAAAATTCAAAATACACACAAGATATGTATTTTTTGGTGAGGGGGTTTACAATAAAGGTGAGGGTAAATGAAAACAAATGAAAATAGATTTAAAATAGAGTTTATAATAGGATTCTCAAGATTAATCCTAAGAATCTTTCAAGAAATCATAATATGTGATTGAGTACCATAATTCTTATAATCCATCAATCCTATTTTATTGCAGGCTCACAGTAGTACATCTGACCTAAGTACTACCACGACATCTCATTAGTTGTGAAGACGAGACCTGCATGGACCACCATAAAAATGTGACATGATCCAAACCCGGATGACCAGGGCATGAGTACGTGGATACGTCCAGCCTACGCCACAGCATCGATGGTAGAATATTATATAGACCTCAATGGAATCATGTGCATTATCACAAGAACAACTAGTATCATCATAACTCAATCACAGTATACTAAGAAAGATATGATAAATAAAACAATCCAAACAACTAACAAAGAGAAATAAAACTAAAGCATGGTAAGGGAATAAGAAATAGTTGTCTAGATCCCTACAAAGGTCACCTCATGGTCCATAGTGCAAGAGTAGTCTCGACTATAGCATCACTCTGAAGTCCAAGAACATGGAGCACAATAACTCCTACAAATATTTTCAGTCAGGATGGAACGAGTACAACTCTAATAGCAATTCCAAAATATGATAAAGACTATAAAATAGTAAACAGTAATAAAATATATAATGAACAGATTAGCATTGGATCATAGTACGCAAATAGAGTAAAATAGATAAGTATGGCAGCAGTGAAAAGTCAAGTAAGTGAAATCAAGTAACAAAGTAATATAAGAAAGTAACCAGCAAGTATAGAAAAAACTAGTAAGAATGCACATATCTAAGTGTGTTAAAATACCACTTTCGATATGTAAACGGCTAGGAATAATGTATGACATCTCACATGTGAAATATGCGATTGATATCCTTCCTGATTAGACCTGAGGAGTAATTCTTATTTTGGAATATTTGTATCTCTACTAAAGTATTTTCTCGCCCGACTAGTACGAATGGATCCTGTAGAAGCATAAAATATATGCCTCCAAAGAATGGTAGATCCCAAGGAAGATGGTGCACCCCTTCATGAAACAAACTAACAAAGAGAGTGGCGCACTCAAGGGATATTTTAGAGTATGGCACACTTCCTTCAAAATAGACCAGAGGTGAGCTTTGGTTCATCTTTGAAAAGATAAGTGCACAACTCTTATGTTTATATTCTTGTATAGGATTTATTGTACTTTTCTTTTCTTAAAAATTTGTAACCAAAAGTTTGTAAAAAAAATTTATGGCAAACAGATCCAAGTTCTGATATGTAAAACAATACAAAGTCAGCCAGATAAATATAAATGATGCTAGTAAAGAGTCTTGATATAAGTGATTCCAGTAAGAGTCTTGATATAAGCCAGCAAGTATAAACAATGTATCTCATGAAGATGAATTTATATAATACTAATCCGTGTACCCATCATGTCAAGAATAAAATAAAATAGTACTATAAACATGAATTATAGTAGCTAACAAGAAAACTATCAGAGAATATACTCGTTTGTGATCCTGAGCAGAGAACACAAGTAAAAATCATCATTCTTAATTAAACCTAATTGAGAATAAAAATTATCATTCTACATGGTAAAAATCTAGATCTACCAAATTTAATGCTCTTAACACGTAGATGTAGCTTTAGAGAGTTAATTCCACCTTTGGGAGGGTTCTTACTGGTTTAAATTGGATTCATACCATAAATTTTGGTTAAAATGAAGGAATTACCTATTAAAAGTTGGATCCCAATAAATTTTCACAAATTTGGACATGATAAGGGTAAGTTGGAAATGATCCTCCTAGCTTGACACTCCTCCTAGCTCCTCATAGGCTCCAAGTCTTCTAGCTTTCCATGGAAAAAAAAATTGGGAATGGAATTTAGTAAAATTTGGAGGAAATTGATTTGGGATATAAATTTGCGGATATTGGAAGTGGATAAGGGAAGAAGAAGAATTAGGTAAAATAAAATAAAATGAGAGAAGAGAAAGAGAGAGAGAGTAGGACATATATAGTGGTTTGGTGTCCTGGGCAATCACAAATTTGTCATTCCACTCTCTGATTGGTTTCTAGAATTGTCATGAATAGAATCTATTTATCATGGAGAGAATCTAATTAGTTATGGATGGCATCTAGCTAACTAAAATAAAAATATTTTATCCATGACAAATGAAAAGTAATTAATTCTAAACCAACAACTAATTTAATATAACTATATGATTAGCATAAAAAGGTAAATTGACAAAAATACCCCTAATAGTGAAAAGTGGTGGTTACAAATTTGGTAGGAAAAATACATGGCATTATCATGTAGTTTGTCACTATAGTATCATTCTCTATTTTAACAAATGGATCCCCACCTCCTTATTTTATTCCTGGTCGTGGAATCCGGCAAGGTTGTCCAATGTCATCGTATATGTTCATTATGTGTGCCGAACATTTATCTAAGCCTTTGACTCTCATGGAAAGGAATGACCTTTATTTTGGCTTCAAACTGATTAGATATTCCACTGACTCTTATATCGACATAATGTTTACCGACGATCTAGTTTTTTTTGGGTACTATTCAATCAATAATTTTCTTCAAATCAAAAATATTTTCTCCTCCTTTGAATTATAGTCTGGTCAACAAGTCAATTTTGATAAATCTTTTATTTTCTTCCCCCTAATCTTCATGTTTATATGAAACAAATCTTTTATGATATCCTTAATTAAAACTTATGGATGCCAAAGATAGATACCTTGGCCACCGCCTCTTACTTCCTAAATTTAGAATCTCCACTCATTTTAAACTTATCGAATCTTATATTTCAAAATTAAATGGGTGGAAAGAAAGATACCTGTCTTATGTGGGTTGCACTACTCTTTTAAAATCCACTCTTTCTCCATTACCTACCTATTATATGTCTTCCAGGGCGGCCCGGAGGAGGGGCAAACGGGGCATGGGCCGGGGGCCCCAAGGCCCAAGGGACCCAATATTTTCTTCAAATTTTGTAATATATACTATATAGTATTAACATGTAACAAAAGATTTGGTAAAAGAAAAAAATCGACAATTATATTTCTGGTCGTGAAAACTTCTTCCTTCTGATTCTAGAAAAGAACTTTCAAATTCCAGAGGAAATTGATGTCCAAAGGTAAGTGTTCTTAGAAATTGTTGATTTTAATTAATCTCACTTCCTTTTTTCTTCTGCTTATAATTGAATCCCAGACTCCAAAAAATTTCTCTTTTCTCCTTCACGCCCTTCTTTTACCCATAATTTTAAATTTTACTTAGTAATTTGAAGTTAGAAATTAGGATTTTATAATTGTTAAATTGATGTAAGTTGTAGTCAACAAATACTAACTGAAATGATGATGCAATTTCCGTTGAACCATCTTCAGGTAATAAACTCGAGTATTTGGTCTAAAAATTCAAATTTTAATGATGAAACAAAGGCTCGTGATGCTAATAGTGGCAGTAGTTTTAATAATCTTGAGTTACAATGATAAATTATTAAATTTTGAGTAAATTTATTTGGAATTTCTTCACAACATACTATGTAATATTGTATTATGAAGTGGATTTTAACAAATATTAATGATAAGATGCTGTAGGGATTGTTGGATTTGGTATTTTTGATTGATTTTGGGATTATTGGATTTGGGTCATGTAAATGTTCACTACAAAGATGTCATTTTCATTGTTCTGATTAACCATTACGAAAAAGCTAGTTGAATATTTATATTAATTTACTTTGTTTGTGTTGCTTAGTCGAACTTGAGTTAAAATGAGTTTCGGTGTTTGATTATTCAATTATATGAAAAATGGTGCAAGAATGCATGTTTAGGAGATTTTATTGATTTTGTAACATATTTTTATGATATTATGTTAAAAAGTGATCAAGATGCATGTACTTAAATTGCAAGGGTACTATTTTGTTGAAAGAAACAAGATTTTAATGACACCCTAAATGTAGAATGCGCGTTCATGATAATGAAATACTGAATCTTCCAAAAAAAATTATACTTTGTTTTCAATATATGTTGGACATGTAGTTTGGATTTTGCCCAGGGCATTAAAATGCTCCGAGCCGGCCCTGATGTCTTCTTATATATTACCTAAACATGTAACAAGGAGATTATATCAACTTCAAAATCACTTCAGGTGGGGAGGATCGGACAGTCAAAGAAAATTTTATTTTAGTAGCTGGAAATTATTCACAATGCCTAAAAGTCAAGGGGGCTTAGTATTAGGGATCCAGAAATTAAGCTCATTTCTGAACGGGGCTGGAGATTCTTTACAAATCCCAATAATGAATGGGTGAAACTCCTCAAAATAATATATCACGCATATTGACTTCTGGTCAACTAGTATCAAACACTCATCTTCCTCGGTTTAGATAGTAACCTGAGAAGCAGAAAATTCCTCTATAATAGCATTTATTGGGTATATGGAGAAGGAACTCTTATCAACATATAGAGGGATCCTTAGGTATTCACAAGACATCACTTTAGAGTGGAGGGCATCCCTAGAGAGCAGCTACAAGTTCAGACGATTAGTGAGCTGATCAAGCACTCAACTTATAAATGGAAGGACGGACTTATCTTCACATTATTCTCCCCATCCGAATCTTTAGCCATTATCCAAATACCGATTGGATCAAGCTTCATATAGGATAAGTTAATCTGGATTTATACAAGGGATGGAAGACTGTTGATGTGGCACATATGAAACATCATAACTCATGAGAGAGATTAGTGATGTGGCACATATGACACATTTATTACTTACATTCTCCCACTTGGCACATGGGCCACATTAAAGGATAATCTCTCTCCCACTTGGCCTATATAAAAATGGACTTTAAGGATGTTTAAATACTTATATATAGCCATATCGATCCCTCTTTACTTTAGTTTGCACCACTATACCCAATTCAAAATAGTTAATGCATGAATTATTTTAGTGAACAATTTTTATAGGCAAATGTCACTTTCCATGTCTTACAATGTCACTTTCTATCATTGAATTATATAGTATAATATCCTTATGAATGACCGACCAAATGCTCAATTCGGGTCCTACTTATGTCCAAAGGACTACATGTCTTTCTTAAAAAACTTTATGTATACAACTTAATAGAAGATAAATGATAATAAATAATTAAATGCTACAAAAGTTCAAGATCCAAAATGTGTAATATAATATGATAACCACTAAATTAAATAATCGATTAACCCCATATGTTCCACATGATCCTTATATATAATAGTTCAAGATCCAAAATGTGTAATACAATATGATAACTACTAAATTACACAACTGATTATCCCTATATGCTCTACATGATCCATATACAAACTAGGTGGTAATCCTTTAGTAATAGGATCAGCAATCATCATTTCAGTATTAATATGTTGAATAGTCCCCACCTACTTTATAATACGCTCTCTGACAGCGAAGTACTTTATATCGATGTATTTACTTCGACTGCCACTTTTATTATTTATTTCGGTAATTCTTGACTTCGAGTGTCAACAAAACTAGCAAAGTCTGAATCTTAATACCCAATCACCGCCAAATATTCAGATCATTTATATAAAAGCATGTACTCCTTAGTTCCTTGAAGATAACAAAACACCTTCTTTGCGGCTCTCCAATGCTCCATGCCTAAATCACTTTGATATCTACCTAACATGCCAATTACAAAGGCTATGTCAGGTCTTGTACAGACTTGGCAATACATCAAGCTTCCTACTACACAGGCATAAGGAATATTTTTCATCTCTTCCCTTTCTAAATTATTTCTTAGACATTGATCTAGACTGAATTTGTCACCCTTGACAATAGGTGCTACCCCAAATGCACAACTTTTCATTCTAAACCTTTCCAAGAGTTTGTTAATATAGGCCTTTTGAGACAGTTCTAATAAACCTTTTAATCTATCTCTGTGAATCTCTATGCCGATTACATAAGCGACTTTGGCCATATCCTTCATATCAATGTTTTGTGAGAGAAACTGTTTGGCCTTACCATCCACAATTCCAATGTCATAATCAGATTCTTGTAGGTACACTATATAGTCAGAAGGTATCGTAGATTTCTTTTCTCTAGTCGATCTTCTTAATAGTTTTCAGCAATCTCATTTGGAGTTTGTTAAAAATTACCCTCCATGGTAACATGTTCTTCATTCAGTGGAAGTGGTGGTTGAATTTTGTGTTCTTCCTCAATGACATGTTGTGAAATGTCTTAAAAAATTGGAAACTCATATATAGATACAGGTAAATGAACTAGATCCTGCATTTCCTCAAAGATTAAACTTCGAGGTTGATCACCCACTGATGCTGCCATCCTCAAAAAATCTTATATTCCGGGCTTCAACTATTTTTAAATTACGGGCAAGACAATAAAACATATATCCCTTGGATCGTTCGATGTAGCTAATGAAAAATCCATTGACCGTTCGAGGATCCAATTTCCTCTCTTATGGATTATATATCCTTACCTCAATGGGACAGCCCTAAACATGCACATGCCTTAAACTTGGTTTCCAACTGTTCCCTAATTCAAAAGGTATTTTAGGAACAACTTTAGTAGGAACTCTATTTAAGATGTACACAACAGTTTTTAAGGCCTCACTCCACAGAGATAGAGGAAGAGTGGAGTTGCTAATTATACTCCTAGTCATGTCCATTAATGTACGACTCCTCCTTTCGTCTATACCATTTTGATATGGTGAGCCATGCATCGTATATCAAGCAATTCCTTGTTCCTCAAGAAATTTTGCAAATGGACCTAGATTTTGTCTTGTTCCCTTGTACCTCCCATAATATTCCCCACCACTGTCAAAGCTAACAATCTTAATCATTATACTTGTTTATTTCTCTACTTCAACTTTATAAATATTAAACGCATTTGATGCCTCAGATTTCTGAAATAGAAGATAGTGATTCATATATCGTGTGTGATCATCTATAAAGGTGATGAAATATCTTTGACAATTAAAACATTTTGAGGAAAAGGTCCACATATGTAAGTATATATGATTTTTAATGTGATATAGCTTCATCTAGCACCTTTCTTGGTTTTGTTGGTATGTTTACCCTTTATACATTCCACACAAATACCAAAATTAGTAAAATCAAGAGTCTGAAGAACTCCTTCTTGCACTAGCCTTTTAAGTCTTTTAGTGGATATATGAACTAATCTCCGATGTCACAATATGGAAGAATTTCATTCATAATATTTCTTTTTATGCCAACATTATCAGTTGCACTTAAAAGATTGTAATCACAACCAGGATCTAAATGAAGTATATAAACCACCATCTAAAATTCCAGTACCAACAATTATAGAATTTTTATATAGGGTAAATATAATTTTAGAGAAATTGAAATTAAATCCTTGTGGTACAAGTCTTGAAACAGAAATAAGATTTTTAGAAAATGATGGAATATACAAAGTCTTCTCCAAGTCTAAGATGAAACCAGTTTATAAAATAATCCTTAAGGTCCCAATAGCTTCCACATGTGAACGCATCCGATCTCTTGTATAGATGCTTTGTTTACTTTTCGTCAGCCTCCTTTAGTTTATAAAACCCTGCATAGTATTGACAACATGGATTGTAGAACCAGAATCAATCCACCATGTATTATGATTAACACAAACCATATTAGATTCATAACATACCAATGAGGTGAGATTACCTTTCTTTTCAAGCCAGACTTGATACTTCTTTCAATCCTTCTTCACATGTCCTTTCTTCATATAGAAAAAATAGTTGGCGGATTTCTTAAAGCTAGTTTTATTGACTAACAAGTTCTTCTTTTAGCCATCCTTAGAAGAAACTTCTCCTTTTTGTCATTTCTTCCCTTGTCCTTTTCCACGAAAGACCAGATAGACACTCTCTAAACCCCCATGCTTTAACGTTCCTTCCTCTTGAACAAACATTATCAATAATTCATTTATAGACCATTTTTTTGTAATGAAAAAATTGTACTTCCTTACAATGAATCAATAAAAGAATTTTTTTTTTCTATACAAATATTTGCTTTATAATCTGTGGTTGTGTTGTAGACCTATTTACAAAAAAATTTGACACAATTTGCACGTTCTTGCCTTATACAAGTGCAACCCCGGACTTGTACGATATCACGTCCAGCGAGGACGATAGGTTCTGCGGAACTGAATGCGAGGACGAATCGGTTCTGTGGAACCGGGGTGTGACAAGTTATCAGAGCACGGTTTAAAGTTCCTTGGAATTCATAAATTGGTTTTCATGTGGATTATAGCATGTGGTCGCTCTACCTATGCTAGCTTTGGTCCCGATATATTAGCTCCTTTGGTTTGGAGCTATCTCTTACTCTCTCTCATCTTTTTAGCACCCCTTTCCTTCTGCGGCTTGGGTGCCCTATTGTCTTCTTTATCATCCATCTTCATATACTTAGAAATTCTCTGTAATGGAAATCAAAGCGACTCTTTGCTTCCTCTTCTATGCACAGCCTTTTTTCAGTTGCTCGACGAGAAGTCTTTAGCAGAAGGCTTAGAAAGAACTCATTTACTTCCTCAAACCCCGGCCCCAGATTCATTTCAACCAGATTCAACCGACAGGTGATTCCAACTTCGGAGGTCTTTCATCAACCCATCGACCCTCAAAGAAGGGTACCTTCACCTGACCTGCCTTTGATGCCTGCCCTGCCTCTACTCCTTCCCTTTGCTGTCAATCGAGAAATCAATCAAGGCAAAGAATGCATTCTATTCCCATTATATTAAGTCAAACAACATATTATTTTCAAACAATAACGACTTTCTCAGATGATTTGCTTTTCGAAAGTGCTGCATGTGATTCCGCCGTAAAGTTTTTTCATACTCAATTTTGACTGAGTCAATCAAAATTGATTATGGAAAAACTTTACGGCGGAATCAATCATTGGTCTTAGCAAGCCTTTCTTCCTCTTGAACACACAGTATCAATAATTTATTCATAGACCATTTGTCTTTATGTATGTTATAAGAAATTTTAAATGGTTCAAATTAAGGTGGAAGAGAATTAAGTATGAGATGGACAAGGAGTAACTCAGAAATCTCAATCTCAAGAGACTTAGTTGTGTAGTGATGTCCCCCATTTTCATAATGTGCTCACGTATACCTGAAGTACCATTATAATTACTAGATGACAAATCTTTCATCAAGGTGCTAACCAATGCCTTATCCGAACTTACAAATTGTTCCTCGATTGACTGAAGATACTCTTTTACTTTAGTGATGTTCGGAATGTATCCCCTAATGCTTTTCCCAATGTGAGACTTGACAAGCATCAAACTTAGACGGTTGGATCGCTCCCACCACTCAAATGATATTATCTCAGTTGGGTACTTGTTTCGGTTGGAAGAGGGGGTTCTTCCACACGGAGTGCCAAGTCTAGATCTATGCACCCTAATGTTAGGAGAATTTGCTCCTTCCGATCCTTATAATTGTCACCAATCAGAAATGGAAGACGAGATGAATCACCCGATAAATAGGTAGATGAAATTTCTGCAAAATATAACATATAAGGCTTACTAACGTGAAATGAAATAAATAAGTTTAAACTTTATTGAAAATTTAACCCACGTCAAAAAATTCAAATATAAATCAGTGTGTCATTGTAGCCTTCCTGCGGGTAAAAGTTACAACACAATATGATTATAATAAAACTTTGTAATGAAATAAATAGATTCAAGACATTAAAATTAAAATGACTCTATACCTTTGAGCATTTAGAATAATTCCAAATAACGTCTCATCTACAATTTCAATTTCAATTAACCCTTACAATATGTGACTTGCCTGTGGGGCCAAGTCAATTTATTTATTGTTAATTTCAAATTCTTTTGTCATTTATATTTTCAAGAATTAAGATGCTTTGGCTACTCTAAAATCAATAAAATATGTAATCTATATAATGACAATATTTCAATGGCTTATAATTTGCGGCTGTAAATCAGATATTATGTATGAAAAATGAATCGTAAGTCTTTTAAACATAAAGGTCACAAAAATTAAACTGACCACAAATGATCATGTAGAGCCTGGAAAATTTCTTTCTATTACCAGAACAATAAGACTCAGAATGCAAGTTCTCCTAAAGTACTCTCATACAATATGACTTGAGAGATGAACAAAATTCTATATATGTACACGTATGCAAAACCAAGAAATTGATGCTCTTACATAGTGCAACTCATTAAGTATAACTTGGTGACCACTAAGTGAGATATTCTCATTCAGCAATAATTATAATGTTACTTTTTCAATCACAAATTAGATAAATAATAAGTGGTTACTGATAGATAAATAATTACATTCTGACTCAGAATGTAATTAGCATGTTATTAGGGAGACTATGCCATATCAGACAATTAACCATAGTGTATGTGTCCACACACAGAAAGTAACAAAATTGGTTCAGAATATTCATCAGAATGTTCATGCAAATTTTGCAATGACAATACTGATTTATTTGAAGAAGGATGACGAAAATATGCATACCAATACTGGGAAAATATTAAAGAATGTAAAAACAATTGTAAAGGAGTAAGAGAATATACAACTAATGCATGTTCAAGTACTGCCAACACACACTATATGACAAATGATATTCGTTTCCCAAATAAAAATTGTTAAAGCTACCAACTTTAAGTGAAACAAATGATTATGGCAACAAATATATATGCTAAAGAGACAGTATATGCTTAGTTCAAATTGCAACAGAGTACTGATAGGTCTTTATACATGCTGAATACACATGAAAATGTTTGAACATCCTTAAGAAGACTAAGAATAGGATGAGCCAGAACTTGTTAATTGCATTAATTATCATGTACAAACTAAATATAATGTAAGTTCATTTAGATGGGAATGAGAATTTTTAAGTACGTAGTAAAACCTACCATGTCAGGAAACTGACCAATTCATTTGGCAAGACATAAAAGTAAATATCCTTTTATGTCTATAATCAACATGTTAGTTTACGGCCTATAGCTTTTGCTCCAACTCTTCCTATTCCTAAGGGAAGTTACTAACTCTTCTTATTCCAAAAGGGAAGTTACCAACTATTTGTGTTCCTAAGTGGAAGTTACCACTTTTTTATGAAGTGGCAACATTATGAACAAGAGCATGATGGGAAGATCAATTTTCTATATAAAGGGTTTTGGTCCCCAAGCTAGACACACACTTCTAAAGATTACACCATCAAAAATTGAGAGTTCATAGTTTGGAAGTCCAAACCCAGGAGAAAGAAGAAAGAAGAAAGAAGAGAGTACTAGAGTTCATCCATTGTAAAAAATGGCTGGAGGTTAGATTTATTGGAATATTGTTATTTTGATCCTTTTGTTTATTTCCGCATCTAGGATCACATTGAATTACACAACATCCTTCATTGAAGCTACCATTTGATAGGTGTCATCACGAAGAACGAGAGATTATATATATATTTAACAACATGATTGAAGGAGGCTCTGATACCAAATGTTAGAAATTTAATACGGAAGAAATTAGGAACATACCTACCGTCATAGTTTTCAGATTAATAGAATAGTTGATATCAAGGGTCTTCTCTTCTCTACCAAATTCGAGTCTCTTGTGTTGATGGAATTTCACAAACTAATGTATGAGACAAGTTCATTGGTGAGAATAGGGCCCAAAAAGTCTATTTATAGAAATACCTCTATCCATCAAGAGGTATTATCAAAAGGTACAAATTTAAAAAGATATAACTCTTTATTATAAGGAGTGTTATTTGAAACATAGAGAGATTGGTGACGTGGCACTAATTAACACTATATATTCCATGGCTTACAAAATTCAAGAAGAAAAGAGAAGCGAAATGACATTGGAAGATTGCATTGCCAAGGCTGCCACCTCCCCACTTTGTATACAGCTTATCCGGCCTCCCGTTCTCCGTGCACCAGAACCCTTCATCCACAAACGGACAGTCCCTCGACTCGTAGAGTGGGTAACTCTCATACCACACCCATTTCAGCCACCCTCCTCCTCCACTTTCCAATTCAAAATCCTCGACACATCGTTACTTCTCGTCATCTTTGGAAGCAGCGGTGGTCTATACTTGAAGCTTAGCCTAGGCAAAGTGAAGAGTAACGCTGCAGTCAGTAAGAAACTCCACAAAACTGAAAAACAAGTGAATGTGAAGTTGGTGAATGCATTTGTAGGTTCTCAGCATCGATGGAACCAATTAGCCGGTTTTGTTTCTTCGGAACTTCAGTCGATGTTAGGACAAACAGCACTCGATGATAACACTGTGAGTTATTAATTAAAGGACCTTAGCTTTAGGTGGGGTACAGTGTTGTTGACCATTAAAACTGAAAAACTTAATTACTTTTTCATAATGGAGAACCAATCTATCTATATATGTATATATATATTTGCATCTTTCAAACACACAACTTACATATGTTCTTTGCCCACTACATCCATCATAGGACTGCAGAAGTTCATATATACAGGATGTTAGTGCCAACCCCTTTGATGCAAACGTACACTAAAGTTTCCAAGTTCAAGCAGTTGGGTAAGAAGCCATCATGGCAATCCCACATAAACCCTCCTTAGCATCCACATCCCTCTCCATCCTTATGTAGCCACTCTCACCCCATGATTCCCCCCACGAATTCTTTACCAACCAATACTTAGTTCCATCGCTGGTAGTCCCGTAACCGACTGCGGTCACACCATGATCCAGATCGGTGCCACATTCTCCGGCGAAAACCCCACTAGAGTACAATTGGAAAGCAGAGCCTCCAGCATCGATGGCAACGGAAATAGGTTGGTTGGCAACAGCCTTTAGCAGTGCTGCTTCACTGTTGGCAGTAACATCCTCGAAGCCCTTTATGGTGGCAGCATGGTTGGAATTCTTCTTAGCATTGCAGGTTCCATCGGCAGCCTTGTACGGGTAGTTGGCTTCAGTGGTGAGGCCTTTGTTCTTGATGATGTACTTGAAGGCATCGTCCATAAGACCACCGTTGCATCCTTGGTCAGAGCTGGTGTCGCAGTCAACAAGCTCTTGTTCGGATAAGGAGATGAGCTTCCCGGTGCTGAGCTTGTTGATTCCTTCTGTGGCAGCTACGGCAGAGAATGCCCAACAACAACCTGTATGCATATTTTCAAGATTGGGAATATATATATATATGAGCTCTGAACAAGGTACTACTACTACAGCTAGGATTTAAGTAGGTATATATGGTTGCTCACCACATTGGCCTTGATCCTTGATTGGAGTGACTGCACCCTTTGTCCTCCAATCCATGCTTGTTGGTATGTCCGCCGTTGCATTCTCGTACTTGAAGCTTCCCTGCGCCTTGGCTGCTACCATTTTCTTTGTCTCGCTAAAACCATTTCGGCTGGTCTTGAACTCCTCATTGGTGAGATCAGCAAATCTATTTGCACCCAACTTGTATTTGTGCTCCCCAGCAGCATTGAACGCTTCAATGAACTCAACGTTGGCCTTAAATATCTCAAATCGGAGTGCTTTCTCTGCCGCATCCTTGTACACTCTCCCATATTGCGCCATCCACCTCTCATACCTTTCCGACATGGACATCTCACTGAGATCACGAGATGCTGCAGACTGGGAAGCCCAAAAGCCAATGATTAGCACGGACAGCCATAGGAATTTGCTGCTAGAGAAAGAAGACATGTTAATATTCTTATGATTTATGGTTGAGTAAAGGAGATCTGAACACATGTTATGGTACTCAAATGGCATCTCTATATATATAGGTGTAAAGCGTATCTATCTGTTCTTCTCATGAACTAGCTACAATTGTGCATGCAGAGGGACTTGTGCCGTGCCGTGGAAATGGTGAGATCATACATACTTGAATGTAAATTTCTTCTTTTAAAATCCGATTGATGACAAAAAAGAATCTTGATTACAAGTTCACTGTAGCATATGTCATCCTTAGTTCCATTGCATGGGTGTCTTTACTTTAGAAATGATTAAGAAATTAAAACCAATTACAGCAACGTTTTGCACGCTATTGATCCGATTTTAAAACAAGAATCATTCCTTCGTGAACTCACCATTTCCACGGCACGCAGAAGTCCCTCCCAAACAATTGTAGGTTGGCATGAAAGAACAAAACTCCTTGCATCAAATATATATATTGATGCCATTTTAGTTTCTCACATGTCTTTGGGCTTTACTTCACTACAAAGCATAAGAATACTTAGGGTCTGCTCCGCAATCATAGGGATAGCAGTGTTTTTAGAGTACCGGTTTTGAAGGATCCGATTTTGGATGGTTTTAAGTAGTAACTTTTAAACTAGATCAACTTATGCTTGGTAATTCATTAACCACGATTTTGAGACTTTTTTACACGAATAAAATTACCAATATGTCCATATAAAAATAAATTAATAGAAATACACGAAATAATAGAAAGGTCTGGATGAAAGTAGGAGAGAAGTTTGGATATTTGATCAAAATAATGGAAACTCATGAAATAATAGAAACGGCTACATGAAAGTAGGAGAAAGTATGAGAGATTTTAATAACTTACCGGAGAAATTAGCCATAGTTTGGAAGAAGTAGAAGAGAAACACAGATGAAAAATAAAAAAATATGGTAAGCTATTAATAATTATAATTAAATATTTTTGATGAGTATATAAATATAATAAAATAATAAAATCGATCAAAATGCTTCAATTTTTGGTGTTTATAAAGGCACCCAAAATTACATTACACCGATTTTGGAGAAGTTTTGAGCCAGTCAAAATCAGTGCCTCAAAAAAATTAACAAGCAGCAGTTTTTAAAACACTTTGTAAACGGTCGGTTCAGAAATACCCCCAAACAGTGAATACACCATTACCAAGCAGTCCCTTTGGGTCTTCTTGGCAATTGATGGGGTAGCGGTTATGAGGTATTTTTAGGATACTAGTTATGAGCAGTTATGAGGGGCCATTTTTTTGTGGTTTGATAATTCATTAACGAGCGGTTCTAAAAGTTTTTTTTTTACACGAATAAAATTATCTATATGCCTATATATAAATAAAATGGTTTCGAGCACGGAAACTGCCACTCAGTCCACGCCTCGATCAGGATGTAGAATTTCATAATTGATCAAAAATAATAGAAACACATGAAATAATAGAAAAGTCTGAATGAAAGTAGGAGAGAGAGATTTTAAAAATTTATAAAAATTAACAAGTAGAGGTTTTCATAAATGATATGTTTAAAAAACACCAAAACCAATAAAAATACGGTTACCAAGCAGTCCCTTAGTATTCAAAAATTAACAAGCAAACATGTCTTCTTTCTCTACCAGCAATACACGGTTAGGACACAATACTGCCAGGACATGCCAATGGAACACATATATTTGTGTGTCGAGATAATGTTCCGTTAACCAAGCTCATTTTAGTGTTCAAGTTTAGCTCGTTAACCAAAGACAAGTTTAGCTGAACTTTTATCGAGCTGAGTGAAGTCAAAGCTTGTGAACTTCGCAGCGTTCTTACGTTCCCTTAGGGATACCCCTTTCCTAGACTCCTCGTGTACTCCTTCCCTTTTCCTATTGCATTTCGTGCTTGGTGCATCGTGGTCAAAACCATACTCATCATCTGCCATTCTGGATAAACTGTATAGTTTGTTCTGTATTATTTTCTGACTAAGATGCAAATCAGCATCATCTACCCTTTTCACTAGAAATTTCTCTTTGAAAAATCAGCATCATCTACCCTTTTCACTAGAAATTTGTCTCTGAACAAAGATATAGTCAAGAGAACAATAAGATAAACAAATTGCATTTTTTTTAACATAACATATTCCATACAAATGTCTTGGATTCGACACATTCTATCAAATAAAGTTGATAAAATGATAAATTAATATTGTTTAAATTTGCATTTTTTCGACTTATCCATTGGCCTTAACCAAGCTTTTTCCGCTTCTTTATAATTGGATCATGGTTTGTTTAATTAATGCTAAACTATATATGAAGCATGGAGAAAGCCCGACACATAACACCACTAGGCAGCCGACAAGGTTAGGATGCAATACCGCCAACACATGCCAATGGAAATCATATAATTGTGTGTCTAGTCTAGATATAATTTATAAGAATTAAGCTAGAATTCTATGAATCTGTTCGATCTCGGTTCTACTTCATATTCCTTACAACAAATAAATTGATAAATATATGATACTTGTTAAAATAAAATACTCCTGCTGTTATTTACTACTTTATACAAATAATTAAATTGAAATCACTTCCCTTAAAGTTACAATCTTTAATTAGGAAAAAAAAAGAAAACATGTTCGGTGTTGTGTTGAGTATAAAGATTGTATAATTGGTTACATAACATATAATAGAAATATTAGCTTAAGACATTTATGTGCAGGGCCAACCTGTAAGGTTGCATTGCCCTCGCTAGAGCTAATTTTGGTTGTCCCTTGGCCCTTATTGATATATATATATGTTTAAGTTGAGTTTGGGCTAGACTGACTGTAAGGAAAACAAATGGCCTGAGGGGTTGCCCTATAAAGGGGGTTGTCCAAACCTGAATTCTTATCAGACTGACCCATGAGCTGGCCCTGATTATGTGATGTGTTGCGGATAGATCAAGTATAGAAAATATAGATGGCACACGTGAAAATAAATTAGCTCTCACACAAAAGATTTAAGGTGCAAAAGCCTAAACTAGAGAAAACCACCGATCAAAATAGTGACAAATCACTATTATGGACAAGGGTAAAAATGAGAATTACCCTCTATAGAACAGATAGGGGATATTTATAACCTCAAAATTAGATAGAATAAGGAAACAAAAATTCATAATCCTAATAAGAAAACAAGAATTCAAGATATCCCAATAAATCTTCACCTTGGCTTAAATGCCTGATCTGAATATTAGATTATGCTTCTGCTCAGATGCCCTGTATGGGGCTAGTTTCAACTGTCAACATTGAGCAAGTCCAAAAAAATATGAACTTGAGAATAGGTACGAGTTTTGTAAGCAAATTAGTTGGATTTATAGTTATAATTATATATTTTTGATGAGGATATAAATATAATAAAATTGCTCATAATGTTCAATTTTTGGTGTTTATAAAGGCACCCAAAATTATCTTACACCAATTTTGTTGAATTTTTGAGCCAGTAAAAATTAGTGCCAAAAAAAAATTAACAAGCAGCAGTTTTTAAAATACTTCATAAACGGTCGGTTCAGAAATACCCCAAAACCAGTGAATAAACCATTACCAAGCAGTCCCTTAGGGTCTTCTTGGCAATTGATAGAGTAGCAGTTATGAGGTATTTTTAGAGTATCGGTTTTGAGCAGTTATGAGGGGTCAGGTTTTGGGTGCTTTTAAGTATCGACTTTTAAACCATTCCAACTCAAGCTTGATAATTCATTAATGGGCGGTTCTAAAAGTTTTTTATACACGAATAAAATTACATATATGCCTATATATAAATAAAATGGTCTCGAGCACGAAAACTGTCACTCAGTCCAATAGAAATTATATATTTGTGTGTCGAGATATTGTTCTGTTATAAAAATTACTAACTCTGTTTTATAAATTAAAACAAAGAGTACAAAGAGTACTTAAACAAGAAATCTAAGTACAGTTAAGACTGTGAAAAAGTGTGACGATGGAGATCGAGTACTGCAGCCGACTTCTTTTATTTCGTTGACGGTCCGACGATGAAGAAACTTGCAAGATCTCTGGCGCACTGGCACGAAAGACAAAAACTGAGATCCTGAGTATGCCTTCTCTATGTCTCACTATTTGTATCTCCCCCTGTATAGGAATATATCCATGTTATTTATAGCCATCTACACTGAAAGGCTATTCGCGTGCATGTGCTATGTGCACATGTATTTTGGGTTGCTGCATGGTCATCCTTAACAAAATATAGTTACCACCGTGATCGCATGTGAGCTCATGTCACGGTCGGGCTGCCACATAGCATTAGTTACGATAAGATGTTGCTAAGATCTCGGCCTATAATTTGGGACATTTTCATCCACTGTGTGCGTGACTTGGGCAACTTGACATGTGGCCTGAACTACTCGTTGAGGATCTCTCGTCAGTTGTAACAGAACGATTTAGTCGCATAGAGCCGCATGAACACTCGACTGAATGAATAATCAGTCGCATAAGGGCTATGTCTCATGCAGACAATGACGCATAGGGACGTTGCCGCATGGAAGCTTATCTTGTGTACATGTGGCACTGCACAATTCTATACAAACAAAGGTAATTTTGACAGTAGCTTAAGCACTGACGTTTACTGTCAACATCGAATTCCAGGCATCCAGATTCATTTAATATTGTCAGTGTCATTAATGTTGTACAGAAAGAAATGACACCATGCGTCAGACCTGTATGCGCCTAAGCTCCCTGCCGCATGCTTCCTTAGGTGTCGCATGCACTTCAAGCCGCATAGATGCTTTGATGCATGAGACTTGTAATATGAGTGCATGTTTTTGGGGTTTTTTGTTCATGCTTCTACAGATACAATATAAAAGAACTAAACTAGAATTCTATAAATGTATTAGACCTAGGCTCTTCTTCATATTCCTCACAATAAATAAATTGATAGATATATCCTACTTGTTAAAATAAAACACTCTTGTTATTTACTACTTTATACAAACCATTATATTGAAGTCACTTCCATTAAAAATATATAGCTTTAATTAGGAAAAACAAAAGAAAAAACATGTTATGTGTTGTGATGGGTAATAAAGATTGTATAATTGGTTACAAAATATGTAATAGAAAGAATAGCTTTAGACATTTATGTTCAGGGCCAACCTGTAGGTTTGCATTGCCCTAGCCAGAGCTAATTTTGGTTGCCCCTTGATCCTTATTGATGTAAATATATGATTAAATTGAATTTGGGCTGGGTCGACCATAAGAAAAACAAATGGTCTGAGGGGTTGCCCTATAAAGAGGTTGTCCTAGCGCGAAGTCTTGTCAGGATAACCTTAGGCCGGCCCTTCTTGTCTGAAGTGTTGCTGACATATCAAGTATAGAACAAATATATGGTATGAACATGGAAATAAATTAGCACTAACAAAAAAGGTTTAAGGTGCAAAAGCCTAAATGAGAGGAAAACACCAGTAGAATAGAGACAATATTCACTACTGTGGACAAGAGTATAGATGAGAATTACCCTCATTAGATCATATGGGGGATATTTATAAACTCCTAATTACATAGAATAAGGTAACAATAATTCATAATCCAAATAAGAAAATAAGGATTAAAGATATCCTAACAAATCTCCACCTTGGATTGAATCCCAGATGTATGCTTTGCTAATACGCCCTGCTTGGGGCAAGTTCCAATTGTCAACATTGACCAAGTCCAAAAAAGTTTGAACTTGAGAATAGGTACCAATTTTGAGAGCATATCAGTTGTATTGTCCTCGGTTATAAGCTGTTATGAGGGATCCGATTTTTGGTAGTTTTAAGTATCGACTTTTAAACCAGTCCAACTTAGGCTTGATAATTCATTAACAAGCAGTTCTAAAAGTTTCTTTTATACGAATAAAATTACTTATATACCCATATATAAATAAAATAGTCTTGAGCACGAAAACTGCCACTCAGTCTATGCCTCGATCAGGAAGTAGAATTTTATAATTGATCAAAAATAATAGAAACACATAAAATAATAGAAAACTCTGAATGAAAGTAGGAAAGAGATTTTAAAAATTTACCAAAAAAGTAGCCATAATTTGGAAGAAATAGAAGAGAAACACATATGAGAAGAATAAATATGGTAGGATATTAGTAGTTATAATTATATATTTTTTGTGAGGATATAAATGAAATAAAATGATAAAATTGCTCAAAACCCACCGATTTTTGTTGTTTACAAAGCCGTCCAAAATTATATTACACCAGTTTTGAGGGATTTTTGAACCGACCAAAATAAGTGTCTCAAAAAAATTAACAAGTAGAGGTTTTCATAAACAATATGTTCAAAAAACCCTAAAACCAATAAAAATACAGTTACCAAGCAGTCCCTCAGTGTTAAAAAATTAACAAGCAAACATGCCTTCTTTCGCTCCCAACAATACAAGGTTAGGACATAATACTGCCACGACATGTCAATTGAACACATATATTTGTGTGTCAAGATAATGTTCCGTTAACCAAGCTCATTTTCCTGTTCAAGTTTAGCTCGTTAACCAAAGACAAGTTGAGATGAACTTTTATCGAGCTTAGTGAAGTCAAAGCTTGTGAACTTCACAACGTTCTTACGTTCCCTTAGGGATACCCCTTTCCTATACTCCTCATGTCCTCCTTCCCTTTTCCTATTGTATTTCATGCTTGGTGCATCGCGGTCAAAACCATACTCATCATCTGCCATTCTGGAAAAACTGTATAGTTTGTTCTGAATTATTTTCTGAGCTAGATGCAAATCAGCATCATCTATCCTTTGCACTAGAAATTTATCTCTGAAAAATCTGCATCATCTTCCATTTTAACTAGAAATTTGTCTCTGAACAAACCTACAGTCAAGAGAACAATGAGATAAACAAATTGCATTTTTTTAAAATAACATATTCCATACACATGTCTTAGATTCGACAAATTCTATCAAATAAAGTTGATAAAATGATAAATTACTACTGTTTAAAATTGCAATTTTTTTTTACTTATCCATTGGCTTTCACCAAGCTTTTTTTTGCTTCTTTAGAATTGGATCATGGTTTGTTTAATTAATGCTAAACTATATATGAATCATGGAGAAAGCCCGACGCATCATACCACTAGGCAGCCTACAATGTTAGGACGCAATACCGCCAGCACATGCCAATAGAAATCATATATTTGTGTGTCTAGTCTAGATATAATTTATTAGAATTAAGCTAGAATTCTATGAATGTGTTAGACCTCGGTTCTACTTTATATTCCTCACAACAAATAAATTGATAGATATATTCTACTTGTTAAAATAAAACACTCTTGTTGTTATTTACTACTTTATACAAATCATTAAATTGAAGTCACTTCCATTAAAGCTACAATCTTTAATTAGGAAAAACAAAAGAGAAAACATGTTCGGTATTGTGTTGGGTATAAAGATTATATAATTGGTCACATAACATGTAATAGAAAGAATAGCTTAAGACATTTATGTGCAGGGCCAACACATAGGGTTGCATTGTCCTCGCTAGAGCAAATTTTGGTTGTCCCTTGGCCATTATTGATGTATATATATGTTTAAGTTGAGTTTGGGCTGGGCTGACTATAAGAAAAATAAATGGCCTGAGGGGTTGCCCTATAAAGGGGGTTATCCAAGCCCCAAGTCTTATCAGACTGGCCCATGAGCTGGCCCTGATAATATGATGTGTTGCAAATAGATCAAGTATATAAAAAATAGATGGAACACACGTGAAAATAAATTATCTCTCACACAAAAGATTTAAGGTGCAAAAGCCTATAACTAGAGAAAACCACTGATATAATAGTAAAAAATCACTATTATGTACAAGGGTACAAATAAGAATTACACTATGTAGAACAGATAGGGGATATTTATAACCACAAAATTACATAGAATACGGAAACAAAAATTCATAATCCTAATAAGAAAACAAGGATTCAAGATAACCCAACAAATCTCCACCTTGGTTTAAATGCTTGATGTGAATATCAGACTATGCTTCTGCTCAGATGTCCTGTACTCGGCTAGTTCCAACTGTCAACATTAAGCAAGTCCAAAAAACTATGAACTTGAGAATTGGTACGACTTTTTTAAGCAAATTAGTTAGATTTTCCTCGGTGTTGACCTTCTCGATCTTGATCATTTTCACTAAACAGATAAAGTGGTATCTTTTGTCGATATGTTTCGTTCGATCATAAAATATATGATCTTTTGCTCTGACAAGTAAACCATAATCTGACTATCACAATACAAAATAGCCTGCTCTGGATGAAATCCCAGATCGCTTACCAATACTTTTAACCAAATGCCTTCGTTTCTTTCATCATTGCCAACTATTCCGCTTGTAGTGTAGCCTTCCAACTAATGATAAAACCCACCAAAGTAAAGGCATAGCCGTGATTAATTTTTATCCGTCAAGATTGCCCATATAGTTTGAGTCAAAGTATCCAACCACTTCGAATAAGTATCTATCCCTCCGTGAACAATTCCCACTTTTGTCATTTCCTCCAGCCACTTGCCTCTTCCCAATGTGACTTCCCATATTTGACCATAAACCTAATGTCTATGCTAACAATGTATGTAATATCATGACGAGTATAAACTATAGCATACATCAGGCTTCCCATTGTGGTAGGAAATATGAATCAGGACATCTGATCCTCATGGGCTTCTGATTTAGGTGTATTTATCACCAAAAAATTAAGAGTTCTCGGCTAATCGAGTACTCACCTGGCTTCGTATTTGGCATACTGAATCTCTCCAACAAATTATCGATGTATCACTTTTGTTACAAGAAGAATATATTGTTCTTACGGTTCCTCAAATTTTTCATACCAAGAATCTTCTAAGTTAACCCGAGATCTTTCATATTAAACTCACTACTGATTAGCACCTTAAAATTTTGAATTATCTTGAGGTGCGATAAATATGTCTCTACGTAAAGGAGCAAATAGTATATGAACCATCATAAATCTTATTTTTATAAATACAAGTATTATATGGAATCCTAATATATATAGTCATTATTATATGGACTCCTAATATATATAGTCATTCTCTACCATAAATGGATCAAAACACTTATTCCACTGCCTTGGTAACTTCTTTAATCCGTATAAGTACTTTCACTATCCATAAACATGATCCTCCTTATCGTGAACTGTGAACCCCTCTGGCTAGCTCAATATGATGTTCTCTTCCAACTCTCTATGAGAAAATATTGTCTTCACATCAAGGTACTCCAGATCATCATATGCTATAATAACTAGTAGCACCTAGGATATAATGTCTTACAACGGAAGATAAAATCTTGTTATTATCCATGACTTCTCTTTTATTGTAGCCTTTAGCTACCAAATGAGTCGTGTATCTTGAGAACCCCAAATTCTTGTTCTATACAAATTTACAACCTATTATATTCCTTCCTGCTTGCGGTAGAACATGATCTATGTCTGATTCTTGGGAAGCGAATCTCATCTCTTTACCCATCACCACAATCCTTTGGCTAGATATTTTTATCATAATAGCATCCAATATATAAAGGGATTTTGAGACTCCACCTCTTCTGCTACATTGAGTGCGTATGCTACTAGTTCTTCATAACCATATTTCTAATAAGGGGCATGGATTTGTCAATATGGATTATCCGTGACAATTTTGTCCGATGCCTTTTGCTATTATTATTGTTGCGGTTGCAACTCCTGTGGATATGTGCCATATGGCTCCACCTGAATTGATCATAATGTTGTCATGTTAAACTCTACTTGCTTGTTAATGTCCTCTCTTGATACCTCAAACTCCTATCTTGGATGAAGCATAGACTTCTCATCAAATTGCACTTCTAACTAATTACCACTTTAGAACTTGAACCAAAAAAATTGTAGCCTTTTGTACCTACTCCATAACCCAAAAATAACTACTCCTTTTCCATTGCTTCCAACTTTCCTTCACTAATATGATAACACACATTCAACCAAATATATAAATTGAATTGTACTCAATAATTTTTTTGGGCCATACCTCGATAATAGTTTTGCAATCAATGGTTGTTGTTGGAGAGAAATTCACGAAGTTACATGTATTGATGACCTCATCCAAAAAGTCTTTCGACAAGCCATACAAAGCGAATGAATTGTAGGTATATAAATGGTAGCTTCATGATGCTACGCTCCAGCAATTCGAAACGTGTAACACCAGATCCCTTGGCTCCATGATGCTACGCTCCATCCATTCAAAACATGCTATGAGTGTCGCATCGTCTGTCTACGGCTATGGCTATATCGTAATCCTCTACATCAACTCGTCATAGAGAGTTGCGATCTGAAGGTCAACTCTCTCCTGGGATCGCTGTGACTCCATGGATGGTTATGGGGTATAAATTTTAGCACAGGGTATCCTAGAGGACTGTGACGTAACATAGGCATCGTAGGATCCCGTAACATAGTACGTACCCCTATACAGAGCATCAATGCTCTCATCCACAGCTTGTCATCCGATGGAGCTGGGTGGGCCAGGGATTGCGAGGAACTACCCCCCTCCCTGTGTGGGCTTTGTCGACTCTTCACGGAGCTTCCTATACTCATCCTATAAAAATATGTATATATCGATAAGCGTACCACTTACTATATATCTTAGGTACTTATGATTAATTAAATATATTTTTTGCTAAGTTATATCAAAATTAATAAAACATAAGACTAATACTTAAGTATCTCTACGTCTCCCTATCTTTGATAAGTTGTCCCCACTTCCTATGTGTGGCGAGGAACACTGTCACCATGTTTGAGTCATCACCCCTCTGAATCGACCCACCGCACCACTTTCCCGTCCTCTGCCGAGCCGCCTTGGCCTTCTCCGACTTTTTTTTATACCTATCCTCGTTGAATCTAACCCTCATTGCAGTCCACTGCTCAGGCATGATTCAACCTTGGATCAATTTTTCTTCGCGATCATGAGCCTTCTGGTCATCCATAGCATCACGAATTAACTTGGGACCGATGGAAGAAACTATTTCTTGATCTGTGCGGCCGGTGTGGTAGATAGAAATATATTCTTTACAAAAATTATAATAGTTATTTATAAAATATTAATATAAAAATATTACTGATGTTAAAATCTAATATACTTTTATCTTGAAGTGCCCAAACCAGAATGCCTTTCTCTCTTCTGAAATATCCCAGTAGTTTATCCATGGCCCACCATAGTTTTGCCTCAGAAAATATCTTAATGTTCTCTGTACCACCGGAGGATGATATCTATATATACATTGATAATTAAACTCATTAAAAAGTAAATATATATATAAAACAAATAACTAATTAACTTACTTTTAGGGCCATCGGCCCAAATCTTTATTCTCGTCTCATCTGGCAGAGCGCACAGAGGATAGCTCTGATATGGAGATGTAGTCGGCTCAACCGCCATCTCCTCCTCTATCTTTGTGGTACCGTCAGTAGCAGGAAATTAGACGGAGCAGGAACACTAGAAGGGATACTCTCGGCCTGGAACTGCTGGTCCTAGGAGTACTATTAGTCCCAGGAGTACTGTTATGTACGGTCATCGCAGTCGCAGTCTGAGGTATTGCTGGTCGATAGTATGGAGAACTCGGAGATGAGGATCATGAAGGAGTATCCGTAATCGATGCTACTAGTGACTTCATTACTTTATGATCTTAAACACATTGCTCTTTTACTTCACGATGAACACTAAAACCATCATTGAGTAGTTATCATTCAATGAAAAAAATATCTTATGCCGCCCTTCAATAGACATGAAGAAGGACCCGAGACATCTAAGTTGATGTAATCAAGCATCAATTTATTCAGATGTGCCGCTTTGGTACACTGACTTTGGCGTTGCTAGCCGATAATGCAGTACTCACAAAGGTCAATCGCCATCTTGTGGTCGTCGAGCAAGCCTTGCTTGGTAAGTGTAGTCATGCCTTTTTTGACATATGAAGATTTATCGATGGATGATACCGTAATCGATCTTGTGACCATCCTGCCATAAAAGATATACAAGCTTCTTTCATTAACTCCCATCATCATCACTAAAGTAACTTCTCAACCTTTAATAATGACTAATGACCTCAGGAATCGAGAAACCAACAAAATAAGATTCTTCTTCAGGTCAAGGACATGTTGAACGTTAGTAAGTATCCTGATGATGCATGCATCATGCATCCTAATACGAACTGTGCCAATCTCGATTGTCTTGCATGGTATATTATTGCCCATCAATATGTTTCTATTATCCATCTTATCATACGTGATAAACCAATCACGGTTTATAACTACTTGGTAAGAGCACCCTAAATCTAGTACTTATTCATCTTATGGTCCATAACTAATATGACCATATTAGTTAAACATTATTATTTGACTCAACTGAGACCTATACTCATTTCTCATTACTACAAGGTCAATAATTTCTTGGATGAAAAAGTTCTAAAGTTGTTTACATGATCATTACCAGTTTGGATAGACCTCCATGATAGGTCTTAGAAAATATAAATAAAGAGAAAACACATGTTACAAATTAGTGCATACTATACACTATCAGTCCTATTCTTGAGGAGGAGGAGGACTTAGTTAGTTAGTTGACTTAGTCTATCTATTTGATTTAGTCATCAGTTTATGTAGGATTCGATAGTTAGTTGAATAATTTTAACAGCAGGTTTTGCAAAACTTGGTCCAAGTCTATAAGTATTGTTTGGGAAAAAATAGTATACATGTGCTATAACTACAGTTTTAATTTCACTACTTAATTTAAGTGTTTCTTTTTTTTTTCTTTTTTTTGCTAAAAATAAACTTCATTTAGAAATCTACTCAGTAAATATTGGCTATATCATGAAAAATATGAACAAATGTACATTATGGTGTTTCATCATATAACCTAGAAGATGCAAATTTATATATTATAAACCAGTGAAAGGATTGTCATTCCTCGATTCTGTAAAACTAAAGGTTGCCACTTTGTGTGATACCGTACAAGCCTGAATTTATACTTGTACAAGGCATGCTCTTGCTCATTTTATAAACATATATTTTTAGAGAGGGTTGCAGCAATCACATAGAAATTGAATACACACATTGGAAGAAAAATATTCTTTTATTGATAACTTTTCATGTGGAAACATAAGACCCTCAAACGGCCAAGTAGAAATGAACCCGGACCCGTTAGCCCGGCCGAAAACCTAAATCCTAATCCGAAATCTAATCCGCCTGTTCCAGCGCCTATTTAACCCCTCGACCGCCGGCCGGAACCCTAATCTCTCCCCTTTCTCCCTGACCCCGCCATCGTCGTCCCCATCTAACCCTCTCCCCACCGTCTCACCATCACCCTCTCCCCTCTCAGCCCGCTCAGCCGTCTCCCCGAGCAGACCCCTCTCCGCCTCCCTCCTCTGTCGCCTACGTCGACCACGAGCCCCGCTGTCCCAAGCCCAGCCCCGTACTGCCACCGCCCATCACCTCCGTCTTCCTATCCGCCTCGAGATCCTCCGTCACCCTCGAAACCCGCAGCAGCCGAGCCTCGACCATGACCTACAGCAGCTCAGACTGAGCCACCTCCGCAGAGCCGCCTCCGACTGAACACCCCCGCCCAGAGCTGCCTTCCCCCACCAGCTCCGGCGAAGATCTCCGACAGAAACTCTAACCCTAGTTACAGTGCATCGTGACCCCTTGTGTCGTATCAACTCACGGACACAAGAAACCCCGTTCCACGGAGACCTGTTCAGGTAACCCGTTCTCTCTCCTCGTTGCCCCATTTTTCGTTCCTTCAGTTGTGACGTGTAGGCTGTGTAACCCTCTCGATGACCGTGCAACCCGCTCGGTGCATCACGTTCTGTAGCGATCGCGAACCATGATCTAAAAACAGAAAAAATAATACCCTATTTTTCCCCGGAACTGAGTGCGCCCTGCCAAATGGGACGACTTGGTTGCGTGCGGTCTTTATCGAAAGGTGCACGCCGTTGATACGGATGTGCCAGATTTCGCAGAAGTTGATTTGGATGTACGTGCACACCAGAATCAACGCGTATCCGCCGACAATGCCCCGTATCCGTCTATTCTGGAATACGTTGTAACTTTGTGTATGATCCGAATTGAACCAAACCCGCGGGACAACGTCGGCCTAAATCTCTGTCCTCGTCTCCTCCGGAGGTGCGCATGGAGGATCTTGCTGATGTTGGGACAACGTCGACACTACCTCCTCGACATGCTCATCTGTCCCCATGGTTCCGTCAGCAGGAGGAACGCTGGACGAGGGTGTACTATCACGCCAGGAACTACTCGTCCCAACAGTCGGGCATGTGTGTGATCGATATACTGGAGTACTGGGCGACGATGATCCGGAACCAACAGTAGGCAGTACCGGAGTGGCACTCTGTCTACCTCGGGACCTGCCGAATCCTCCGTGTCGTCATGTCATATCTGATAACAACATATGATGAATATAGAGAAACACAAATATATACTATATTCTACAGTCGAAATGTGATACATATCTCAAAGCATTCTACAGTCAAAATATAGTTACATTCTACATGCAATATTTTTATTTTCAATCATCTTCAAAAAATTCATCTTGTTCGCCTTCGTCGTCCTGCTCTTCCTCTTCCTCGTCTTCACTTTCATCTACTTCGTCTTCCTCTTCGGATAATTCTACATCTTCTATATTATTACTCGTATAATGAGTAACTTTCGTTGAGTCCACATCTACAATATTTGTTACAAGAGGTAGATCGTCCTCCTGATAAGCTATTTCGTCAATGTCAAAGGTATTTCTAGCCTTAGTCTTGCATACTGCCCACCAATCCGACCTCGCTGTCCTCCGTCTAGGATAAGTTGTGAAGTACACGAGCTGAGCCTGACTTGATAGGATAAATGGTTCGTAGCCTTGATATCTACGCTTGTAGTTTATATCCACATGGCCATGCTTGTCAATTTTCCAACCTTGATCTTGAATCGGATAGAACCATTCAAACCCGAATAGCACGATATTAGCATGTTCTGTGCCATAATTATATGTCAACTCCATAATCTCTTGTAAGATGCCAAAAAAATTATTGCCCGGATTGACGTCTTTGTACTTTGAAGATTTGATACACAAACCACTATTTTTTATGGAATCAAGATCCAGAAAGCTGTCTCTGATAGGAGCATTTGTTAACTTGAACCTGAACCCATTTACACAGAAACTTGGCCATATTTTTACGACAATAATTGGTCCCTTGGCTAGAGTTCTAATAGATTCAGTCTCGGGTGATATTAGACGATCGACCTAAATACCAAAGTAGCGATAGTAAGTTATTTGTTTTGCAAGTGCAGAAATAAAAAGTAATTACCAAGCATCTTATATATGCGCTCAACCAAGAAGGAAAATGGCATCTCATATCTTGTTCTACTCTTCGTCTGTTATGTAGGGTCTAACCGACCTCAACTCATCATTATATGTGCTGAAAATCAATGAAGCAACTGCTGATTAGTAGCATAATAGTATCTTATACTATTACATTGAGATGATATAAACGTGGACATATTAATTACTTACCCCTCTAGCTTCTCCACTTCATCCTCGTCGCAATTGAGTAATATATACAATTGAGCAGCCCTTAGCTCATCGTCATTCAAATATCTCTTCTTCATTTTTCCCGAAGGCTTTTCGGATGCATTGAATACTTTGAGTATTGCATCATTAGATTCCTGATATGCATCATCGTTTCTGGGATCTTTCGTCCTATTAGTAGCAACATACGGTTTGAAATACGTCGAGCAAAAGTTTGTAATCTCCTCGAGAATATAAGCTTCACAAATAGAGCCTTCAACCCGTGCCTTATTTTTCCCTTTCTCTTTAGGTGATTCAGATGGCGCTCGAAGGGGTACATCTACCGATAACCGACAGGACCACCAATACGTGCCTCATAGGAAAGATGAATTAGCAAATGCTCCATAGAGTCGAAGAATCCAGGAGGAAACACCTTCTCGAGCTTACATAGTGTTATCGCAATGTCCCTCTCTTGCTTTTCTAGACGATCGACGAGTAACTTAGTACAACAAAGATCTCTGAAGAATATGCTCAGCTCTGTCAATGGGTCCCAAACGACCTGCGGTAAGAATTCTCGAAATGCAATCGGAATTAACCTCTCCATGAATATGTGATAATCGTGGCTCTTCATACCTACTAGTTTGTTCTCCTTGAGGTTGACGCATCTTCTCAAGTTCGACACGTACCCGTCTGAAAACTTTAGACCCTGAATCCACCTACAAAATCTACCTTTATCCTCTTTATCCAGTGAGAAAACTGACTTAGGTTGCTTTAACTTTCCATTTCCCTCCTCTATCAAATGCAATGCAGGACGTCTACATATGTCTTCTAAGTCCAACCTGGCCTTCGGATTATCTTTCGTCTTCTCCTTTACATCCATTACAGTATTAATTATGTTATCAAACACATTCTTCTCGATATGCATGACATCAAGGTTATGTCTGATCAGATTGGTGCTCCAATATGGCAGATCCCAGAATATACTCCTCTTCGTCCAGTTATCGGTGCGGCCAAATCCGTCACACTTGTACCCCTTAGCAGGCTCTTCGATAGCACTTGGTAAATCTTTTACCTCTTCCCATATCGTGCATCCGGGCCACCTTGGCGGTGGATTGGCCTTCTCCACAACTCCCGCACGAAAAGCATTCTGATTCCTCCGGTACGGATGATCCTTCGGCAAAAATTGTCGATGACAATCGAAGAAGCACGATTTGCTCCGTGTTTCAAACGAAAAGCCTGAGAATGGTCCATGCAATACGGACATGAGAGACGACCATGGGTGCTCCATCCCGATAATATTCCATAGGCCGGAAAGTCGTTGATGGTCCACATAAGTGCTGCCCTCATTTGAAAATTCTGCTTTCTAGAAACATCGTACGTGTTGGCACCTACTTCCCACAGCTGATTCAACTCATCTATCAAAGGCTGTAAATACACATCGATGTTCCTCTTCGGATTGTTCGGACCCGGGATAATAACGGTTAGGAACATATACGGAGTCTTCATGCACATCCAAGGCGGTAGATTGTACGGAGTGACGATCACAGGCCAACACGAATACTGGGAGCCCAAAAGTCCGAATAGGGTAAAACTGTCAGAGCAGAGCCCCAATTTGACATTACGCGCTTCCTCAGCAAAATATGGATACTCTCGATCAAAGTGCTTCCATGTTTCTCCATCGGATGGATGATCCAATACTCCTTCGATCTGTTTTCGCCAGTGCCAACTCATGTTTTCTACAGTCTCCTTAACCATAAACAACCGCTGCAACCGCGGCGTCAAAGGCAAGTAGTGCATCGAATCGGTAGGCTTCCTTGCACCGACAGACTTTCCTCTAACAGTGGCCTTGTAGCGATCAGCAGCACAGAATCTGCACGCATCTTCATCCTTGTCGTCTTTGTAGTACAACATGCACCCGTTGCGACATACATCAATTTTCTCGTATCCCATCCAAAGCGATCTCACCATCCTCTTAGATCGATAGAAGTCTTTAGGCAACTTTGCACCCTCGGGAAAGATCTCTATAATCAAATCGAGCAGTCGATTATAACATTTTTGCGACATGTTAAAATCGGACTTGATGCTCAATAATCTTGTAACCACCTCCAACGGTGAATGATCCTCACAACCAGGATATAGTGGAGTCCTTGCATTCTCCAGCAACTCCATAAACTTTGCATCATCGGCATTCGGTGCCTCCTTAGCTGCATCATAATTGTCCGGATTGAAACTAGGTCCCGCCGCATCATAATTGTCCAGATTGAAACTAGGTCCCGCCGTATCATAATTGCCAGAATTGAAACTAGGCCCCGCCGCATCATAAACCATGTTCACCAACCCGTCGTCGTAAGCATCGTGGTCTTGGACATCCATATACGGCTCCACATAGGGCTCCGACTCTGATGCTAGAGAAACAAGTTCTCCATGCGCGGTCCACTGATAGTAATTCGGCGTGAAGCCCTTCGAGTATAAATGATATGTAACTTCCACTTCTGGATGATATTTTCTGTTGTGACATCTCACACAATGACACTTAATTTTGGTACCATCCATGTACTGAGGGAAAGCCTTGGCGAACTGCAGGAACTGCTATACACCCTCAATAAATTCATCCCGCACACCGCATATGTCATCAGGATGACGGTTGTACATCCACGAACGATGACGCAGATAGTAATTCATATCCATTTCTAGATACTTCTGCAAAAATGACAGTATGTATCATATAAATCATTACATACAGTGGTTTATCACCTAACTTCATAACTTAACCGTACTATAAAAATCATAACTGATATAATACATACTTTCATTTATCAAAGTCTAAAATAAGCAATATTTAAAACAACTGAAAAGAGGCCAAGTCTCTTAGTTTTTTAATATTTTATACTATTGGTAAAAGCTTGGGTTCTTTACTGTATACAATGCTTGCTAGGACTATAGTTACTTAGCTAACTATTAACAAAATCAAGTATATCAGTAAGTAACTATTTAACTACACTAACTATGTACTAATTTAATACTAAACTGATACCCTTAACTTCTACCCAATAACTCATGCTAACCCATCTTAAACCAACTAACCAATACCTTGACACTAAGCTAACTAACACTAGTATACATAGCTCACTAAATGCAACTGAAAACGGATACTGATACAGTGGGACTTGTTGATACTTACTGATACATGGTTGTTGTAATGACACAGTGCTGATACTTACTTAATACTAAACTGATACCCTTAACTTCTACCCAATAACTCATGCTAACCCATCTTCAGTTGCCTGCTCACTGTTGCAGACCTCCTTCTCACTGCACACTACAAGGCTCGAGCATCCATCAACACTTTTACCTGGAACCCCTCACTCTGCTACTACCACTGCTCCATACCCTAACTGATACAAGAGTATCAGTGTGTGTACAGTCCAACTCAACTCACTAAAACATCTAAAACTAACTACCTAAAGGAACTGTGCAGAAACCGAAATACTTATTCAGTTGTTCACTGAGTCGTGCCTCCTACAATATACTTTGCACATCTGACTGCACACTGGTGATACTTTCCTACTGCTGAACTTCTCCCTTTATATTGTTCCCTTGCTACATTGCTGTAGGGCTCGACTGATACACTGAACTTCTACTGCAACACCAATACCCAAGCACAATGTTGCATTGGCCCTTCTTACTGCTGCTGCTATTGCAGTTAGCTACCTTGTTGTGCATCCCCTTCATAAAGTTGTACATCTCTTTTGTCACTGACTGCACGAACACCCCTATGCATTTCTGGGTACAATGACTGCTCCTTCTCGAGGCTGACTCCACGTTGCTGCTCATCGCAAGCTCCTCAACCCGATCCCCCTCGACCACTAGTACACTGATACACAGTGTGGTCGAGGCACACTGTGCACACCATAGTAAAACCGATTCCCTCTGATACACTGGCATACTGATGCACAGTTTTACGGCCCGAGCTTTCCCTCCCTCATACAAAAATATAAAGTCACTGAACTTACTCACTCACTCACTCACTCACTGATACACTAAACTCACTGATACACTAAACTAAACTCACTGATACACTAACCTCAACATAGCCCTACCTTCATGTAAAACAACAAGCTCTCCACTGACTGATACACTAAGGTATCAGTGCCAACACAGTGCACATACAGTGAAGAGACAGTAAAGAACGATGATGCTCCCTGTGTAAATTAGTCCCATGTCAGTGTGTGTGAGTGTGTGTGTGTGTGTGTGTATCTGCGTCTGTGTGTGTGTCGTGTGTGTCTGTCAGTGTCTGTGTGCGTGTGTCGTGTCTGTGTGCATGTGTCTTGTCTGTCCAGTCATCAGTTGTGTCAGTTTTACATGAGAGAGAGGGAGAGAGAGAGAGAGATTACCTAGAGCTCGAGGAGGAGGAGGGGGGTGCCGGAGTAGCCGCAGCCGTGGAAAGGCGGTCGCCGGAGAGGGGGGGGCGGGGGAAATCAAAAACATATGGGGGAAAAGAATCTGAGCCCTAATTAACCAAAATTTAGCGACGTTTAGCGACGTCAAATAAAAATGTCGCTAAATTTTAATTTAGCGACGTCAAAGACGTCGCTAAACACGTTGCTAAATATTTTTGACATATACGTCGCTAATCACGATGCTAAACGTCGCTAAAACAGATATATTAGCAACGTTTGGCGACTTTAATTGAACTTATACCGACTCATCTTTTAAAATCTTAATAAAAGTCGCTGAACGTCGCTAAATGTCGCCATTTAGCGACGTTTAGCGACGTTTAAAATGGAGTCGCTGATTTAGCGACGTTTATACCAGGAGTCGCTAAAATATGTCGCTAATCCTACTTTTTTTAGTAGTGCCGGACCCGTTAACCCGGCCGGAAACCTAAATCCTAATCCGAAATCTAATCCGCCTGTTCCGGCGCCTATTTAACCCCACGACCGCCGGCCAAAACCCTAATCTCTCTCCTATCTCCCCGATCCCGCCATCGTCGTCCCCGTCTAACCCTTTTCCCGCTGTCTTACAACCACCCTCTCCCCTCTAAGCCCGCTCAGCCGTCTCCCCGAGCAGACCCCTCTCTGCCTCCCTTCTCTGTCGCCTCCGTCGACCACGAGCAGCCCCGTACCACCACTGCCCATCACCTCCGTCTTCCCCTCTGCCTCGATATCCTCCGGCGCCCTCGAAACCTACAGCAGCCGAACCTCAACCACGACCAACAGCAGCTCCGGCTGAGCCGCCTCACCAGAGCCACCTCCGGCTGAACACCCCCGCCCTAGCCGCCTTCCTCCACCAGCTCCGGTGAAGATCTCCGGCAGAAACCCTAACCCTAGCAACAGTGCACCGTGTCCCCTTGTGTCATGTCAACTCGTGGATACGAGAAACCCCGTTCCACGGAGCCCTGTTCAGGTAATCCGTTCTCTCTCCTCGTTGCCCTATTTTTCGTTCCTTCAGTTGTGACACGTAGGCTGTGTAACCCTCTCGATGCCCGTGTAACCCACTCGGTGCATCACGTCTTGTGGCGATCGCGAACTGCGATCCAAAAACAGGAAAACAATACCCTATTTTTCCCCGGAACTGAGTGCTCCCCACCAAATAGGATAACTTGGTCGCATACGGTCTTCACCGAAAGGTGTGCGCCATTGATACGGACGTGCGAGATTTTACAGAAGTTGATTTGGATGTGCGTGCACACCGGAATCAACGTGTATCCGCCGACAACTCCTCGTATCCGCCTGTTCTAGAATACGTTGTAACTTTGCGTACATGCGTCGGATCGAAACGAAACTTATGCCATCGGACTTGTAGCAATACGCTGGTCCTGTGACCTAAGTTTGGTTTGATTCTGAGAATATTGACAAAATTGCATATCGTGGGCCCCACGGCTCTACTTTTGTGATCGGCTCATCGAATCCAATTTTGGAAGTTCCGTTGGGTTCGTATTATCGTTCTGGACATGTTGACACTAAGTTTGACGAATTTGGAGACCATTGGTTCTGACACATTTTTTGGTGCAAAGCGGCCCACATGTGGACTCCGCTTTGACCAAAAACTGTTAATTTTGCCCCTGTGTCCAAATTGGACTCAAGGACAGGCGTTTCTAGCTATTTGATATTTTCTTAATCTGATGGTGATATTTATTTCGGTAACCGGAGGAGTACCTGCAAATCACACTGAGACCAGAGCTACAGTTGGAGCCAGAACCTCAGGCAAGTGTACTTTGCCAAATCTTGCAGTTCTTGTTCCTTGATTTATTTATATGTTGTACATGCTTGACCTAGGACCGTGTGACTTTACTTAGCATTTGATTAATGGTTGGGTGCCAATACCGTACGTGGAGTTGTGTAACGTCACCTAGAGATGGATATCGTGACCCTTTACATTCTCGTACTTGTCTTATCAAGTACATCATAACCCAGAACATTATTCATGTGACAGAATCTTCCTAAAATAATTAAGGTGATTCTGTATAGGATACAGGTTTTATGACATAGACATTATATTCATAGACATTATATGACTTGCTGCATTAGTTTTGATCTTGCGTATCATGAATATGAGACGTGTGATTACATTGGGTGGAGAGAGTATTACCATATCAAAGGCTGATTATATTACATATATTATTGTCTGGAGGTGCTTTGGCATATATACTGGAGTCGTGATACTACTTGCTTTGGCATATATACTGGAGTCGTAATACTAATGCTGCTTTGGGTTTTCTCGACACAGAGCCTATAGTAGTCTCAGCCCGAGTATGACTAAAACTCTCACTTGCATATCACTTAACTGGTTATATATTTACCCTATTATTTCATTTATTGCTGCACTAGTTTTATTTTTGTATGAGTTATTTTATACCTTGCTATGTCCTCTGAGAATCTGGATTCCGGATTATGTCCCCAGGATTAGCAGACGAGATCTATCCCGAGGTATACGGGATCGGAGCATTAGCAGAAGCAGGAACAAGTGCATACAGTGGAGCAGTACCAGAACCCGAGGACGAGATCGTGCCAGAGGACTTCTCCTGAGTATTGGATTTATATACTCAGTTATTTCTATTTCTAGTCACTTTATTTTATGTCTATTGCATTGATGTATCAGACTTATTCTCGGGTTGTTCCCCGAGACACTTTTATTGAGATATGTTAGATTATATTTATTTACATTTATTCTGGCATTTGATCTGTGATTATCTGTTGTGGATGAGTTTAGAATAGGCTGTGACTTGTATCATTGGACCTATTTATTGTGGTTACAGCTTAAGTACGTCCTGGTGGATCCATTAAATTGGGTTTGTCTATCGGTGTGTGCTGCTAGCTATTGCCATGTGTCTAGTCCCTCGATATTTTGGGACTGGGGCGTGACACCTTGGTACACTGCTTCGAGGAAACTATCTCTTGGGCATAATTTGTCTATGACTATGCATATTAAACTTTTCTAATAAAAGAACATACCATGCATGTACATCTAACTTGATAATATATGCCATAGTTCTCATTTTATTTCCACGAGCCGTAGCTCTCCATACTTATCACCCATTTTGGGATTTAACATAACCAATCCTTCTATAATAGCACCGGTTGATAGATTTATGATTATTTATATTTCTGTATTTCTTGCTAGGTATTATTGATCCTTTTTTTTAAGCATAAAGACTAAAGGATTCATCGAATGATCGAAGTCACTCACTAGTTGATGAATTGCTGAGAAAGAGAGATCTTCCATAGGAATTTAGGCTCTTCTCACTCACTCACCTATATTTGCACAAACAATGATTCAAAATTTATCTTCTTCTTCTCTCAGCAGTTTGATATGAATATGAGACAGTGAAAGCAAACAATATAAATCGTTCATTAAAAATATTCACAAAAATGCATCATAAAACCAACAACGAAAGCACATAGAAAACCAATATTGCAAGGGTCTTGTGGTGTAGATCGTTATAAAGAGTTCATTCTCCAAGACACAATGCACTGCATCTTGGGCACAACTTCTAAGGATTCCATTCCATAACAAGGAAGGGTTCTCCGTTCATTTGTCCTGATCAATCGATACCGGTATAGTTTTTCCATAATCTGATTCTGACTCGACCATTCTAGCCATTAACCCATACCACGCTCTACAACATGATTACCGTTATCCATAACGGGATCATGGAACTATATAATAAAATACTAATAAAAAAATTATCCTCGAAACTTAAACCAAAACCCACCTCTAGTATCGAATAATGAAGAAAACTTTTTTCTTTATATCCGCTTTGAGCTCCCAAGTCGACTCTTCAAAGGAATAGTTGTGCCAAAGTACACGAACAAAGGTAATAGTTCAATTCTTTAACAACTTATCCATCCTATCCAAAATCTGGATAGGCTCCCTTACATAATTCAAGTCGGCTTGCAGTCCCAACTGACCGAAGTAAACCATGTGACTTGGAACATGCATATACTTTTGTAGTTGAGAAATATGGAAAGTGTCATGCACTTCACCTATTGTTGGTGGTAACACGATCTGGTAGGTGACTAGACCAACTCGCTTAAGGATCCCGAATGGCCCAACAAATCTTGCTCTCAACTTTTCCTTCGTACCGAATCGTAAGACTCCATGCATCAGTAATACTTTTAAAAACCTATCATAATAAGCCATACCTATCAAACAAATAATAAGAACATTAAGTTTACATAAGTAAGATTTGATGATCAGCCTATTAATTAAGTGAGCCCCTTCAAAATATTATTGGCTTAGGATACCTAGAGTCATACAACGAGTGGAGAGCTGACTCTATCATAGTCTGAGGAAGAGGGAAGCTTCAGCCTTTCCTACTGCTAACCAGTGTAGCTACTCTTGTTGATTGTACTAGCCATGATTCTAGTGAGCTAAGATTCAGTGGTATAATGTTAAGAGGTCATGCGATATGAAGACATTGATAGCAATATGGGGGGAACAAAGAATGTCGTGTTTTAGTATTTCATGAATATGGTGCTAACTTTTGGTTTATGCACTCCTAAAAGATAGTGAGATACTTCTACTACATTAAAAAAGATGTGAAATTGAACCCAAAAATCAGTGACCTATGGCTTAGAAAACTCGAACCCAGTCAAGATTCGAACAATGACGGAGCATTTAACTATATATGGTCAGGCCAAAAATCTTGCCGACTGGATGCTCCTACCCCCACAATAAATTTGCGAACAGATGAACAAAGAAGATAGAGCCTTGCTGACAGATTAGAAGAAAGATAATTCCCGGTAAGTGAATCCTTGACTTGCTAGTGCGGCAGCAGTAGGCAGTTCGGTCGATAGGCAGGCAATCAGGTAAGCGAACATTCCAATCTACTTCTGTTGGTTTGGTTGCTCGCTTCCAAATCCCGAAGCAAGAGGTCCCATACTGTCCTGCACTAGAACAACTAACTTAGACTTAGGGGACACTTCCTTGAGGAAAGTCGTACTCCTATCAGCTTTCAAGTACATAAATAAGTTCGACCTCTTCCTAACAAAAAGACTACTATTAAGAAAATTTAGATTGGTATCGATTCTGAGAAGACTTTTGTCATATTGAAAAAGGTGTGTTCTGAGTTCTTGATTTAGAAAAGAGAGAAGAGAGAATCACAGATTCATATGAGTTATTCTTCTCTTCCAAGCATCTGATCGACTCATACCTCCCAGCCATGTCTCCAGAATCTCATTCAACAGAAGAACCGAGTAGATTGAGGACTTTATCCCCTGCTTGCTTTGCTCTACTGGCTGGAGAGACGTACGAGTGGCATGTCATATGGTTGCTGAAATTTCCCCTACTACTGGCAAAAGGTGGATTTAGGGGTGATCGCTATCTTCTAATTGTTGTTCAGCTTCGAGGGAAAGACTGGCCGCTGAAGGCCCTCGCCGGGTTACCTTACCTGGAAGTAATGATATACTCTATATCAGAATAACTTTTATCTAAGAATTTTTCAATCTCAACCACTTACGCTACTCGCCTCTAGCTCTGATACAACAGGTGTGGAGATGTTAGGCCTTTGTCCCTGATGATGGGTCTCACACGACATGGAGCAGAGACGAGGAGATAGTCCCTGACCAATGAACTCTAACGGTCGTCGATGAATATTTGTATAAATCTTTTGCCGACTTTGTGCCACTTTTAACTTATCTCGGATTACGTTGATCTTCTCGATGACCTGCTCAACCAATTATGGTCCGAGTACTTGTCTTTCATCAACTTTATCCTAGCAAATCGCTGACCAACACTTTTGTACGTATAGCGCTTCATACGATGCCATCTCGATAATTGCCTCAAACTATTTATAGGCAAACTATGCTAGGGTCAACTGGGTATCCCAACTATTCTTAAGATCTATCGCACAGAGCCATATAATGTCATTCAAAATTTTATTCACCCGTTTGGTCTGACCATCGGTCTAAGGATGGTATGGTGAACTAAAATACAGGTGTGTTCCCATTGTTGCCTGTAGGTTCTTCTAAAAATGTGATACAAATAGGCTATCTCTGTCTGAACCAATTGAATTAGTACCCCCAAACAATCGAATAATTTCATCCATACATAATTTGGCTAACCGATCGATGCTCCAAAAAATATTTTATAGATGAAATATGCAGACTTGGTTAGTCTATCTACGATAACCTAAATCACATTATTCTCTCACTACATTTTTGACTAGCCAACTATAAAATCTATTGTGATGTGGTCCCATTTCCATACTGGAATTGTGAGGTTCTACATCTCCCAGCTAAGACTCTGGTGCTCTGTATTCACTCGCTGGCATGCCAAATACTGTGAGAGAAAGAGAGCCACTGCCTTCTTCATAACATGCTACCAAAAGATCGTACGCAAATATTTATACATTTTTATGCTTCCCCAGTGTAACTAGTAATTAGCATAATGAGCCTCCATAAAGATTTTCTTTCGGAGCTCATCATCCTAAGGGATACATAACCTACCCTTAAGTCGCAATAAACTATCCTCGTGCCTGGTAAAGTCTACTACTTCACCCTTTGTAAGTCCTATCTCCAAATTTTGATGGAGGCACATAATGTTAAATACTAGTTACACCGAAATCATGTGACCGTAAAATGAATATGTTTCGTTATGTTTACGGTTTTGGGAGTTTCCGAACACGAAAACACAATCTGTTTAGTTTTTCAAAAAGCTGATACCTACAACATATTTTAATATTAATTTTTTTATTGAATTTATTTATTATATACAGTATTATTTATATAATAGAAATTGACTAAATAATATAAGTATAACTACTTCAAAACCCAATTAAAGTTTACTTCCAATGTTCTAAATCAAATAATAAACTTTGTTAGGATTTTGGATTATCTAGATTTGGGGTTAATAGTAAAGTGCTTGGGTCCACCTTGTCAACTCAGTAATCGTACCATGCATCCAAAGGCTAAGGCAAGTATCGATATGACCTATGTTGCCTTTATTTTGTACGGCATGTATCTTTGTGTCGACTTTTCACTGTTACCTTCTCATAATTCATGTTGATGATGTACTATGATTATTTCTTGTACATGAGAATTAGAATCGTTAAAATTATACGTAGATGTTTATGTTTTACTTCTGGTTTATCATGTTTACTATTTATTGTATTACAACAGTTTTGCCGTGTTGATCATGTACTAGTGAGTTAGTCGGGCGGGAGAATATAGCTAGTAGACATATGGTAACCCACAAATCGTTAGCCAAGAGTTTATTTGATCAGGGGACTATCTTACAGAGTTTATTTAGACGATAAACCTCACGTATTTGACTGCCTGATTCATAACCCAGCCACATGTTGAACGTTTGTATTCTAAAATATATTGTATACGTGACTATAATTATTGTTGGTGTCCTGCCTAGTCCTTCGTCTTCTTTTGAGTATACTCGCATATGGTTAGTTTGACATAGTCATACTCTCTTGTATAGATACCATGCCTATAGTTCATCCTCTGGTTACTGTTGATGATCATTCATGCTTGTATATTATATATTGTGTAGCATAGTGTTATGGTGATCTTCCACCAGTCCTGACTCGATAACTATTTTTCAGACCATTTAGGTAAGTTTCTATGGACCTTTTGTTGGAGATAAAGATGCTTTGGAGGCCAACCTTAGAGCGTATATAGTTTAGCAGTTTCTTAAATTTGATATTTAGTAGGTTTCTTCCTGATTGTTATTTTGATGGATTATTGGATTTGTAAATTGAATAGTTGTTGTGAATGAGCAAAGATAATTTTATGATTACATATTGTGTATTTGGAATTGATGATTGCTATTGAGGTTTAGACAGCGTACTACCGCCGATACGGCGACACAGGCTAGACTTGGTCACATACCTGCATCCCAAAAGTGGGAGCCGTTCATGACAAGTTTTTATGGTGGCCCATGCAGGTCAGTTTTTTTAAATTGTGTGAACTCATTGTAGTACTTAAGTTAGTCATACTACCACAAGTCTGCGATTGAGTGACAAGATTCTAGAAAATGCTCATTCATAAATAGGATTGGCTATGATTAGGTTTTCCTAGGCAAGTCCCAAAGATTTATTTTGATTTGATTGGTTGAGTAGTTACGGGTGCATTGAATACAATATGATTTGAAATATGAATAAACGTAGATTATGAAATTTTTACTTTTTTTAATCATAGGTTGGTGTAATAAAAGGTAGGTAGACTTCTCAATTGGCAAATTGGTTCTTTGAGGTTAATCAATTGTTAAAGACAAGAATTATTAAATTTTTGGTGCTTTGGGCTTAAATTTTCATGTGGTTTGATGAATATTTATTTCTTGCTAAGATAAGGTTAATTGTTTTTAAATAAAGTGATTTTCAACTTAAATGATGATAAATAAAATGTGATAAGAAGTTGAAGATTTATTGAATTTAAAATTTTGACAAGATTATGATGGAGTTGATTTCAATTTAAATTTGAAGTATCTAGAAGAATTTAAATTTTGAGAATAAACACAAATAAATTAAAATTTTGATGATTGGACTTGAATTTAAATTTTGAAAAAATTTTAAAAATTATTATTTTACCTATTTGACTACAAGATATCGACTAAAATTTATATTTTGAAGATTGGAATTAAATTTCAAAATTTATGGATCGGATATAGAATTCAAATTTTGGGGATCATGAATTTGAAAATTTTGAGGATAATAAATTTTGAGGACGAAATTTTATAAGGTGGGTAGATTGCAAGCCCCCTTTCCAGAAATAGATTATTATTTTAATCTAAAATAATTATTTTTAAATTAACTAATCATAATGATTTTTAAATTAAGTATTCTATATCCATTATATACCGACTGAAATTTAAATATGGTAATTTTTTGAATAAGATTATTATTTTAATCTAAAATAAAAACTAACAATTTTTTATTGTAATATTATATACATTTATTTATTTTAAATGGTTAAGAAGGAATAGAGATAAGTATAAAAGTAAATTTAAATAATAAATTAATCTTTTCAAATCTTAAATTGATCCTGATTAATAATGATTCTATGATATCCTAATCTTATAACCATATTTGAATTAAACCAAATCTCCATTTAAATGAATCTAGCAATCTTTAGGATTTGCAAATTCCTAAGTATACCTAATCACACTAGATTCATATCTATAATTATTTATACCTTTCATTATTAACTAATCATAATTATAATTAAGTAGTCTCCATCTATTATATATCGACTAAACTTATAAAAAAACTCATCTTTCAACTTTTTCTTCCCCAAAACTCCTCTCTTTTTCGTCCAAAACAGCCTAAAATTTGTCAGAAAATCAGTCTCATTTTTCAGTAGCCATAGCGACTTGGAAGGACAATACTCCTCGCTCCAGACTCTGTTTTACCTCCAATTTATTTGTTAGAAGCGTTTTGATGTAAGATTTCATAATCTATATTTTAATAGATTAATTTAAACTATTATTTTATGAAAATATTTTACAGTATCATGTGTCCGTAAAATGAACATGTTTCATTATTTTCGCGATTTTGGGAGTTCTCGTACACAAAAATATGATTCGATTAGTTTTTCGGAACGCTGATACAAATATCTACAATATATTTTAATCTCAGAAATAATTGAATTTATTTATTATATACAATATTATATACAAGTAGAAATTAAGTAAATAATATAAGTATAACTACTTGAAAACCCAATTAAAGTTTATTTACAATGTTCTAAATCAAATAATAAACTTTGTTAGGACTTTAGATTCTCTAGATTTGTGGTTAATAGCGAAGTGCTTGGGTCCGCCTTATCAACTGACTTGACGCACTATCCATCCGAACGCTAAGGCAAGTATCGCTATGACCTATGTTGCCTTTATTTTGTACGACATGTATCTTTGTGTTGACTTTTTACTATTACCTTCTCATAATTTATGTTGTCAATGTTCTTGATTTAATATGATTATTTCTTGTACACGAGAATTAGAATCGTTAGAAGTATATGTACATGTTCACGTCTTACTTCTCGTTTACCATGTTTACTGTTTATCATATCACCACAGTTTTACCATGTTGATCATGTACTAATGAGTTAGTTGGGCGTGAGAATACAACTAGTAGACATATGGTACCCCCATAAATCGTAATCCAGAGTTTATTCAATATGGGGACCGTCTTACAAAGTTTATTCATTTAATACACCTTACGTATTTGATGGTATGATTCCTAACCAAGCTACTTTTTGAACGTTTATAATCTAAAACACATTGTACCTGTGACTATGATTACTGTTGATGTCTTGCCTAGTAATTTGTCTTCTCTTAAGTATACTCACATATGGTTTGTGTGACATAGTCATACTCTCTTGTATAGATACCATGTCGATATTTTATCCTCTCTTTATTGTTGATCATTCATGCTTGTATATTATATTATGTAAATAAGTGTTATGGTGATCTTGCTCCAATCCTGACTGGAAAACTATTTTTTAGACCATTTAAGTGAGTTTCTATGGACCCTTTGTTGGCGATAAAGATGATTTGGAGCCAACCTTAGAGCGTATATTGTTTAGCAGGTTCTTAAGTTTGATATTTAGCGGGTTTGTTCTCGAGTGTTATTTTGATGTATTATTAGATTTTTAAATTGAACAATTGTTGTGAATGAACAAAGATAATTTTGTGATTAGATATTATGTAATTGGAATGGATGATTGCTATTGAGGTATAGACTATTTTTTAGACCATTGAATTGATTTTCTATGGACCCTTTGTTGGCGATAAAGATGATTTGGAGGCCAACCTTAGAGCATATATTGTTTAGCAGTTTCTTAAGTTTGATATTTAGCGGGTTTGTTCTTGAGTGTTATTTTGATTTATTATTAGATTTTTAAATTTAATAATTATTATGAATGAACAAAGTTGATTTTGTGATTAGATATTGTGTAATTGCAATTGATGATTTCTATTGAGGTATAGACAGCGTATTACCATTGATGTTGCGATGTAGGATGAACTTGGCCACGTACTTGTATCAAAAAGTGGGAGCGAGTCGTGACACCCTTTTCCATAAGTTCACCAATCTTGATAAAACATTCATCGATCTTTTGGGTTGTCTTAATTTTTTCTAACAAACTCGGCTTTAGTTGAAGTTGAGCAAATTGTGCATGTCGACGATGAATTCGTAACTCAATTCCTATGCTATCCAGGTCATCCAATATCCTGCTAACTTCTGACAATAAACCCACAAATTTTTGACTCAATTCATCTACCACCACATTAGCCTTCCCTGGGGTGTATGCGATCGTCATGTCATATTCTTTAATAAGTTGAACCAATGACTTTGTTGCAGATTCAGATCTTTCTAGGTGAGTATATACTTTTAAGCTTTTCTGGTCAATGAGATCTCGCAAGACAATCCCCCCAGGTAATGCCACCACAACTTTAGAGCAAAAACTGTCGCAGCCAATTCTAGATCTTGTGTGGGGTAGTTTTTCTCATGCGGCTTTAATTTTCTAGAGGAATATGATATCACCTTTCCTCTCTGCGTCAGTATACATCCTAAGCCTAAACAGGATACATCGCTGTATATCTGGAATCCCTCATTGTCGTCAGGAAGTGTAAGAATCGGATCTGACATGAGATGCTGCTTCAAATCTTAAAAATTATCATCACAGTCATTAGTCCAATTGAATGCCACTCCCTTATGGTGAGGTTAGTCAGAGGAGACGCTACTTTGGCAAAATCTTTCATAAACCTTCTGTAATAGCCCAACAATGAGAAAATTTCAAATTTTACTACCCGATGTGGGCTTTTTCTATTCTACCAACGCCTTAATTTTCTTTGAGTCTACTAAGACAGCTTCCGTCGAGATTACGTGCCCACGGAATGGCATGTTACTCATCCAGAACTCATATTTACTCAGCTTGGCATACAACTGATTCTCCTACAGGGCCTATAATATTGTTTTTAATTTATGGGTATGGTCTTCTTTGTTCTTTGAGTATATAAGGATATCATCAATGAACCTAATCATAAACTTATCTAAGAAGGGTCAGAAGACTCTGTTTATTATGTCTATAAAGGATATTGGAGCATTGATTAAACCGAATGGCATGATCATAAACTCATAGTATTCATATCTTGTGTGGAATATCAATTTTGAAACATCTTCTGGCTTGATCTTCAACACGTGGTAGCCTTACTGAAGATCAATCTTTGAAACACATAAACGCCCCCTGCAGCGATCGAAGAGTTCATCTATCCTTAGCGATGGGTACTTGTTCCAAATTATGACTTTGTTTAGCTCACGGTAGTTGATGCACAACCGCATCATTTCGTCTTTCTTCTTCACAAATAATATAGGAGCTCCCCAGGAAGAAATACTGGGATGGATGTATCCATAATCTAACAATTCCTGTATATAGACCTTTAGTTCTTTCAATTCTGCTAGCATCATTCTGTACGAGGATTTAGAGATCAGACTAGTATCAAGAAATGTATAAATTAATGGTGAACTCAATCTCCAAGATCGGTGGCATTTGTATATCTCATCTGGAAATAAATCAAGGAAATCTACCATGACTTCAGTATGAATTGAGTCTGCACCATCGTTGCATGTATCTCGAACGGAAGCTAAGTGCCCTTCAAACAAAGAATATAACATTCACAGAGTCGTAGTGGCTGAGATTATCATCGATGGCTTGGTCAACATGGCACCACACGAGTATGAGAATTTTCTCTCTCGGTAGACGAAATACAACTCTCTTTCCCGTGCAATCGATCATAGTGGCACATGCACTAAGCCAATCCATTCCTAGAATGATATCGTACTCTTTGATATCGAAAACAATTACATCTAGCAACAAGTTTCTACCTCCAATACATATATAGCCATCCCTACATATCAAGTTAGCAGGCATCTCCACCCCAGATAGAGTGCTAAAACTAAGTTTTACGTCTAACATTGACACTTTTAATTTATGTTTTATAGCATAATCAGCAGATATAAAACTATGTGTTACACCAAAATCAAATAGTACAGTATGCCCCACCTTGGTTGCGCCCATGGAAGCTGCGACTGGAGCTATTAGGGGAAATTACTTATCCAGCTCCTTCACACAGTCGTAAGACTCCTTAAAGGTCTGATACTTATGAATCACGACCTGAGACTACAGAGCACGCCTAAGCCCCTGCTCGGTTGACGAGAAATATTATGACATAAAAGCTTCTTTGAACTCTGGCAACGTAATTTTTGTAGCCCTATTTGCTCCAGCCAAATCTATTTTTGACTTTTTGACCAGTAGTACGTGTTACACAATACCATCATAGGTGTCACGACTGTCACGCCCCGGTCCCGCCAGGACCGCCGATCCGCCCTGCCCAGCCCCGTGCGGCCGGGATTCAACGAACCGGGCACGAATCACCGTACCTCGGCGCGCCGGACGTGAATTACCGCGTCCATCCCGCGGGCGCGAGGGAGGAAGGGGAGCTAATCGAATGGCCCGAGTCGAGCTTTCGGGGGACGTGATGCCGCACGAGCGTTAGCTACGCCCGTGCAAGGCCGTGGTTCGTTGGCTGGCGGTAAGAGTTCTAAGCCACAGAGTCGCACGAATTGTCCGAGTGCAACGGAATTATGAACGCATAGGCGATCGGTAACAGGTTCACTGAGTCGACAATATAGCGGAAGCACGGAAACACAAGTTGGAGTAAAACAAGCTCTTTTATTCATATTGAAACAAGTGTTACAGGCGGCGTATAGCCGAGATTACAAGTCGCTCGAGCACTCTCTCTGAAACATAAAAGCTTGCCAAGTGGCTACATTTATGGATGATATACAGGAATATTTAGGCGAGGTTCGGGCGATGTTCGGGCGAGGCGATGTTCCAACATTATGTCTTGTATATGTGCTTCAGTTCCGGACGTAGCGTTCCGAGGCTTCTGAGTTGAACTCCACGCCTTAGCACGCACGAGGGAGGCATCAACACCGAAAGAGGTTCTCCCGTACCCTGCAAGCAATCTGGTGGGTTATCAGTATATGAATGCACTAGTGGGGAGGCTACTCGCCCGCTCGACAAATCCAAACACGTAGTACAGGTTTCATGCACCAACTATTAAGTTGTCTTTCTAATTGAGCCTAGGATCAGTTTTATGCAAGATTTGAATAGCCTAATCCGTGTGGCAGTGCGCCGTGCGACATGAGAGGAAACACGGCGAGACTTACCAACTTACCATTTGTCCTTCCCTGTCCAAGGCAAACCAAGTAAATTCAAGCAGAATCATGTATAAGCATCCAGGGCAAGCATATGCAACACAAGCGTTTTAGTGCGAGATCCCGTTATGGATGTACGGGTTACAGGATATATCAGTAGTGTTGCATACGATGATCAAGTGCTCTTTATGCACAAGTATTGTTATAACAAGATCGTTCAGGTGTTTAGTTATTCTTGATGCGATGCAGTGACTCGCACGCGGATAGCCGCTAAGCGAGGATGACTTATCTATATGAACAGGAGGTCACTGGCACGGCGCCATAATGGACGGTCTAGTCTCAGTACGGAATATCGTGCGACGCATAGAGCAGGACGTCCCAGGGCATTCCGTCCTATAGCAGGCGACTATCAGGAGTTCCCTTCGGATCAGATCGGTGCCAGTGCCCCAGCGACCGTCTGCGGAACTAAAACCTTGTTTCCAAGTTGTCCTGTGACCATGCAAGTCTCTAATCTTCAGGGTCAGGTCAGGTACAGGAACAAGTTCAGGGCAGGATATATATATATATAGAACGAGCTTCATGGAACAAGTTCAAGTCAGGATATATATATATTTGTAACTTGTTGAGGCAGGGTCAGGATTACTCTAAATGTAGAGTATCGGCTCCACGAGCCATTTGATTCAGTACAGGACAGTATTGCTCAACGAGCAGGGATTCTTGGATCACAGGATTGGTGCAAGTTCCCTGGTTCGGGAATTGCCTTAGCGACCTAACGGTCCCAGGTATATTTAGGTTTATTCATGCACGGAACGACTATCAGGTAGTCTTCCGAGGATAACCTAAATAAATGTATGACAAGCAGAGTGTTTCACGGTCTGGGCATAGTTATGCAGCAAGCATTGAAACTAGGCAATACATAAAAGCAGGCAAGCATGCACTTGTATAACTTAAGCATTCAAGTTCGCTCGGGCCCGAAGGTAAGCCGAGCGAAACCGTACGGGGCCTTTCCGAGCGAAGTTATCTAGGGAGTGCAGTGTTAGGGAGTGAACAGTGCACTACTGAATATACATTTTTGTCATTCTACTCGAGGCATAGCGGGTCCAGTTGCACGAGGCAAAGGTAACATGCGAGGGTCTGAACATATAAGCAATATTTTATTTCCATGTTCTAGCGACAAGCAGTACAAGTTGGGATTATTCCCTTAGCTAGGTGCGTTGGATTCTTATTAGCATGCAGGGGGTGATTCACCTAGCGACTAGCATGTATCCTTCCGTATTTTATGTGTGCTGGCTAAGCAAAGACAAGTTCACCGTAGCCACCCACCTTAGCGATGATCCGCCTCGGTCGAGTATACTGCGAGCGAGCCTCTGAAAGCCTAAGCCGAACTCCTGTAGGGACCAAGTCTGGATATCCTTGCCTTAAACGAGTTGCCTCGCGGAGGGAGGCAGGTCAGGACGTTTGCACTTTGGCGTTTGAATCGGCAGTCCGCTTGAGCGGAACGGGGTATTACATCATCCACCACTCAGAAAAAGTCTCGTCCTCGAGACTTCCTGAGGGCAAGCCATACTATCGAATTTTTGAATCTAGCCCAAGCGTAGCTATCGGTACCACTAGATCCATTAGAACACAAAATCCTCTACTCGATGCTTACGTCGTGTCGCGGGTATACTGAGTCAGTATAATTTGCGCCTTGGCGCGGGACAAGTTTCTTAACACGAGGCACGTTTCAATCGATCTTGGATAGCGATCTAAGGCTGAGGCAAACTTATACAAGTTGTTATGCTTGTTCAGGAGGATTTTTACTTGCACTAGCTTTTGAGATCAGCATATAACATGTCTGGATCGTGCACATATTCGAAGCGTCCCTCAAACACATGCATGTCAACCAACTTAGCGATAGCGAAGTCTTAGCACTCGAGTTTCACATTTCTTAAGTCTTGGATCGTGCACATATTCGAAGCGTCCCTCAAACACATGCAGTCAACCAAACTTAGGGATAGTGAAATCGGACAAGCTACTTTCGAAAATTTCAAGGGTTCAATCCAATCCATATAAATCACCAGGATACTTCCAACAGAGTCAATCAAATCTAGTTTCCATATCAACCAAGTATTTGGACTATCGTTAAACACTATCAATCTGATACCGACTAGCGTCCATCCATTTGGGTCAACTTAGCATACGTTATCGTGCCCAAGTCTAACCCTAAGTCTTACTGCCCTAGTTATGATGCTTTATACAAGCAATATAGTAAAGTCGGTAGCACAGGCTCATTCACTCGGCACAGGGTCGTCTGCCTAATCACTAGGTCAGCTTACAAGGTCATAGGTACAGGTTCAAGCATATCGCGATTCATCGTACAAATTTGTCGCACGATGCTCGCCCCAATTCCTAGGGTCAAACCATTGTTCATTCACAGGGGGTATTCTACCCAAGCTCGTTTCACTCAGATTTCTAAACATCAAGCACAGATTTATCTACTTCTCATTAACACGTTCATTTTCACGGGGGACGAGTCCGTTCGATAAAATCCAAGATATATCCAAGTTGCAGGACAAGCCTAGTGGTTCGCCTATTCTATCCCTCAATTGATAGAATCATATCCATTCCAAGCCTAGTCCACCAAGCCAAGATTCAATTCTAAACCTTAGATTATTTCTCCAAGTGGTTCAACCTGATTCACGTATTTGTTCACAAACCATCTAGCATGATTTATTCCAGGTTCTAGGCTAACTATTCCATTAAAACATTTCAATCCCTTGCATTTTTAGTTCGTCTTATCCCTTAACCTTTAATTTCCATCCATCTATAAATCCACCAAGTCAAATCCGTTTATGCAGTGATTGTAGTTCGTTCTTCCAAACTCCAAGCAAGGTCTGTTATCGCTTATATCATTTCCAGAAATCTAATATTTCTTTGCTTGTATCGATCCATGCTATCTTCAAATTATCGATACCAAGTCAAATTTATATTCCGAAGCCAAATATTCACCCTCGGTTAACTTGTTCGAGCGATAATTTACTCACGTACAATCCGTTTGTTTTAAATCCGAAACCGCTCGCACGATTCTCTAATTTCCAACAAGTTTTTCTTAACCAAGATATTGGTTTCCATTTCCGAGAATTCTATTCGATATAAGCCTTATCATTTACTCAAGTTATTTTTTAATATCGTTCAGTCTGAATATCGTATGGGTTATGGATCCGTTTGTACGTCTCTAAATGATCCATCCACCACTCGGAATCGAGTCATTCCATCGAGTTCTTAATTGGTGCTCACTTTATCGTTAGTATACCCGCTAACTCGTTCCACAATTTCTAGCACGATACTCAGGGTTCGCCTGATAAAATCTAATCTCATATACATGTTCGGGATTGATAGTCATCCAAGCAACTATATTTGATTTTTGTCTTCCAACAAGAATTTCGTTCGAGCTATTTCCATAACCAAGCATGATTCGCCTAAGCGATAAATCCGATGAAGTCTATCGATTTGCAGCTCTAAGTCTGACTTGTATCATTCCTGAACGATATCCAAATCTCGTTTATAACTGGCTTGCACCAAAGGGTCTTGGTGCGCGATATTCTATACAACTTAGCCGAAAGGCTGAGTGCATAGCTAACCGTTCGGGCATTATTTGTTTTCGCATTTACTAGTTGGGTAAACATGTGTTGGCACTTCAGGTTGCATATAATGCAAGAGTCTACACGAATCTAATCCCATAAGGACTAGCACAGGATGGCACAAAGGCCCTTGCAACCAATTTTATACAGGCAATCATACTATTCAAATGCAACTCTTTGAAAATATTTAGACTTATTGTTTGGAACATCCCATCGAGGCATTGAGAGAGTGTGTGTGTATAACCCACGAACGAGCTTTCGAAAAAGAGATATTAGAACAAAGTTCAAAGGCGTATAAGCCAGGCTCTGATACCAATCTGTCACGCCCCGGTCCCGCCAGGACCGCCGCTCCGCCCTGCCCCGCCCCGTGCGGCCGGGATTCAACGAACCGGGCATGAATCACCGTGCCTCGGCGCGCCGGACGTGAATTATCGCGTCCGTCCCGCGGCACGAGGGAGGAAGGGGAGCTAATCGAATGGCACGAGTCAAGCTTTCGGGGGACGTGATGCCGCACGAGCGTTAGCTACGCCCGTGCAAGGCCGTGGTTCGTTGGCTGGCGGTAAGAGTTCTAAGCCACAGAGTCGCACGGATTGTCCGAGTGCAGCGGAATTATGAACGCATAGGCGATCGGTAACAGGTTCACTGAGTCGACAATATAGCGGAAGCACAGAAACACAAGTTGGAGTAAAATAAGCTCTTTTATTCATATTGAAACAAGTGTTACAGGCGGCGTATAGCCGAGATTACAAGTCGCTCGAGCACTCTCTCTGAAACATAAAAGCTTGCCAAGTGGCTACATTTATGGATGATATACAGGAATATTCAGGCGATGTTCGGGCGATGTTCGGGCGAGGCGATGTTCCAACATTATGTCTTGTATATGTGCTTCAGTTCCGGATGTAGCGTTCCGAGGCTTCTGAGTTGAACTCCACGCCTTGGCACGCACGAGGGAGGCATCAACACCGAACGAGGTTCTCCCATACCCTGCAAGCAATCTGGTGGGTTATCAGTACATGAATGCACTGGTGGGGAGGCTACTCGCCCGCTCGACAAATCCAAACACGTAGTACAGGTTTCGTGCACCAACTATTAAGTTGTCTTTCTAGTTGAGCCTAGGATCAGTTTCATGCAAGATTTGAATAGCCTAATCCGTGTGGCAGTGCGCCGTGCGACATGAGAGAAAACACGGCGAGACTTACCAACTTACCATTTGTCCTTCCCTGTCCAAGGCAAACCAAGTTAATTCAAGCAGAATCATGTATAAGCATCCAGGGCAAGCATATGCAACACAAGCGTTTTATTGCGAGATCCCGTTATGGATGTACGGGTTACAGGATATATCAGGAGTGTTGCATACGATGATCAAGTGCTCTTTATGCACAAGTGTTGTTATAACAAGATCGTTCAGGTGTCTAGTTATTCTTGATGCGATGCAGTGACTCGCACGCGGATAGCCGCTAAGCGAGGATAACTTATCTATATGAACAGGAGGTCACTGGCACGGCGCCATAATAGACGGTCTAGTCTCAGTACGGAATGTCGTGCGACGCATAGAGCAGGACGTCCCAGGGCATTCCGTCCTATAGCAGGCGACTATCAGGAGTTCCGTCCGGATCAGATCGGTGCCAGTGCCCCAGCGACCGTCTGCGGAACTAAAACCTTGTTTCCAAGTTATCCTGTGACCATGCAAGTCTCTAATCTTCAGGGTCAGGTCAGGTACAGGAACAAGTTCAGGGCAGGATATATATATATATATAGAACAAGCTTCCTGGAACAAGTTCAAGTCAGGATATATATATATTTGTAACTTGTTGAGGCGGGGTCAGGATTACTCTAAATGTAGAGTATCGGCTCCACGAGCCATTTGATTCAGTACAGGACAGTATTGCTCAACGAGCAGGGATTCTTGGATCACAGGATTGGTGCAAGTTCCCTGGTTCGGAAATTGCCTTAGCGACCTAACGGTCCCAGGTATATTCAGGTTTATTCATGCACGGAACGACTATCAGGTAGTCTTCCGAGGATAACCTAATTGAATGTATGACAAGCAGAGTGTTTCACGGTCTGGGCATAGTTATGCAGCAAGCATTGAAACTAGGCAATACATAAAAGCAGGCAAGCATGCACTTGTATAACTTAAGCATTCAAGTTCGCTCGGGCCCGAAGGTAAGCCGAGCGAAACCGTACGGGGCCTTTCCGAGCGAAGTTATCTAGGGAGTGCAGTGTTAGGGAGTGAACAGTGCACTACTGATTATACATTTTTGTCATTCTACTCGAGGCATAGCGGGTCCAGTTGCACGAGGCAAAGGTAACATGCGAGGGTCTGAACATATAAGCAATATTTTATTTCCATGTTCTAGCGACAAGCAGTACAAGTTGGGATTATTCCCTTAGCTAGGTGCGTTGGATTCTTATTAGCATGCAGGGGGTGATTCACCTAGCGACTAGCATGTATCCTTCCGTATTTTATGTGTGCTGGCTAAGCAAAGACAAGTTCACCGTAGCCACCCACCTTAGCGATGATCCGCCTCGGTCGAGTGATACTGCGAGCGAGCCTCTGAAAGCCTAAGCCGAACTCCTGTAGGGACCAAGTCTGGATATCCTTGCCTCAAACGAGTTGCCTCGCGGAGGGAGGCAGGTCAGGACATTTGCACTTTGCCGTTTGAATCGGCAGTCCGCTTGAGCGGAATGGGGTATTACAATGACCCGCACCCAGATGAATCGGACACCGGTTCGCGAGTATATCCAGCCTACGCCGCAGCGTCGACGGTAGTACGCTGTCTAGATCATATTCACAGGTAATTTAAAATCTAGCTCATTCACAGTAAATAAATAGACAAGGATAATAACAAAAAATAGGAATGCTAAGATTTCATAAGGCAAATTGTGACAAACAAATCCACAGTTTATTACAGAACCAGAAGATAAATCGGGGACAAACCCGATTACTATGCTGAAAGAAAATACTAGCTAACTGGCTAACTACTCCTCAAAATTAGTCTCCTGAGTAGGAACCGGCTCCTCAAAAGTATCATCTGCTACGTCATATGGGCCATAAAAGGTGGGGGCATAGTCCTCATCATCGCCTAATATCAACGGATCCAGTCAGGAAAGGAGCAAAGTACCAATACACAACAAAGCTTAAACTAAATATTTATGACAAGTAGTGAAAACTGACTAAGCATCACGATAAGAATATGCATAATAAGTAGTAAAATTAACTAAGGTTAAGCACTAAAAATCAGGAATATAAGTAAAACAAGATTATAATGAGACAAGAAAATGGAACTGCAACAAGACAACAGGAACTATGTGTATGTAAAATTGTGTATTTAGAATACATAGTTGGCATGTAGGGGGTTATAAGGCTAATAAGGCCGTCATAGACGACTAGCAGTCAGGAATAATCGAGTATAAGGCTGATGGCACTGTCGCGTACCAACAGCTAGCAGTCAGGACAGGGGGAAGGGTAAACTACATGCCTCCTAGTATTCTCCCTCCCGACACGAAAAGCGAAACATGAAATCCAAATTCTAACACTAAGTGTAATCATCCAATGGTGCTAGTAGAGCAAGAAACTAATTATCATAATATAAAGAATAAACTTGAAGTGCAGGTACTTGCCTAATGTTTGGATTCCAACTACGATTCTGTTACTCGAGAAATTTCCAGATATGTCTCCGGATGCTGAAATAAACATTACCATCATGCTCAGAATATATCAAATAGCTAGAAATGCCTGTCCTTGAGTCCAATTTGGAGACAAGGGCAAAAACGGCAATTTTGGGTCAAAACGGAGTCCACATGTGGGCCCGCTTTGCACCGAAAAATATGTCAGGGTCAAAGGTCTCCAAATTCACCAAACTTAGTATCAACAGGTCAGGAACGATGATACAAACCCAACGGAACTTGCAGGATTGGATTCCGATGAGCCGATCACAAAATTGCCCGTCGAGTGGGGCTTGTGGGGCCCACGACACGCGATTTCGTCAACGTTCTCAGAATCGTAACAAACTTGGGTCACAGGACTAACGTATCGCTATGAGTCCGATGGTGCAAGTTTTGTTTCAATCCGACGTGTTTACACAAAGTTAGGGCATAATTCAGAAAAGGCAGATACGGGGCGTTGTCCGCGGATACGCGTTGATTTCGGTGTGCACGCACATCCGAATTGACTTCTGTGAAATCCCACACGTCCGTATCAACGACGCGCACATATCTGTGAAGACCGTGCGCGACCAAGTCGTCTCGTTTGGCGGGGCGTATCCAGTTCCAGGGTGAATCGGGTCGTTGTTTTTCCTGTTTTTGGATCGCGGTTCGCGATCGCCACAAGACGCGATGCCCCGAGCGGGTTGCACGGGCACCGAGAGGGTCACGCAGGCTTCGCGATGCAACAGACTGAATTGAAAATGGGGCAGCGAGGAGAGAGAAACAATTACCTGAACAGGGCTCGAGAAATTAGAATTTCTCGTATTCGACACGACTCGACGTGTCCTGCGTCCTAGGTTAGGGTTTGGGGTCTGCTTTGCCGGAGGCGGCGGCCCGGCCGGAGCTGAGGCGGAGGGAGGCCGGGGACAGCGTCTCCGGGGGCTCGGGGCGCGGGGCGGCGTCGCCGGGGTACTGTCGAAGGCGGCCGGGGACGGCTCAGGCGAGATCGGGCTGCTGTTCTGGACGGGGACGGCGTCGGCGCTGGAGCCTAGGGCGGAGGGCAGCATCGACTGGGAGGGAGGAGGAGAAGGAGTTCGGCGGGCGGGGACTGGTGGCTGGGTGGCAGCGGCGAGGGGGATCAGGGTTGGCCGGGGCTGTGGTGGGGGAGGCCGGAGAAGGAAAACGGGAGGGAGATCGTGGCGAGGGTCGTGGGGCAAGGTGGTCGGGCGGAGCGCCATGTGGCCGGAGGCGGCGGCTCCGGCGGGAGACGCGGGGGTAAAGCGGTTCAGGCGGGGAAGAGGGGAGAAAGGGGAACGGGTCACGGGCGGCAGGTCGGGTTCGGGTGGACCCGACCCGACCCGTTAAGGCGGGCGGGCTGGGCCGGTTTGGGCCGAGGTTTGGGCCGGACTGGGCTGGGCTAGGGTTTAAATAAATAAATAAATAAATATAATAGTTTTTAGGCAAAAACGACAATTTCAGAAGAACCCGATATTTCATAGTCGTTCCATGTATATTGCAACTCGGTATCCGTGGATACGAGATGTGCTTGAGGCAAAAGACTTATTGCTTTAAATGGTTCACACGGAGATAATATAGTTGATATGCTCACTAATGTTCTGCCATGAGAAAATTTTTAGTACTTTAGGAGGATCGTCAGAATGACAAGCTCTCATCCACCTAGTTGGGAAGGAGGAAATGCTTTGTTATTGGGTGGGGTTCCCAGCCTATGTGTTCGTAAGAAACTCGGGAAGTCGAAGTTGATGAAAAAGATGCATTTCAGCATCAGAATTGGAAAATGGCAGTCTATGTATATTTGTGCACATAGTTCTGGACACCCTACTTCCTTCTCTTACATATCTCACTCACTAACACATCAACACCCTCAAGTACTAGGTGATACACCCACACTAGAAACATACTTGTGCACACACCTCTAAACACACCAATGCCCAATACTCAATATATAGCACAAGTCCTATTACCAAGCACAACACAACTCTATTACTAGAACACTTACCTACATACTTATGGGCACCACTCTACCATGGAACACTCACTAGTACATCTCATGGGTACACATTTCACCTACTAATGACACAACCAAGTATCAAACACAATTAAAATATTAAAGCTCTGATGTTGCCCAACAAAAAATCATAATATTCAATTGATACATGGATCCCACAACATACACACACACACACACACACACACACATATATATATATATATATATATATATATATATATATATATATATATATATATATATATATAATATGCATGACGACATTGATACAAACACCAAGAATCATAAATTGGTACACTACTCTCCCTCCTAATTCTTTTTTTTTCTAACATAATTGGTACCAATTACTAACTATACTCTGACACCTACCGTAGAACTATTGTTAAAAATAGTAGTACACTATGAGTTGTTTACAAGCTTATACACTGATACCTAATACTCACATACCCAACCAGGAAACACTCACAGACTCACAAGTTATACTACCAACAATCAACATTGATACTCAAACTTGACACAAATATGTCTACAAGTTACCAAACTATTGTACTATCCAAGAAAGTTGTCTCAAAATTTCATGAAGATAAAGCTCTATATGAGCTGATCTAGTGGCACTAGAGATATCTCTATCCTAAGATAGCAAGGGTGATGGAACAAAATTCAATGATAACAAAGGTTGAATGATAGCGATGATATGTTAAGAATCAATTTAAGATACAATCTGATAATCATATATGTCTATCCAAAATTATGTTACCTAGAATTTTCCACATGCTAGTAAGCATAGATATGATAAACTATAGAGTCCATAACTAAGGTATATACATCTATAATCATATTATCTAGAATTTTGCCACCCCAACTAGTATAGCTGTGAGAAACTTTAAATTCCATAACTAAGATAAGTATATCCAAAATTAGGTCTCTACATTATTGCCATGCCAGTAAGCATAGCTGCAATAAACTCTAAACTCCATAATTAGGAAAGACGGTTATAGTTCCTACTGTCTCATCCAAATACGTCATCAAAAAATACCTCGATATAGTCCATAAAATTTATCTCGATACAGGGATTAATTTCAATAACCAACCTGTATAAAGGTGTCACGCCCCAGTCCCAAAATACGTAGGACTAGGAATACATAAGCATGCCAGCCGTATGTATATAGAGACTCCAATATATAAAAACCATAACACATACATACGTTGTATTATGAACAATAATTTATAAGTGGTATATAATTATCACAAGTTACAGGGCATAACTAAATCTCATCCACATAATCAAATAGAAATAAATAACCAATTTACTATATAACTAAATCTAAATATGAAGTATCAAGGAATGATATTTGGGTGGAAACAAATCCACTGCCAAACTAGAATATAAGAGAAACCATATAAGAATATCTAATGAACAATAAGACTCGAAGAAAAGACCTCCTCGAAAGCGATAAGTAGCAAGTCCTAATCCGTGCTCCTGCGAATAATCAAGATCATCTACACCTGGAAAGGGACCAGGTCCTCAGAGGGACGTAACAAGATACATAGAAGCATGTCAATTGAATACAGTAAACATGCATAATAGACAAAAAAAATATAAGTACGCTGTACTAGACAATCTATATGAATGCATAATGAGGAAAACTTTTTGACGTATAGGCATGGGTAGGCTACTCTATCTAATCTCATAATTCACACACACGTCAGGAACATCAGCAGTCGTCATACCTCGTGGGTAGCGACCAGCGCGACATCAAAAATTGCCATACCTCGAAGGTAGCGACCAGCGTGACACAACTACCATATTGCGTGCTAGTTACTACGGTTTACCAGAGTGGTTATAGCATATACGCCTATTGATTGTCCTCTCCTTCCATGATACTATGTGTCAAGTGTGTGTCAACATATATATAGTATATAATTATGACTGAAAGAAAACACACATGTAATGAATATATAAAAATATAATAAGCATGCAAAGTACTGTAAGCAATTTGGCAAGGTATCTTGCCTGGCAAGAAAGCTGCAAAGTGTAAGCGTTAAGATGTTAGGCACAATGGATCAAAAACTATGGCATCAGAATGAACGTCTCCGGATGCTGAAATAAATAACACCAATAATTCCAGAATAAGTGAGATAGCTAGAAAATACTTTCCATTCATCCAATTTGGACACAAGAGCAAAACGGTAATTTTTGGTCAAAACGGGTCCACAGGTGGGCCACTTTGCACCAAAAAATGTACCAGAGGTAAAGGTCTCTAAATGGAACAAATTATAGGTCAAAAAATTCTAAACGTCAATATGAACCCAACGGTATGTTCAATTTTGGATTTTGTTAAGCCAAACACAAATTTGTCCTTAAAGTCAATCGTAGGGCCCGCAATCAGGCGTAAGTTTCTTCGCATTCTGACGAGCGTACACTAAATGGGATGTTGTTTTACAAAAGTCACAATACGGGACCTTTTTACGGATACGGGGAGATTCTGACGCGCACACACGTCCAAATCAGTTTTTGCGAAAGCCTACACGTTAGAACATATGATACGTGTCTTTTGGTGCAATTGGTACGCAAAGACGCGGTCCCGTTTGGCGGGACGTGCTCCGTATCATAATTTTCCAATATTTTAAAAATAAGTTTTTGGTCAATTTTGAGGTTGAATAATTTAACACATAGAACAAATTAACAAAAACTAAAAGTACAAAAAATTTCTCGATTATATGGAGAAGAAAACCCCTTTAATTAGTTTTTAAAAATATTAAACATGTTGATGGCAAATTGGGTGTGAACATGGGATTTTGGATTCGAAATTCTGAACTGTTTTGGTCAGTTTTTGGTCATTTTTTGGTCAATTTTTCGACCAATCCAGGACACGAAAACTCGTGCCGCTTGAATAAAAATCCTAGAGGGTTAGGTTGTGAACGTACACAAATAAACCGCACGCAAAAAGGATAACAGATGAGGAAGATACAATACCTAGAAGATGGTTGCTCGGAGCGGTATTTCTGCACGTGCGCGGTGCGCGACGGCCGGCTGTCCGGGCATGGGGGCGGTCCTTCGCGGCTGTGCTGGTCGACGCGGGGGTCAGCGTGGGTGGTCACCGGCGTTGGTCGGAGCTAGGGTTAGGGTTAGGATTTAATTTTGTATAATGTATTTGTAGTATATATTTATATAGAGGGAGAGAGAGGGGAAGAGAGATCAGGGGGTCTGCTATGGGGTTTCGGGGTTATAGGTATAGTTAGTTTGCTAAATGAGTTATTTGGATTAGTTATTAGATTTTAATATATATATTTTTATTTTATTTTATTTTATTTTATTTTATTTTATTTTATTTTATTTTATTTTCATTTTTCTTTTTATTTCTTTTGTTTTATTAACATTATTGTTATTACTATTACGATATTTATTATTATTATAATTATTATTATTATTATTATTATTATTATTATTATTACTCTTATTATTATTACTATTTCTATTACTATTATTATTATTATTATTATTATTATTATTATTATTATTATTTATAATAACCTCATATTTATTAACATATATAGATGAGGCTAAAAATCCAAAAATAATATTTGTACACCAAATAAATTCTAGAAAATTACTTTGTAAGGCTCTAATAAAATCCCATACTCAAAATAATTTTTAATTAATATTTTATAATTAATAATTAGATCAAATAATTGTATTATCACATTAACTAAATAATTAATTAAATGGTAATCCATTTAATTGGTTTAATATTAAATAATATGCAATCATACAAAAAGGGAGTTCACCTAATTTGACACAGAGAATTATGGGATGTTAATTGTAGGAAGTTGGGATAAAAAATAACCGCATATATAATATCTAAATATTTAATAATTAATCTATGGTCGTTACACTAATGTTATACTAACACCAAGGAATTAAATTTATGTGCCATAAAAAGATCCTATAGGTAGTCTCTCTTATGTAGTCTACTTCCTATGAAGACAATAAATATTTTTGGGGCCATCCTATATTATTAATGTCCAAACCACGGTGTAGTATCCTAATAAAATTATTGGATTTTAATTATTTTAAAAAATAACCTAAAACAAATACAAAAAATTCAAAATACACACAAGATATGTATTTTTGGGTGAGGGGGTTTACAATAAAGGTGAGGGTAAATGAAAACAAATGAAAATAGATTTAAAATAGAGTTTATAATAGGATTCTCAAGATTAATCCTAAGAATCTTTCAAGAAATCATAATATGTGATTGAGTACCATAATTCTTATAATCCATCAATCCTATTTTATTGCAGGCTCACAGTAGTACATCTGACCTAAGTACTACCACGACATCTCATTAGTTGTGAAGACGAGACCTGCATGGACCACCATAAAAATGTGACATGATCCAAACCCGGATGACCAGGACATGAGTACGTGGATACGTCCAGCCTACGCCACAGCATCGATGGTAGAATATTATATAGACCTCAAAGGAATCATGTGCATTATCACAAGAATAACTAGTATCATCATAACTCAATCACAGTATACTAAGAAAGATATGATAAATAAAATAATCCAAACAACTAACAAAAGGAAATAAAACTAAAGCATGGTAAGGGAATAAGAAATAGTTGTCTAGATCCCTACAAAGGTCACCTCATGGTCCATAGTGCAAGAGTAGTCTCGACTATAGCATCACTCTGAAGTCCAGGAACATGGAGCACAATAACTCCTACAAATATTTTCAGTCAGGATGGAACGAGTACAACTCTAATAGCAATTCCAAAATATGATAAAGACTATAAAATAGTAAACAGTAATAAAATATATAATGAACAGATTAGCATTGGATCATAGTACGCAAATAGAGTAAAATAGATAAGTATGGCAGCAGTGAAAAGTCAAGTAAGTGAAATCAAGTAACAAAGTAATATAAGAAAGTAACCAGCAAGTATAGAAAAAACTAGTAAGAATGCACATATCTAAGTGTGTTAAAATACCACTTTCGATATGTAAACGGCTAGGAATAATGTACGACATCTCACATGTGAAATATGCGATTGATATCCTTCCTGATTAGACCTGAGGAGTAATTCTTATTTTGGAATATTTGCATCTCTACTAAAGTATTTTCTCGCCCGACTAGTACGAATGGATCCTGTAGAAGCATAAAATATATGCCTCCAAAGAATGGTAGATCCCAAGGAAGATGGTGCACCCCTTCATGAAACAAACTAACAAAGAGAGTGGCGCACTCAAGGGATATTTCAGAGTATGGCACACTTCCTTCAAAATAAACCAGAGGTGAGCTTTGGTTCATCTTTGAAAAGATAAGTGCACAACTCTTATGTTTATATTCTTGTATAGGATTTATTGTACTTTTCTTTTCTTAAAAATTTGTAACCAAAAGTTTGTAAAAAAAATTATGGCAAACAGATCCAAGTTCTGATATGTAAAATAATACAAAGTCAGCCAGATAAATATAAATAATGCTAGTAAAGAGTCTTGATATAAGTGATTCCAGTAAGAGTCTTGATATAAGCCAGCAAGTATAAACAATGTATCTCATGAAGATGAATTTATATAATACTAATCCGTGTACCCATCATGTCAAGAATAAAATAAAATAGTACTATAAACATGAATTATAGTAGCTAACAAGAAAACTATCAGAGAATATACTCGTCTGTGATCCTGAGCAGAGAACACAAGTAAAAATCATCATTCTTAATTAAACCTAATTGAGAATTAAAATTATCATTCTACATGGTAAAAATCTAGATCTACCAAATTTAATGCTCTTAACACCTAGATGTAGCTTTAGAGAGTTAATTCCACCTTTGGGAGGGTTCTTACTGGTTTAAATTGGATTCATACCATAAATTTTGGTTAAAATGAAGGAATTACCTATTAAAAGTTGGATCCCAATAAATTTTCACAAATTTGGACATGATAAGGGTAAGTTGGAAATGATCCTCCTAGCTTGACACTCCTCCTAGCTCCTCATAGGCTCCAAGTCTTCTAGCTTTCCATGGAAAAAAAAATTGGGAATGGAATTTAGTAAAATTTGGAGGAAATTGATTTGGGATATAAATTTGCGGATATTGGAAGTGGATAAGGGAAGAAGAAGAATTAGGTAAAATAAAATAAAATGAGAGAAGAGAAAGAGAGAGAGAGTAGGACATATATAGTGGTTTGGTGTCCTGGGCAATCACAAATTTGTCATTCCACTCTCTGATTGGTTTCTAGAATTGTCATGAATAGAATCTATTTATCATGGAGAGAATCTAATTAGTTATGGATGGCATCTAGCTAACTAAAATAAAAATATTTTATCCATGACAAATGAAAAGTAATTAATTCTAAACCAACAACTAATTTAATATAACTATATGATTAGCATAAAAAGGTAAATTGACAAAAATACCCCTAATAGTGAAAAGTGGTGGTTACAAGTTTGGTAGGAAAAATACATGGCATTATCATGTAGTTTGTCACTATAGTATCATTCTCTATTTTAACAAATGGATCCCCACCTCCTTATTTTATTCCTGGTCGTGGAATCCGGCAAGGTTGTCCAATGTCATCGTATATGTTCATTATGTGTGCCGAACATTTATCTAAGCCTTTGACTGTCATGGAAAGGAATGACCTTTATTTTGGCTTCAAACTGATTAGATATTCCACTGACTCTTATATCGACATAATGTTTACCGACGATCTAGTTTTTTTTGGGTACTATTCAATCAATAATTTTCCTCAAATCAAAAATATTTTCTCCTCCTTTGAATTATAGTCTGGTCAACAAGTCAATTTTGATAAATCTTTTATTTTCTTCCCCCTAATCTTCATGTTTATATGAAACAAATCTTTTATGATATCCTTAATTAAAACTTATGGATGCCAAAGATAGATACCTTGGCCACCGCCTCTTACTTCCTAAATTTAGAATCTCCACTCATTTTAAACTTATCGAATCTTATATTTCAAAATTAAAAGGGTGGAAAGAAAGATACCTGTCTTATGTGGGTTGCACTACTCTTTTAAAATCCACTCTTTCTCCATTACCTACCTATTATATGTCTTCCAGGGCGGCCCGGAGGAGGGGCAAACGGGGCATGGGCCGGGGGCCCCAAGGCCCAAGGGACCCAATATTTTCTTCAGATTTTGTAATATATACTATATAGTATTAACATGTAACAAAAGATTTGGTAAAAGAAAAAAATCGACAATTATATTTCTGGTCGTGAAAACTTCTTCCTTCTGATTCTAGAAAAGAACTTTCAAATTCCAGAGGAAATTGATGTCCAAAGGTAAGTGTTGTTAGAAATTATTGATTTTAATTAATCTCACTTCCTTTTTTCTTCTGCTTATAATTGAATCCCAGACTCCAAAAAAATTTCTCTTTTCTCCTTCACGCCCTTCTTTTACCCATAATTTTAAATTTTACTTAGTAATTTGAAGTTAGAAATTAGGATTTTATAATTGTTAAATTGATGTAAGTTGTAGTCAACAAATACTAACTGAAATGATGATGCAATTTCCGTTGAACCATCTTCAGGTAATAAACTCGAGTATTTGGTCTAAAAATTCAAATTTTAATGATGAAACAAAGGCTCGTGATGCTAATAGTGGCAGTAATTTTAATAATCTTGAGTTACAATGATAAATTATTAAATTTTGAGTAAATTTATTTGGAATTTCTTCACAACATACTATGTAATATTGTATTATGAAGTGGATTTTAACAAATATTAATGATAAGATGCTGTAGGGATTGTTGGATTTGGTATTTTTGATTGATTTTGGGATTATTGGATTTGGGTCATGTAAATGTTCACTACAAAGATGTCATTTTCATTGTTCTGATTAACCATTACGAAAAAGCTAGTTGAATATTTATATTAATTTACTTTGTTTATGTTGCTTAGTCGAACTTGAGTTAAAATGAGTTTCGGTGTTTGATTATTCAATTATATGAAAAATGGTGCAAGAATGCATGTTTAGGAGATTTTATTGATTTTGTAACATATTTTTATGATATTATGTTAAAAAGTGATCAAGATGCATGTACTTAAATTGCAAGGGTACTATTTTGTTGAAAGAAACAAGATTTTAATGACACCCTAAATGTAGAATGCGCGTTCATGATAATGAAATACTGAATCTTCCAAAAAAAATTATACTTTGTTTTCAATATATGTTGGACATCTTTTTGGATTTTGCCCTGGGCATTAAAATGCTCCGAGCCGGCCCTGATGTCTTCTTATATATTACCTAAACATGTAACAAGGAGATTATATCAACTTCAAAATCACTTCAGGTGGGGAGGATCGGACAGTCAAAGAAAATTTTATTTTAGTAGCTGGAAATTATTCACAATGCCTAAAAGTCAAGGGGGCTTAGTATTAGGGATCCAGAAATTAAGCTCATTTCTGAACGGGGCTGGAGATTCTTTACAAATCCCAATAATGAATGGGTGAAACTCCTCAAAAAAATATATCACGCATATTGACTTCTGGTCAACTAGTATCAAACACTCATCTTCCTCGGTTTAGATAGTAACCTGAGAAGCAGAAAATTCCTCTATAATAGCATTTATTGGGCATATGGAGAAGGAACTCTTATCAACATATAGGGGGATCCTTAGGTATTCACAAGACATCACTTTAGAGTGGAGGGCATCCCTAGAGAGCAGCTACAAGTTCAGACGATTAGTGAGCTGATCAAGCACTCAACTTATAAATGGAAGGACGGACTAATCTTCACATTATTCTCCCCATCCGAATCTTTAGCCATTATCCAAATACCGATTGGATCAAGCTTCATATAGGATAAGTTAATCTGGAATTATACAAGGGATGGAAGACTGTTGATGTGGCACATATGAAACATCATAACTTATGAGAGAGATTAGTGATGTGGCACATATGACACATTTATTACTTACATTCTCCCACTTGGCACATGGGCCACATTAAAGGATAATCTCTCTCCCACTTGGCCTATATAAAAATGGACTTTAAGGATGTTTAAATACTTATATATAGCCATATCGATCCCTCTTTACTTTAGTTTGCACCACTATACCCAATTCAAAATAGTTAATGCATGAATTATTTTAGTGAACAATTTTTATAGGCAAATGTCACTTTCCATGTCTTACAATGTCACTTTCTATCATTGAATTATATAGTATAATATCCTTATGAATGAGCGACCAAATGCTCAATTCGGGTCCTACTTATCTCTAAAGGACTACATGTCTTTCTTAAAAAACTTTATGTATACAACTTAATAGAAGATAAATGATAATAAATAATTAAATGCTATAAAAGTTCAAGATCCAAAATGTGTAATATAATATGATAACCACTAAATTAAATAACCGATTAACCCCATATGTTCCACATGATCCTTATACATAATAGTTCAAGATCCAAAATGTGTAATACAATATGATAACTACTAAATTACACAACTGATTATCCCTATATGCTCTACATGATCCATATACAAACTAGGTGGTAATCCTTTAGTAATAGGATCAGCAATCATCATTTCAGTATTAATATGTTGAATAGTCCCCACCTACTTTATAATACGCTCTCTGACAGCGAAGTACTTTATATCGATGTATTTACTTCGACTGCCACTTTTATTATTTATTTCGGTAATTCTTGACTTCGAGTGTCAACAAAACTAGCAAAGTCTGAATCTTAATACCCAATCATCGCCAAATATTCAGATCATTTATATAAAAGCATGTACTCCTTAGTTCCTTGAAGATAACACAACACCTTCTTTGCGGCTCTCCAATGCTCCATGCCTAGATCACTTTGATATCTACCTAACATGCCAATTACAAAGGCTATGTCAGGTCTTGTACAGACTTGGCAATACATCAAGCTTCCTACTACACAGGCATAAGGAATATTTTTCATCTCTTCCCTTTCTAAATTATTTCTTAGACATTGATCTAGACTGAATTTGTCACCCTTGACAATAGGTGCTACCCCAAATGCACAACTTTTCATTCTAAACCTTTCCAAGAGTTTGTTAATATAGGCCTTTTGAGACAGTTCTAATAAACCTTTTAATCTATCTCTGTGAATCTCTATGCCGATTACATAAGCGACTTCGGCCATATCCTTCATATCAATGTTTTGTGAGAGAAACTGTTTGGCCTTACCATCCACAATTCCAATGTCATAATCAGATTCTTGTAGGTACCCTATATAGTCAGAAGGTATCGTAGATTTCTTTTCTCTAGTCGATCTTCTTAATAGTTTTCAGCAATCTCATTTGGAGTTTGTTAAAAATTACCCTCCATGGTAACATGTTCTTCATTCAGTGGAAGTGGTGGTTGAATTTTGTGTTCTTCCTCAATGACATGTTGTGAAATGTCTTAAAAAATTGGAAACTCATATATAGATACAGGTAAATGAACTAGATCCTGCATTTCCTCAAAGATTAAACTTCGAGGATGATCACCCATTGATGCTGCCATCCTCAAAAAATCTTATATTTCGGGCTTCAACTATTTTTAAATTACGGGCAAGACAATAAAACATATATCCCTTGGATCGTTCGTTGTAGCTAATGAAAAATCCATTGACCGTTCGAGGATCCAATTTCCTCTCTTATGGATTATATATCCTTACCTCAATGGGACAGCCCTAAACATGCACATGCCTTAAACTTGGTTTCCAACTGTTCCCTAATTCAAAAGGTATTTTAGGAACAACTTTAGTAGGAACTCTATTTAAGATGTACACAACAGTTTTTAAGGCCTCACTCCACAGAGATAGAGGAAGAGTGGAGTTGCTAATTATACTCCTAGTCATGTCCATTAATGTACGACTCCTCCTTTCGTCTATACCATTTTGATATGGTAAGCCATGCATCGTATATCAAGCAATTCCTTGTTCCTCAAGAAATTTTGCAAATGGACCTAGATTTTGTCTTGTTCCCTTGTACCTCCCATAATATTCCCCACCACTGTCAAAGCTAACAATCTTAATCATTATACCTGTTTATTTCTCTACTTCAACTTTATAAATATTAAACGCATTTGATGCCTCAGATTTCTGAAATAGAAGATAGTGATTCATATATCGTGTGTGATCATCTATAAAGGTGATGAAATATCTTTGACAATTAAAACATTTTGAGGGAAAGGTCCACATATGTAAGTATATATGATTTTTAATGTGATATAGCTTCTTCTAGCACCTTTCTTGGTTTTGTTGGTATGTTTACCCTTTATACATTCCACACAAATACCAAAATTAGTAAAATCAAGAGTCTGAAGAACTCCTTCTTGCACTAGCCTTTTAAGTCTTTTAGTGGATATATGAACTAATCTCCGATGTCACAATATGGAAGAATTTCATTCATAATATTTCTTTTTATTCCAACATTATCAGTTGCACTTAAAAGATTGTAATCACAACCAGGATCTAAATGAAGTATATAAACCACCATCTAAAATTCCAGTACCAACAATTATAGAATTTTTATATAGGGTAAATATAATTTTAGAGAAATTGAAATTAAATCCTTGTGGTACAAGTCTTGAAACAGAAATAAGATTTTTAGAAAATGATGGAATATACAAAGTCTTCTCCAAGTCTAAGATGAAACCAGTTTATAAAATAATCCTTAAGGTTCCAATAGCTTCCACATGTGAACGCATCCGATCTCTTGTATAGATGCTTTGTTTACTTTTCGTCAGCCTCCTTTAGTTTATAAAACCCTGCATAGTATTGACAACATGGATTGTAGAACCAGAATCAATCCACCATGTATTATGATTAACACAAACCATATTAGATTCATAACATACCAATGAGGTGAGATTACCTTTCTTTTCAAGCCAGACTTGATACTTCTTTCAATCCTTCTTCACATGTCCTTTCTTCATATAGAAAAAATAGTTGGCGGATTTCTTAAAGCTAGTTTTATTGACTAACAAGTTCTTCTTTTAGCCATCCTTAGAAGAAACTTCTCCTTTTTGTCATTTCTTCCCTTGTCCTTTTCCACGAAAGACCAGATAGACACTCTCTAAACCCCCATGCTTTAACGTTCCTTCCTCTTGAACAAACATTATCAATAATTCATTTATAGACCATTTTTTTGTAATGAAAAAATTGTACTTCCTTACAATGAATCAATAAAAGAATTTTTTTTCTATACAAATATTTGCTTTATAATCTGTGGTTGTGTTGTAGACCTATTTACAAAAAAATTTGACACAATTTGCACGTTCTTGCCTTATACAAGTGCAACCCCGATCTTGTACGATATCACGTCCAGCGAGGACGATAGGTTCTGCGGAACTGAATGCGAGGACGAATCGGTTCTGTGGAACCGGGGTGTGACAAGTTATCAGAGCACGGTTTAAAGTTCCTTGGATTTCATAAATTGGTTTTCATGTGGATTATAGCATGTGGTCGCTCTACCTATGCTAGCTTTGGTCCCGATATATTAGCTCCTTTGGTTTGGAGCTATCTCTTACTCTCTCTCATCTTTTTAGCACCCCTTTCCTTCTGCGGCTTGGGTGCCCTATTGTCTTCTTTATCATCCATCTTCATATACTTAGAAATTCTCTGTAATGGAAATCAAAGCGACTCTTTGCTTCCTCTTCTATGCACAGCCTTTTTTCAGTTGCTCGACGAGAAGTCTTTAGCAGAAGGCTTAGAAAGAACTCATTTACTTCCTCAAACCCCGGCCCCAGATTCATTTCAACCAGATTCAACCGACAGGTGATTCCAACTTCGGAGGTCTTTCATCAACCCATCGACCCTCAAAGAAGGGTACCTTCACCTGACCTGCCTTTGATGCCTGCCCTGCCTCTACTCCTTCCCTTTGCTGTCAATCGAGAAATCAATCAAGGCAAAGAATGCATTCTATTCCCATTATATTAAGTCAAACAATATATTATTTTCAAACAATAACGACTTTCTCAGATGATTTGCTTTTCGAAAGTGCTGCATGTGATTCCGCCGTAAAGTTTTTTCATACTCAATTTTGACTGAGTCAATCAAAATTGATTATGGAAAAACTTTACGGCGGAATCAATCATTGGTCTTAGCAAGCCTTTCTTCCTCTTGAACACACAGTATCAATAATTTATTCATAGACCATTTGTCTTTTTGTATGTTATAAGAAATTTTAAATGGTTCAAATTAAGGTGGAAGAGAATTAAGTATGAGATGGACAAGGAGTAACTCAGAAATCTCAATCTCAAGAGACTTAGTTGTGTAGTGATGTCCCCCATTTTCATAATGTGCTCACGTATACCTGAAGTACCATTATAATTACTAGATGACAAATCTTTCATCAAGGTGTTAACCAATGCCTTATCCGAACTTACAAATTGTTCCTCGATTGACTGAAGATACTCTTTTACTTTAGTGATGTTCGGAATGTATCCCCTAATGCTTTTCCCAATGTGAGACTTGACAAGCATCAAACTTAGACGGTTGGATCGCTCCCACCACTCAAATGATATTATCTCAGTTGGGTACTTGTTTCGGTTGGAAGAAGGGGTTCTTCCACACGGAGTGCCAAGTCTAGATCTATGCACCCTAATGTTAGGAGAATTTGCTCCTTCCGATCCATATAATTGTCACCAATCAGAAATGGAAGACGAGATGAATCACCCGATAAATAGGTAGATGAAATTTCTGCAAAATATAACATATAAGGCTTACTAACGTGAAATGAAATAAATAAGTTTAAACTTTATTGAAAATTTAACCCACGTCAAAAAATTCAAATATAAATCAGTGTGTCATTGTAGCCTTCCTGCGGGTAAAAGTTACAACACAATATGATTATAATAAAACTTTGTAATGAAATAAATAGATTCAAGACATTAAAATTAAAATGACTCTATACCTTTGAGCATTTAGAATAATTCCAAATAACGTCTCATCTACAATTTCAATTTCAATTAACCCTTACAATATGTGACTTGCCTGTGGGGCCAAGTCAATTTATTTATTGTTAATTTCAAATTCTTTTGTCATTTATATTTTCAAGAATTAAGATGCTTTGGCTACTCTAAAATCAATAAAATATGTAATCTATATAATGACAATATTTCAATGGCTTATAATTTGCGGCTGTAAATCAGATATTATGTATGAAAAATGAATCGTAAGTCTTTTAAACATAAAGGTCACAAAAATTAAACTGACCACAAATGATCATGTAGAGCCTGGAAAATTTCTTTCTATTACCAGAACAATAAGACTCAGAATGCAAGTTCTCCTAAAGTACTCTCATACAATATGACTTGAGAGATGAACAAAATTCTATATATGTACACGTATGCAAAACCAAGAAATTGATGCTCTTACATAGTGCAACTCATTAAGTATAACTTGGTGACCACTAAGTGAGATATTCTCATTCAGCAATAATTATAATGTTACTTTTTCAATCACAAATTAGATAAATAATAAGTGGTTACTGATAGATAAATAATTACATTCTGACTCAGAATGTAATTAGCATGTTATTAGAGAGACTATGCCATATCAGACAATTAACCATAGTGTATATGTCCACACACAGAAAGTAACAAAATTGGTTCAGAATATTCATCAGAATGTTCATGCAAATTTTGCAATGACAATACTGATTTATTTGAAGAAGGATGACGAAAATATGCATACCAATACTGGGAAAATATTAAAGAATGTAAAAACAATTGTAAAGGAGTAAGAGAATATACAACTAATGCATGTTCAAGTACTGCCAACACACACTATATGACAAATGATATTCGTTTCCCAAATAAAAATTGTTAAAGCTACCAACTTTAAGTGAAACAAATGATTATGGCAACAAATATATATGCTAAAGAGACAGTATATGCTTAGTTCAAATTGCAACAGAGTACTGATAGGTCTTTATACATGCTGAATACACATGAAAATGTTTGAACATCCTTAAGAAGACTAAGAATAGGATGAGCCAGAACTTGTTAATTGCATTAATTATCATGTACAAACTAAATATAATGTAAGTTCATTTAGATGGGAATGAGAATTTTTAAGTACGTAGTAAAACCTACCATGTCAGGAAACTGACCAATTCATTTGGCAAGACATAAAAGTAAATATCCTTTTATGTCTATAATCAACATGTTAGTTTACGGCCCATAGCTTTTGCTCCAACTCTTCCTATTCCTAAGGGAAGTTACTAACTCTTCTTATTCCAAAAGGGAAGTTACCAACTATTTGTGTTCCTAAGTGGAAGTTACCACTTTTTTATGTAGTGGCAACATTATGAACAAGAGAATGATGGGAAGATCAATTTTCTATATAAAGGGTTTTGGTCCCCAAGCTAGACACACACTTCTAAAGATTACACCATCAAAAATTGAGAGTTCATAGTTTGGAAGTCCAAACCCAGGAGAAAGAAGAAAGAAGAAAGAAGAGAGTACTAGAGTTCATCCATTGTTGAAGCAAAAATGGCTGGAGGTTAGATTTATTGGAATATTGTTATTTTGATCCTTTTGTTTATTTCCGCATCTAGGATCACATTGAATTACACAACATCCTTCATTGAAGCTACCATTTGATAGGTGTCATCACGAAGAACGAGAGATTATATATATATTTAACAACATGATTGAAGGAGGCTCTGATACCAAATGTTAGAAATTTAATACGGAAGAAATTAGGAACATACCTACCGTCATAGTTTTCTGATTAATAGAATAGTTGATATCAAGGGTCTTCTCTTCTCTACCAAATCCGAGTCTCTTGTGTTGATGGAATTTCACAAACTAATGTATGAGACAAGTTCATTGGTGAGAATAGGACCCAAAAGGTCTATTTATAGAAATACCTCTATCCATCAAGAGGTATTATCAAAAGGTACAAATTTAAAAAGATATAACTCTTTATTATAAGGAGTGTTATTTGAAACATAGAGAGATTGGTGACGTGGCACTAATTAACACTATATATTCCATGGCTTACAAAATTCAAGAAGAAAAGAGAAGCGAAATGACATTGGAAGATTGCATTGCCAAGGCTGCCACCTCCCCACTTTGTATACAGCTTATCCGGCCTCCCGTTCTCCGTGCACCAGAACCCTTCATCCACAAACGGACAGTCCCTCGACTCGTAGAGTGGGTAACTCTCATACCACACCCATTTCAGCCACCCTCCTCCTCCACTTTCCAATTCAAAATCCTCGACACATCGTTACTTCTCGTCATCTTTGGAAGCAGCGGTGGTCTATACTTGAAGCTTAGCCTAGGCAAAGTGAAGAGTAACGCTGCAGTCAGTAAGAAACTCCACAAAACTGAAAAACAAGTGAATGTGAAGTTGGTGAATGCATTTGTAGGTTCTCAGCATCGATGGAACCAATTAGCCGGTTTTGTTTCTTCGGAACTTCAGTCGATGTTAGGACAAACAGCACTCGATGATAACACTGTGAGTTATTAATTAAAGGACCTTAGCTTTAGGTGGGGTACGGTGATGTTTACCATTAAAACTGAAAAAACTTAATTACTTTTTCATAATTGAGAACCAATCTATATATATATATATATATATATATATATATATATATATTTGCATCTTTCAAACACACTACTTACATATGTTCTTTGCCCACTACATCCATCATAGGACTGCAGAAGTTCATATATACAGGATGTTAGTGCCACACCTTTGATGCAAACGTACACTAAAGTTTCCAAGTTCAAGCAGTTGGGTAAGAAGCCGTCATGGCAATCCCACATAAACCCTCCTTAGCATCCACATCCCTCTCCATCCTTATGTAGCCACTCTCACCCCATGATTCCCCCCAAGAATTCTTTACCAACCAATACTTAGTTCCATCGCTCGTAGTCCCGTAACCGACTGCGGTCACACCATGATCCAGATCGGTGCCACATTCTCCGGCAAAAACCCCACTAGAGTACAATTGGAAAGCAGAGCCTCCAGCATCGATGGCGACGGAAATAGGTTGGTTGGCAACAGCCTTTAGCAGTGCTGCTTCACTGTTGGCAGTAACATCCTCGAAGCCCTTTATGGTGGCAGCATGGTTGGAATTCTTCTTAGCATTGCAGGTTCCATCGGCAGCCTTGTACGGGTAGTTGGCTTCAGTGGTGAGGCCTTTGTTCTTGATGATGTACTTGAAGGCATCGTCCATAAGACCACCGTTGCATCCTTGGTCAGAGCTGGTGTCGCAGTCAACAAGCTCTTGTTCGGATAAGGAGATGAGCTTCCCGGTGCTGAGCTTGTTGATTCCTTCTGTGGCAGCTACGGCAGAGAATGCCCAACAACAACCTGTATGCATATTTTCAAGATTGGGAATATATATATATATGAGCTCTGAACAAGGTACTACTACTACAGCTAGGATTTAAGTAGGTATATATGGTTGCTCACCACATTGGCCTTGATCCTTGATTGGAGTGACTGCACCCTTTGTCCTCCAATCCATGCTTGTTGGTATGTCCGCCGTTGCATTCTCGTACTTGAAGCTTCCCTGCGCCTTGGCTGCTACCATTTTCTTTGTCTCGCTAAAACCATTTCGGCTGGTCTTGAACTCCTCATTGGTGAGATCAGCAAATCTATTTGCACCCAACTTGTATTTGTGCTCCCCAGCAGCATTGAACGCTTCAATGAACTCAACGTTGGCCTTAAATATCTCAAATCGGAGTGCTTTCTCTGCCGCATCCTTGTACACTCTCCCATATTGCGCCATCCACCTCTCATACCTTTCCGACATGGACATCTCACTGAGATCACGAGATGCTGCAGACTGGGAAGCCCAAAAGCCAATGATTAGCACGGACAGCCATAGGAATTTGCTGCTAGAGAAAGAAGACATGTTAATATTCTTATGATTTGGAAGAAGTACAAGATAAACACAGATGAAAAATAAAAAATTATGGTAAACTATTAGTAATTATAATTATATATTTTTGATGAGGATATAAATATAATAAAATAATAAAATCGTTCAAAACGTTTCGATTTTTGGGGTTTATAAAGGCACCCAAAATTATATTACACCAATTTTGGAGAATTTTTGAGCAACTCAAAATCAGTGCCTCAAAATAATTAACAAGCAACAGTTTTTAAAACAGTTCATAAACGGTCGGTTCAGAAATACCCCAAACCCAGTGAATACACCATTACGAAGCAATCCCTTAGGGTCTTCTTGGCAATTGAAGGGGTAGCGGTTATGAGGTATTTTTAGAGTACCGGTTATGAGGGGTCCAATTTTTTGTGGTTTTAAGTATCGACTTTGAAACCAGTCCAACTCAGACTTGATAATTCATTAACGAGCGGTTCTAAAAGTTTTTTTTTACACAAATAAAATTACCTATATGCCTATATATAAACAAAATGGTCCCGAGCATGGAAACTACCACTGATTCCATGCCTCGATCAGGATGTATAATTTCATAATTGATCAAAAATAATAGAAACACGAGAAATAATAGAAAAGTCAGAATGAAAGCAGGAGAGAGAGAGAGAGAGAGAGAGAGAGATTTTAAAAACTTACCAAAAATGTAGCCAAAGTTTGGAAGAAGTACAAGAGAAACACATATGAGAAGAAGAAATATGATAGGATATTAGTAGTTATAATTATATATTTTTGGTGAGGATATAAATGGAATAAAATAATAAAATTGTTCAAAACCCACCGATTTGGGGTGTTTACAAAACCACCCAAAATTATATTATACCGGTTTGGGGAGATTTTTGAACCGACCATAACTAGCATCTCACAAAAATTAACAAGCAGACGGTTTCATAAACGATTTTTATTCATGCTTCTACAGATACAATATAAAAGAATTAAACTAGAATTGTATGAATGTATTAGACCTAGGCTCTTCTTCATATTCCTCACATAAATAAATTGATAGATATATCCTACTTGTTAAATTAAAACACTTTTGCTACTTTATACAAACCATTATATAGAAGCCACTTCCATTAAATATGCATAGCTCTAATTAGGAAAAACAAAAGAAAAAACATTGTGTTCTGATGGGTAATAAAGATTGAATAATTGGTTACAGAACATGTAATAGTTTACATCCACAAGACCATGCTTGTCTATTTTCCAATCTTGATCTTGGATCGGATCGAACCAATCACACCTGAATAACACAATCTTAGCAAAATCTGCATTATAATTAAATGTCAACTCTACAATCTCCCGTAAGATGTCATAAAAATTATTGCCTGGATCGACATATTTATAGCTCGAAGATCTGATACACAAACAATATTTTTTGTAGAATCGAGATCCAAGAAAATGTCTCTTATCGGGGCTTTTGTAGACTTGAACCTAAACCCATTCATTTGGTAGCTTGGCCAGATTTTGACGACATAAATTGGTCCCTTAGCTAGAGTTCTAATAGACTCATTCTCGAGTGTTGTGTGGGGACGATCGACCCAAATACTAAAGAAACAATATTAAGTTCAATGTTCTTTTAAATATTGTGCAACTGCATACACAAAAAAATCCTTACATATGCACTCAACCAAGAAGGAAAATAAAGTCATATTTTTTGTTCTACTTTTTCATCTGCTAAAAATAACAAAACATCGCCCGATTAGTGTAACAATATTAGCGTATACTATTACATTAAGATTACTTAAATGTTGACGTATTAATTACTTACCTCTCTAGCTTCTCTATTTCATCCTCATCGCAGTTAAGTAATATATACAACTGAGAAGCCCTTAGTTCATCGTCATTCATGTATTTCTTCATCATTTTGCCTGAAGGCTTATCGAAAGTATTGAATACTTTCAGTATTACATCATTAGATCCCTGATATATGTCCTCGTTTATCAAAGACCTTATTCTATTTGTAGCAACATGTGGCTTGAAATACATGTTTGCGACAAAAAGTTTATAGGAAACTTTATGTTACAAACTGTTGAAAAGAATAAAAAGTACAAAAAAGATCCTAAACAAGAATCTAAGTAAATTTAATTTTGGAAAAGTATATCTATAGAGATCTGATCTGCGAATGATCACTTTACCCCTTGGACCACTCGACGATAAAGAAATGCACACGACGACGGAGAACTATATACGAAGACGAAGAAATATAGGGAATGTTGCAAACAACTTAGAGAGTTGAACAATAAGAAAGCTCTGGCACAACGGCACGAGATGCTTCTATTTCTCTCACTCTGCTCTTGAATTTCAAATACTTAAAAATTCTAGCCCTTTCTCTCTATCTGTCTGTATGTGCTCCTCACTGTGTGTATTTTGAAGGTAGTCGTTGCCTGTGTCCTTCTGTCTTGGTTGTACATAACCTGTATTTATAGAGTTTAGGAGCGGTTACGAGAATATGTGCGCACTATGGACAGTCAATACTATTTTACCATTATATGCGCACTTTTGGTGGATTAACACCCCACGTTCTGCATGAGTGGGTGCACAACTTGCTGCCTACTTGACACGTTGCTTCATATACGAGGAAAGCATAGGTCGTGGGGGACAGTTATTTGTACACCTTTCACGAGAAGTACGACATGTAAGACACGCATTCGTAACTGTTTACTGTCGGTTAGGATAGTATGCGCACTTTAGAAGTCATCTGGAGACTGGCACATTTTTAGTAAGATTGGCACTACGGCGCATTTTTATTAAAATGGCACTACGGCACAATTTTGAAGAGATTGGCACTACGACGTACTTTTGAAGAGATTGGTACTACACCGCACTGCGACGCATTTTTTAAGAGAATGGCACTGCTGTGGGGTCGTTAAACGAGAACATGGGTCAGCATGTCGTAGCTCCGCTATAATGATGACCTCTAATTCTTCAGTTTTTGCATTTGTTAGTTATCAGTTGTCAGTTTGATGTATTAAATATTGAGAGAGCGAAGATTATTTGTACGCCATCTTTCATAACATTTAGAAAGTGTGCCACGTCTCTACTCTCTAAATAATGCGCCATTCTCTAAAATTAATGGAAAGTGCGCCAAAGTAAGAAAATGTGCGTCTTTCTTCTGAAACAAGTAGAAAGTAGGCCATTCTTCTACTTGTTGGATTTATTTGTAGAAAATTACGATATCTATCTGAGATACATTTTTTTATGCTTCTACAAGACCCCTTCAAACTTTTTGAAATTGTTCAGATGTATTCAAAATTACTTTGAATTAGAAGCATAAAAGTTGTTGAGATATTTTGTGCGCGCACTTTGGACAGAATACTAACGGATTTGCTGACATGGCTGTAGGCGACATGGCTGTAGGCATGATTTACTGTACGAATCTCGAAGATTCTTAGCATCCAAAGAGTTACCCCCCTCCCAAATCTATAAATATACGGTTTGAGGAGAGATAAAACTTTTTCACTGCTCTCAAATCTCTTCGTCTTCTTCTTCCTCAAGAAAACCCTAGCTTTTTTCTTCCTTCGAAGCTTTTAGCAATGGCCCACAAGCAAACTCAGGCGACCAAGAAAGATAGCAAAGGGAAGGGATTGACCTCATCTTCTCAGGCAACAACGGCGAGGTCGACGACAGCTCAGCCCGCTAGAGAACGGCTCAATATGCCGTCGTCGAGGGGCACATCAGGAGATGGAACACATTATTCTTTGATAAGTATGACGGCTATCTTCTTCTTCCCTATTTTCTTTTTTTCTTTTTTATGTACAATATAAACTTTTAACAATGGCAGAAAGATGAAAGAAAGAAAAAGTTTGAAGACTAAGAAAACAGAGACGTATACACGCGCACTTTTCCCTCATTCGGAGAAGAAATAGTCACTTTGGCACATTTTTCCTCGTTCAGAGTGGAAATAGACATCTTGGTGCATTTTCCCTCGTTCAGAGCGGAAACAACCAAGTGAAGATTCTTCGTTGATTCAACCTATCCAGTCTCCTTGTTTGCCAATATTTACACTGATGCTGAAGGCATTTATCCTCAGAAGAATGTTCGGCTGCCAGGATGGTTGACAAATAAAAATATACCGAGAACCTCGTATCTTTGGGATTATACAATACCGTATTAACGACTTTCTATGGCATTACGCACAACGTCAATATGTTCTTGGCTTTGCAAGAGCGATATAACTCTAGTACTGGAACTATTTTCCTCATCGTGGCGAGTTGGGGTTTGCCTTACACGAGATGAAGCACATATATGCACTGCCCATGGGGGAGGTTCCTTATGAGGAATACGTACCTACCAATACAGAATTGGCAGATTTAGTACAGACTGACCGCGTCTAGTTGAAGTATATCAGGAGTTGATGTGCCACTACTTGATATGCAATCATTATTACAATACTGATTCGGGCATTGTCTTCATCAGAAAGTGGTTCCAATACCTCTTTCACGATAAAAGCGAGAAGTAATGCACGGAGATTCGACCGCTTCAACCTTTGAGCTCTACCAGAGTTGAAGAACTCATGGCAAGTCATAATGTTGAAGATAAGTCCTTCAAGGATCGTGTAGAAGATTTTGCAGTAGGAACACATGCTATGAGTTATCTCAGACTTACTCGTACAGAGATTTTGTCTGAAGCATTGATGGCCGGATATCCCCGTTTAAGTCTCTGAAGATGGGTAGTCCCCGGAAGGTCAGGCTCAATAGAGCGTCTCCAAAGGAATATTTTATTTCCTGCCGTCATCTGGTATTCAAGGATCGACTGGCATTGCTACTAGCTATGGTGTGCCGTTTGAATGCTGGTTTACGAAAACTTGCTCATAATTTGGCAATAGATTCTCGACGAGAGAAATTCCCTCGAACAGAGCTTCCATTCACCTATCTGATGGGTTGGTTGATTTTACACAATCAGAGTTTGATGGCTCCCAGCTAGACTCAGGCTGACGGGACAGAACATATGTTCCTTTATAGATATATAGGCTTTCTAAATGGACCTATACTATGCCTTTTCAGACTAGGCAAGCTTCAAATATGGGGAACTATTGGAGCTTTTACTGCGCTATTCCCGACGTGGCAACTGAGCACCATGGTTTGAGTTTTATTGACGAGGTGGCTACCATATTGAGGCTTCCATCAAGGGTCTTTTCATGGTTAATGTTTATCCAAACCTCTCAGTTGGTGTACAAAAATAGCAACGGTTGCACGTTCGAACTTTATCTACCTTGCTGCTTTGAAAGAAATTTGGCTATGATCAACTGCACATAGGAAATATTACTCCGTACTTAGCCAATTCTGGAGGTTTAATTGATGGCGCCCGGGGATAGAGATATTTCCTCATGGGTTGCTTGGGAGCCACCTTTACTCTACCTGAACCCAAACCTCCATTACGCTTATTGCATTCATTTTCCCAGTTTATTCTCCATAAACCAATTCCACGTGGACTTTGATATGCAGGTTAGTTTTTGAAACCCGACGGAAGGAGTCAATCCAAAGTTAATAAAATATTCTATAGTCGAAAAGGAGGATGGCGCGTTATTTGATGAGATATTGGAAGCTCTTTCATATGTAGAACCAGATGCACCCGCCCCTGCCATATTGGTGCAAAAATCTCGAAAACATAGGATTACATCACCTACAGAAATCTCGAAGCCCAGGAAGCCAAAATCAAAGGTTTATGTTCCTTCAAGAAGGAGTTTGATTGACGAACTGACTAGTTGGCGCAAAGAATTAGCACTTCCATCCCTTCCCCTACAAGAATAATTGTCACTCCTACTGTTGCAACAGTCAATTATGATGTTCATGCTCAGCCTCAATCTGCTATAGTTATAAATGGGCTTGAATATACTATAAAACAGATTGATACTGAAACTATAGTTTCAGAAACGAACATGACATTGATTAATTATGATGATTTACTCATTCATGCAGAATCGTCTGAGGTAGAGGCTTCGTTGACAGGCTTAAGGAATTCTTTGGAGGGGCAGACTCCTGAGGACGAATAAGTACCACCTGGTGATGGTACGTGTCTCTCTATTCTTTATATACCACAAGTTCTTGCGTTGCATGCTTCATTATCATGAATTCATGCAATGATAACTCCTGCTAGCGCAGGCTAAGGTTTCACTTATTTCTTTAGCTTAACGTACATATATCTTGGCATTGCTAGACGATAATGCAGTACTCACAAAGGTCAATCAACATCTTGTGGTCGTGGAGCAAGCCTTGCTTGTTAAGTATAGTCATGCCTTTTTCTGACATATAAAGATTTGTCTATGGATGATACAGTAATCGATCTTGTGACCGTCTTGCCCTAAAAGATATACAAGCTTCTTTCATTGACTCCCATCATCATCACTAAAGTAACTTCTCAACCTTTAATAATGACTAATGACCTCAGGAATCGATAAACCAATAAAATAAGATTCTTCTTCAGGTCAAGGACGTGTTGAACGTTAGTAAGTATCCTAATAATGCATGCATCATGCATCCCAATACGAACTGTGTCAATATCGATTGTCTTATATGGTATATTATTGCCCATCAAGATGTTTATGTTGTCCATCTTATCATACGTGACTAACCAATCACTGTTTAGAACTATTTGGTAAGAGCACCCTAAATCTATTACTTATTCATCTTATGTTCTACAACTAATATGACCATATCAGTTAAACATTATTATTTGACTCAACTGAGACCTATTCTCATTTCTTGTTACTACAAGGTCACTAATTTCTTGGATGAAAAAGTTTTAAAGTTGTTTACATAAGCATTACCAGTTTGGATAGACCTCCATGATAGGTCTTAGAAAATACTAATAAAGAGCAAACACATGTTAAAAATTAGGGCATACTATGCACTATCAGTCCTATTCTTGAGGAGGAGAAGGAGGACTCGGTTAGTTAGCTGACTTAGTCCATCTATTTGATTTAGTCATCAGTTTATGTAGGATTCGATAGTTAGTTGAATAATTTCAACAACAGGAGAAGGTTCATATGAATGACAATAGAGCGGACATGTTTACAAAATTATTCCAAGGAAAAAGTTTGAGTACTGCAGGTGGATCGTCGAGAGGATGACCCCTCCACATAGTTGTAAAGGGGGTTATTTATTGGAGTGGGTGGAGTTTCCAATATATGTGGAAAATACCCATAGTTGGATTGAGTATTCCTACATATAATAGGAATACCTCAATATATTTAGATTATATATTCTTATATATAATAAGAATATGTTAATGGATTTAGATTTGGATTGGATATTCCTACATATAATAGGAATATGTCAATGGATTTGGATTTGGATTATATATTCTTATATATAATAGGAATACTAGTTGTGGGTTTGAGACTATATATATTAGGTGTCTCCTAGCCCTAAAATAGATATAATATCTTAAAAATATTATTAAATAAGGCAAGAGTGCTTTTACAACATTAGAAGGAGAGAAAGAGGACGGCCATGGATACACGAGCATAAAATTGTATCCTCCACCGTACACCAATGCTTCTTGTATGTGAATAGTAGAGGAGAGGTCATAACGGAGGTAGCTGACCTCAAACCTTTCAAAGGTGTCGAAGCCTATTTCGCTGACTCTATACTCTATTCACCGGAGTATATGAAATAGAAAGCTAATCAAGCTAGTGATGAAGCTGAAAACACTCCAAAAGAAGAGCCTCTGATAATCAGAGTCAAAGGATGTGCTACTCGTCCAACTCCTTCGAAGCCTCTCGGCATCGACCTGCACAAGTCATTCACATTAGTCATCAACCTTCGATGCAATGAACAACCAACACTGGAGAATGAGCCGCTTGTTATCGACCTTCGTCGTAATAAGCAATCAACATCAGTGAATCAACCCCTAGTCATCAATCTTTCCAAGCCTCTTGTCAAGGTTGAAGTTTCTGCCGACTATGTGAAAGGTGAAAAAGTCTTATATTTCATTAATAATGAAGACTCTACTTCGCACTATATTGATATGGAACCCTTTGCTAAAAAAATATTAGAGGATCTTTACCTCTACAAAACACTATCCATACCCATGGCATCTCTATTCCAATATGGTTCGTCATATGAACCATATGGGGAGGCATACTTAGTAGTACCAGCGAGATTGAACAAACAACGTCAGATAATTTTTGTCAATGCTAGAACCAAAAGAGTCGCACAGACTAATGGTTCTGATGAGGATATTGGGAAAATACAACCATATCGTTACAGTCAACCAGACTAAACTATAAAAAATGCAGATGGACTTCTATACGTCACCTCTCTCCTAAAGTTAAGCTGGAAATATACTACCAACAGACTGGTCATCGTTTGGGATATGTTACACCACCAACAAGTCCTAAAAGTTCAGAATAAGAAGAAGAGACACATTCTCATTCTTCTGACTCATCATTGTGGGATTCTAACGAAAGCATGAGTGACGTATTCAAATATACTTTCTCTATAAATATGGTGTCAACTATCCCAGATGATAAAGACATTGGAGATTTGATAATGATGCCTATCAATGACAAATTTCTCAAGAAGTATTATGTCTAAGCATGACATATTCTTCTCCATCTCCAACAGATTAAAATACGATGTAGAACAGATACATTTTATTTAATCCGCAATAACTCATAGCCTACACGGCCTCTCGAGACATGGATAATGGGTCCTCAAAGTTCTCCAGCAGGACAATACTCAGATCCAATGGAACACTCTTATTGAGATCACCTAAAAGATTATCTCAAACCAAAATTTTCTATTCTTAAAGCCTAGTTGTTTTAAGGATATCCTATTCCTGATCCCCAGTTGGATTGATAATAATCTCACATGTTTATTCATAAGTTAATAAGTGTAAAGTGATTCATGTCCATATTACCTCTGAATCATATTTTATTTATTATCCCCTAAAGAGAAGATAATAGTTCTCCCTTGAACTACTTTTTCTTCTCTTCCCCGGTGGAGTAAACTAGTGAACTATCACGTCCACATCACCTCTGATAGTATTGAATCATATAAAATTTATCATTTGTACTCAGCACAAGTATGCTTTGAGTGATAAATCTACCAAATTCTTCCACTGAGTTATTCTGCCATGTCCATAATACCTTTGAGTAGATATATTCGGTAAGATCCCATTTAAAAATATATCACGTGAACATTACCTCTGATCTCGTTTTTACTCTAACCTATTATTTGTATCTAATATTGGATACGCAATAAATAATGGGTCCCAAAAAACAAGCATTGTTTAAAGCTAAAAGTTTTAATATATTTTCATTGAGAAACTTACAAAAAAGGGAAGAGCATAAGATAGAGCTCACTCAGGGGGAGTAGAAATATCAAGGAGGAACTGAGTAAGTCGAGCTAATTGCTTGTCCTTTTTTAACGCCACTCTTCTACATGCTTCAAGCATTCTAGAGTCATCTATAGCAAAAGGAGCCATAGAAGCATATGACTCTATCATATTATTTCGAGCATGATCAAGCTTGTTCTTGTTGTGCTCAAGCTCCAAAAGTTGTTCTCTTGCTAGGTCATAATTTACCAACTCATCCCCACGTCGCTCCATAGTCACTTTCAACTCCTCCCTCGCTTGCTTGAGTTGAGCTTCAGGTTCTTGAATCTGAGTCTTCAGCTTTATCGCCCTATCATTATGTTCATCGTGGACAGAACGATGAAGAGACAGAGAAGAAGTCACTTCTTTCATAGAAGTATTTATCCGGTAGTCTTCTCAGCATGAATCACCATATGCTCCTGGAAGGTGGTCTGAAGTTCCATGAACTCTGTAGTAATTGAATCGTATTTAGTATGAACTATAGTCGAGATATCCCTACTATTAAGATGCAAATACTCATTAATAGGCTGCTGAAGGCCTATGAAGATTTATTCAAGAGCAGCAGTCCTAGCTTCATCCTTAAAATTCCTGATAAGTTGAATCATGGACAAGATAGCATCCTTCACTTCCCCAAAGGTTAAACCTTTGTCGAGCACCAGATTTATCAACCCCTTCAAAACTGCGTAAAAAGCAGATGTATAAGATTCTACTAAACATTAAAACGAGTGCTTGAACTTGGAGTCGCGACATTTTTCGCTAATCCTCGACCATGGTGCACGAAGGTAGTTGTCGTAATAGTTATAGTCTCGATACTGGGGACAAAAGATACAAAATTCGCTGCTCGTTCTCGCAGGATAATAGTGGAAGCCATTTCAGTAGCAGTGGTCAATTCTACCACAAGATCAGTTGAGGCTACTAGTGGCATTGATGCGATATCCGCAACCAGAACTGTGATATCATCAACTGAAATTGTTTGGGTTCAAGTAGAGTAAATGTGGCTCCCGTGCAACCCATGATGAAATATCTCTATCCCCGGGCACCATCAATTAAACCTCCAGAATTGGCTAAGCAAGGAATAACATTTCCTACGTGTAGTTGATCATAGCCAAATTTTCTTGCAAAGCAGAAAGGTAGATACGGTTCGAAGGTGCAACCGTTGCCATATCTTCACACCAATTGAGAGGGTCGGATAAACATTAAACATAAAATGACCCTTGATGGCAGCCTCAATATGGTAGACACCTCATTAATAAAACACAAACCATGGTGCTCAGTTTCCACATCGGGAATAGCGCAGTAAAAGCTCCAACAGTTTCCCATATTTAAAGCTCGCCTGGTCTGAAAAGGCGTATTATAGGTCCACTTAGAAAGCCTATATCTATAAAGGAACATATGTTCTGTCCCGTCAGCCTGATTCAAGCTGGGAGCCATCAAACTCTTATTGTCCAAAATCAACCAGCCCATCAGATAGGTGAATGGAAGCTCTGTTCGAGGGAATTTCTCTCGTCGAGAATCTATTGCCAAATTATGAGCAAGTTCCCGTAAACCAGCATTCAAACGTCACACCATAGCTAGTAGCAATTCTAGTCGATCCTTGAATACCAGATGCACTGTAGGAAATAAAATATTCCTTTGGAGATGGTCCACCGAACCTGAACTTCCAGGGACTACCCATCTTCAGAGATTTAAAGGGGGATATCCGGCCAACAAAGCTTCAGACAAAATCTCTATACGAGTAAGTTTTTGATAGCTCATAGCATGTGTTCCTACTACAAAATCTCCTACACGATCCTCGAAGGACTTATCTTCGGCATTATAACTTCCCATTAGTTCTTCAACTCTGGTAGAGCTCAAAGGTCGAAGCGGTCGAATATCTATGCATTACTTCTCATTTTTATCGAGAAAGAGGTATTGGATCCACTTTCTGATGAAGACAGTGCCAGAATCAGTATTATAATAATTATTTTATGCCAAGTAGTGGCACATCAGCTCCTGATATACTTCAACTAGATGTGGTCCGCTAATTCTGTATTGGTAGGTACGTATTCCTCATAAGGAACCTTCCCCATGGGCAGTGCATATATGTGCTTCATCTCGTGTAAGGCAAACCCCAACTCGCCACGAGGAGTGAAAACAATTCCAGTACTAGAGTTATATCGCTCTAGCAAAGCCAAGAACATATTGGCATTGTGCGCAATGCCATAGCAAGTCGTTAATAAGGTATTGTATAAACCCAAAGATATGAGGTTCTAGGTATATTCATCCAATATCCATGTCGTTGCTCGACGCAAATAGATATTTTTATTTGTCAACCATCCTGGCAGCCGAACATTCTTCTGAGGATAAATGCCTTAACATCAGTGCAAATATTGGCAAACAAAGGAGACTGGATAGGTCATCCTGACTATCCGCCTGCAGTACTCCCCCTTTATAACTGACTGAACCAACTGCTACAGGGTATCTATCTGCTTTTGTTGAGCCTCATTTGGTTTCTATCGTGCTTCTATCATGCACAACATCTGATCTATTTGGTCGGTCGAAGTCGTCGGCCCTACCGGGACTGTTGGAACTATCGGGAGTGTCGGCCTGGAACTAATGCATTTGCATAGCTATATTTTGGCATTTCTGTAATGACTAAAAGAAATGGTTAGTCTTATAAAATATTATGGACTTATTGTATTGAGCATTTTATTTCACAGCATTAAAATTCAAAGTTTCAAAATCAGTAAAACTTTTGTCATTTTTGAAAATCTTGAAACAAAAAATTTTGAAGAAGTAAAACCGTGCTAAGATACCAATCTGTCACACCCTGAATCCGTTAAACTGAATATTACTATTGGGCATGATGTCGTACAAGACTAAATTTTATAAACATATATTCAGCAATCATAGAAAAAATGAATAGACGCATTAGAAGAAAAATATTCTTTTATTGATAAATTTTCTTGCAAAATTATAAGACCATCAAACGGCCAAGTAAAAATTCCATTCTTGTCTTGAAACTTGCAAAAATATTTAAATAGGATACAATATTGCTCCATACATCATATCTCTTAATAATTAAAGAAAACTCATATAACACCTTCAACAAAAGTCTTCTTCTTCACATGGAAGCTTCAAGTGCAAGGCTTCTAAAGAGTTGGATCCAAACCTTCAGTGTCGTCGAGCAGTAACTAAGTCTTCAGCACCTGAGGATGCCCACAAACATGGGTCAGTACATTATCATGTACTGGTGAGCAGCATTTTATAACAATGGTCTTGCTATGTTACCTTAAGTTTAATTAACACTTATTGTAATAAGAACTTAAGGAAAACATAATAATTTATCACGATTCAATGATTCTTACCTACAGTCATTCAGCCATCCCTGTAATTGAGTAATAACTTACTCTGCCTGCATAAGGAATTGTTAGCTATGATTTTTGTCTATATGAAGGTAACTGGTCGAACTATCACAATATTTCTGGATTTTTGGTGCCCCTTTTAGTGCAAGGATCAAGCCTCACTCAAGATCCCAAAATTTCGATGCTAGTACATTAGCACCATTATTCCCCCCAGGATGAAGCGGTCCCGTAGCACTGGTGCACTGCTTCGAGGAACGTAGCAATCTCTGGTGCACAAGTTGTCTATGACCATGCATACATATGCAATTTTACGAATAAAATAGCATACCATGCACGTACAACTACCTTTATTAGATAATCATAACCCATCCTTCAATAACAACACCAGTTGATAGAATTATGATTTAAAATCTTTCTTTATCTTTCTGGGTTTCTTTCTATGTATCATTGATCTATTTTGTTAAGCGTGAAGACTAAAGGATTTATCGAAGGATTGAAGTCACTCACTAGTTAATGAATTACTGAAAATAAGAGATCTGCTCACTGGCTCACCTATATTTGCCCAAATAATGATTCATAATTCTTCTTCTCCTTCCCTCATTAATTTGGTATGAATGCGAGACAATGAAACAAACAATAAAAATTGTTCATCGAAAACATTCATGAAAATGAATAATAAAATAAACAATGAAAGCACATCAAAAACAAACAATGTAAGGGTCTTGAGTCATAGACTCTTATATAGAGTTCATTCTCCAAGACACAATACAATGCATCTTGGGCACAAATTCTAAGGATTTTATTCCAAAACGAGGAAGGGTTCCCTATTCATTTGTCTCGATCATTCGATACCGACACAATTTTCGCATAATCTGATTCTGACTCAGCCAATGCAGCAGCTAACACACACCGTGCTCTACAACTGGATCATCGTGCTCTGCAACGAGATTAGGGCACTACATGGGATTCCTAGGAATGAGCTACCTTATTAGCTATCCTAGGAATGTAATTGAATGAAATACCACTAATAATATTAAACATTGCTCATCCATCTTGAATAGCATATCGAGCTAGCCATGGTATGTCCAACTCCTTGTGAAAAATGGCATCAATAAGAACTTTGTAGTCACCTTCAATAATTATGCGAGCATTTATGCTGCTATCACATCTTGAAGACATCCTTCATTATCCCACATGATTATTGCGCCACTTAATTTATCATCATAATAAGATTCGTCAAAGTTTATTTTCCAAAAGTTATATGGGGAGGAGAGCAGTCACCACTCGCTTAGAGATATAGTTGAGTAGTAGTGGTTGGATGTTGCTTCATGTTATAGACATCATACTTTTCTCATTGTCTTCTCGATGCTCCAATAATGTTGTCCATAGAAATCGACTTGTGTTTGAAGATTGTTGCATTACATGCCTTCCAAATCGACCAAATTAGGAAAAAGGTAAGGTAATTGCTTCATAGTCTCCATCATTTAGGATACTCTAGATAAAGATTTTAATAATGGAGTGTCAGTGTAGGTGTCGATGAATTGGTTGCAGTTGTTGCCAAGCAGGTCCTGCACTTGGATAATATAAAATAAGGTAGTCTAATGTATCGACATTTACCTGGCATAATTATAATATTGTTTTAAAGTTTTATATATGTCTATTAATGTTCTCTCCTGTAGGAATAGAGTTTGTAAGAGGCCTCCATAAAAATATGTGTACTCTGGGACATATGTGGTGTGACTTCCATAGCATCTTCTATCTGGTTGTATATGCAGGCTCGGATAAGGATCTTTATTGTATGGATGAACATGTAGGCTGTATTAGTGGTAAGGATACCATTACTTATGTGAATCACCAGTTTATCTACACGGCAAGATGGGTCTAGGGAAGTTGAATAATGGAAAAAGGCTTCATACGAAGGGAATAGGCAGTGAATAAGATCATATTTCCAATTGCATGTAGAAAAGTCGATGAGTTCACTGACCAAAAGAGCCAGTTTGTTAACACCTTGTTTACCCAAGACTTTGTAATAAGATCTTGATGGAACTCATGGATCATGCGATATATTGATATTAGCCTTATCACCTACTAACCAGTAGACAAAGTTTATTAAATAGTCTCTACTTTTAAGAATGCTGAACCATATACAAGAGGAAGATGAAGTAGCACGAACGATCCAAGGTCTGCCTTGGTAAGATGTTTCCCTCTAAAGAGCATCACCCATTCTGAAATAGGATTTGTTTGGAATCTCCATGCTAGTTTTATGATCAAAGCCATATTTGTAATCTCTGGTTCTCTTACGTCTAATCCTTCTTGAGATTTTGGTTTATTGGGGATCGACCATGCACTAAAATGTTTTGTTTTGTTAGTTTTAGAACCTTCCAAGAAAAATTATAGTTGATGTCGGAAGAATTTTTTTAGTAACTTGCTTGGGTAGCATATAGGAAGAAATATAATATGTATGGAGTGAAGACAGGGTGGATTTGATAAGTGTGGTCTTTCCAACATATGATATACATTTATCATTCCATCCTATCAGCTTTGAGATTCCAGAAGTAATGAGTCTTGAGTGTGTGGAGGCTTATTTTTTAAGTAGGAGAAGGAGATGTCCAAGATACTTGTCAGTGGCACTTATGAGTTTCACATTTAGGGTATCAATAAAGATTTAGCACATATACTGGTCAAGTTTGCAAGAAAAGAAGATAGTAGATTTTATAAAATTTACTTGTTGACCCGACCATGACTCATAAGATTTGAAATAGATTTAATGTGGAGGATGTTTAGAATAGAACAATTCCCAAATAAGAGAAGGTTATCAGCGAAGAACAGGTGTGAATATGAACTGGTATTGTAGTTAATTTTATACTATTTTAAAGATTACTTCTCTCCATGATTATGATATGTTTGGAAAGGATTTCCCCATATATAATAATTAGATAAATAAGAGGGGACATCCACGTGGATACTACGACTCGAGTTAAAGATACGAGATGGAGAACCATTTATCAGAATAGCTAACGAAACAGTTGTGATAAATTCATAATAAGATCTTGAATTTTCCCAATCAATCCAAAACCATGAAGAACTTAATTAATAACTTCCCAACTCAGCCCATCGTAGGCTTTCGACATGTCAATAGAGCAAAGGAATTGTTATTTGGATTAAATTTTGCTAAAAAGTGGAACCTTTCTTGTGAAATAATAACATTGTCATATATTTGTCTACCTAGGACAAAGAAATTTTAGAAAGGAATGATAAGTTTATGAAGAATAGGTCGGATCCTATTAGCCAAAATTTTTGAAATGACTTTATATATAACTTGGTAGAGAGATATACGTCATAAATCAACTAGACTAATGAGATTAGAAAATTTAGGAATTAGTGAAATGAATGTATGGTTCGTAATGAAGGCATAAAACTGTCTGTAAAGATGTCCTGGATTAGAATTATCACCACTTTTCTAGTTGTATCCCAACAATTTTAATAGAAAAGAGCAGGGAATCCATCGGGACCTGGAGATTTTTATGGACTCATGACTTTGATAGTTTCTCTAATCTCTTCTGGTGTAGGAATGCTGCAAATGAACTCATTTTCTTGAGCATTAATCTTATGAATTTCTTCAAGGATGGTAGAAGAAACCGGAGTTGTATTAGAGACTTGAAAGAAAAGTCTGAAGTGCTCCACCAATATGTTGAATATTTCCTCATGATCAAAGGCATGCTCTCCATTCTCCATTTTTAGACTAGAGATATTATTTTTCCTCTTCCTGTTTAGAGCCATTATATTAAAAAACTTAGTATTCTTGTCCCCTTCTTTGAGCCATGAAATAGATAATCATTGTTTCCAAAATAGCTCTTGTTGAAGCAAGAGTGTGTTGAGTGTGATATACAACATATTCCCCTGTTGGAACCTATCATCTGTGATCGAAAGTTTTTGGAGCTGATGTAGCCTCTTTTCATTGTTCTTGATGTCTTCATAGACGTTACTCATTCTCTTTTTCCCTCATAATTTTAAGTATGGAAGAAAATCTTGTAGTTTTGACTGTAGGTCCATGTAGTAGGAGATGAGTTTTCTACCGGCAAACTCTACTTATGAGCTTGAGCTAGTGCAGTTGCCAAAGGTTAAGAAGACATTAAAGAATCGATGGGTATTCAGAGTAAAGAAGACAAAAAATGCTACTTGGCCTCGATACATAGCGAGCCTGGTAGTTAAAGTTTACAGTCTACGGAAGAAGGATTTTGATAAAATCTTCTTGTCGGTCATCAAGTTGACATCTACGCTGTTAGTGCTAGCGCTAGCATTAGCAGCCAATATTAACTTAGAGGTTGATAAGATTAACATGAAGATGACATTCCTCCATGGTGATTTAGAGGCAGAATTATACATGGAGCAGCCCAAGGAATTCTGAACAGGGCAAGTCACACTTAGACTGCCGAATGAAGAAGTGCTTGTATGGTCTGAAGGCTCTGAGGCAATGATACAAAATTTTAACTCGTTCATGGAGGAGCATGTTTATGTGTGTACAACAACATACCATTATCTATTTGTAAAGTATTTTGTCGAGGATGATTTTATTATTTTATTGCATATGTGGATGGTATACAATTGGTGGGTCAAAATGCCACCTGTATAGCAGAGTTAAAGTGCCAACAAGGCACGAACTTCTTTATGAAGGATTTGAGCACACAAAGACTATTCTTGAGATGAAGATCAACCAAGAGAGAGAGAGAGAGAGAGAGAGAGAGAGTCCAAGTTGATTTACAAGTCCTAAAAGAAGTACGTTCACCGGGTACCTCAATGTTTGGGGATGGGTGTGGTGAAGAACGTGAGTAATCTCCTTACAACTTACTTTAAGCTCACTTCAGAGAAGTATCCATCTACCGAGGACTAAATAAAGAGATGAAGCATGTTCTGTATGCTCCAACTGTGGGAAGTCTCATGTATGTCATGGTGTGTACAATGCCAGATATTGCTCACATAGTTGTGTGGTTAGCTGGTATCTTTCTAATCTATAAATGGTATATTAGATCATGATCAAATGGATACTTTGATATCTCTATTTCACTGATTGGAAGCTTTTATTTGGGATTAACGAAGTGAAGCCGGTTATTGACGGTGACATGGCTGGGAATATGGATACCAGAAGATAGTTATGATGTTTGCTAGTGGGCCAGTTTTATGGCAATCACAATTATAGATCTTAGTGTGTTGCCTTGTCTCTGACAAAGGCAGAGTTTATTACGGTTATAGAGGCTTACAAGGAGTTACTATAGATGAAGAAAATTCTGTAGGAAGTGGGGCATAAGCAAGAGTAGTATATTTTTCTTTATGATATCTAGAGTTCGATTCATCTTTGGAAGAATCCGATATTTCATTGTCGGTCCAAGTATATTACAACTCGGTATTCTTGGATACGAGATGTGCTTGAGGCAAAAGATTTAATGCTTTCAAAGGTTCACACAGAGATAATATAGCTGATATGCTCACTAATGTTCTGCCAAGAGAATATTTTGAGTAGATTAGGAGGATAGTCAGAATGAAAAGCTCTCATCCACCTAGTTGGGAAGTAGGAAATGTGTTGGTATTGGGTGGGGTTACCAGCCTATGTGGTCGAAAGAAGCTCGGCAAGTCGAAGGTGATGAAAAGGATGCATTTCAGCATCAGATTTGGAAAATGGCAGTCTCATTGGTATATCACTAGTTTGTCTACACTCACTCACTGTGTATTTGTGCACATAATTTTGGACACCCTACTTCCTTATTTTATACATCACACTCACTAACACAACACCACCCTCAAGTACTAGGTGATACACCGACACTAGACACATACCTGTGCACACACATCTACACACACCAATGCCCAATACTCAATATATAACACAAGTCCTATTACCTAGCACAACACAACTCTATTACTAGCACACTTACATACATGCTTATGGGCACCACTCTACCATAGCACACTTGCTAGTATATCTCATGGGTACATATTTCCCCTACTAATGATACAACCAAGTATCAAACACAAATAAAATATCAAAGTTTCGATATTGCCTAACAAAAATTCATGATATTCAATTGATAGATGGATTCCACAGTATATATATATATATATATATATATATATATATATATATATACAAGACAGTATTGATTTAAACAACACCAAGAATCACAAATTGGTACACTACTCTCCCTCCTAACCCTCTTATTTTCTAACATAATTGATACCAATTACTAACTATACTTTGACACCTACCATAGAACTATTGTTACAAATGGTACTACACTATGACTTGTTTATAGGCTTATACACTGATACTTAATGCTCACATACCCAACCAAGAAATACTCACAGACTCACAAGTTACACTACCAACAATCAACACTGATACTCAAACTTGACACAAACCTGTCTACAAGTTACCAAACTATTATACTATCCAATAAAGTTGCCTCAGAAACTCATAAAGATAAAGCTCTATAGGCGCTGACCTAGAGGCACTAGAGATATCCCTATCCTAAGTTAGCAGGGGTGATGGAACAAAATTCAATGATAACAAAGGTTGAATGATAGGATGATATATTAAGAACCAATTTAAGATACAATCTGATAATCATATATGTCTATCCAAGATCATGTTACCCAAAATTGTGGCCACACCAGTAAGCATAGTTGTGATAAACTATAGAGTCCACAACTAAGGCGTATACATCTATAATCATGTCATCTAGAATTTTGCTACGCCAACTAGTATGTATGTGAGAAACTTTAAATTCCATAACTAAGATAAGTATATCTGAAATCAGGTCTCTACGTTTTTGTCACGCCAGCTAGTAGGGCTGCGATAAACTCTAAACTCCATAATTAGGAAAGACAGTTATATTTCATACTTTCTCATCCAAATACGTTAGCAGAATATACCTCGATATAGTCCATAAAATTTATCTCGATACAGGATTAATTTCAACAACGAACCTGTATAAAGGTGGGGGTGAATGAAAACAAATGGAAATTAATTTAAAATAGAGTTTATAATAAGATTCTCAAGGTTAATTCCAGGAAGCTTTCGAGAAATCATAATCTGTGATTGAGTACCATAATCCTTATATTCCATAAATCCTATTTTATTACAGGCTCACAACAGTATGTCTAAGCCTAAGTACTGCCACGACATCGTACTAGTTGTAAAGACGAGACCTACTTGGGCCACCATAAAAATGTGTCATGACCCAAACCCGGATGACCAGGGCATGAGTACGTGGATAGGTCCACCCTATGCCGCAACATCGACGGTAGAACGTTGTCTAGACCTCAATGGAATCATATGCATCATTACAAGAACAACTAGTATCATCATAAATCAATCATAGTATACTAAGAAAGATATGATAAAGAAAATAATCCAAACAACTAACTAAGAGAAATAAAACTAGAGCATGCTAAGGGAATAAGAAATAGTAGTCTAGGTCTCTACAGAGGTCACCTCATGGTCCATAGTGCAAAAGCAGTCTCGACTATAGCATCACCCTGAAGTCGAGGTACATGGAACACAATAACTCCTAAAATATTATTAGTCAGGATGGAACGAGTACAACTCTAACAGCAATTTCAATACATGATAAAGACTATAAAATAGTAAATAGTAATAAAATATATAATAAACATATAGTTTTGGATTATGGTACGTAAATAGAGTAAAATAGATAAGTATGGCAGTAGTGACAAGTCAAGTAAGTAAAATCAAGTAACAAAGCAATATAAGAATATAACCAGCAAGTATAGAATAAACTAGTAAGAATGCACCTATCTAAGTATGTTGAAATACCACTTTTGATATGTAAACAACTAGAGATAATGTATGGCATATCGTAGGTGAAATATGTGATTGCTATCCTTCCTGATTAGACATGAGGAGTAATTCTTATTTTGGAATATTTGCTTGTCTATTAAAGTATTTTCTCGCCCGACTAGTACTAATGGATCCTGTAGAAGCATAAAAAATATGCCTCCAAAGAATGGTAAATCCAAAGGAAGAATGGTGCACCCCTTCATAAAACGAACTAACTAAGAGAGTGGCGCACTTTAGGGATATTTCAGAGTATGGCGCACTTCCTTCAAAATGGAACAGAGGTACGCTTTGGTTCTGCTTTGAAAAGACATGCGCACAACTCTTACTTTTCTTCTCCTACATTTAATGTAATAAATCTGACAGATTGACACAATAATCAAGAAGATCAGAGTCATTATGACAAAAAAAATTTAGCATGCAGGCCCAGGTTGTCATTTAGTGGTCTATCTGGCTAAAAACTTACAGAGTGTGCCTATCACGCCCCAGTCCCAAAAACACGTAGGACTAGGACAGGTAAGCATGCCAGCCGCATGGATATGGCAACTCCAATATATGGAATAACATTAGGTAGGACACAAGGGTCATGGACATAGAGGGCCCAGGCTAGGATATTGTCATAGATTGGGTTGCACAAACTGTGTCAAGAATGTGTCTCCAATTTCAATTGAAACGCATAAGGATACAAAGTTAGAACGATTTTAGAATTAAGAAATAACGTTCGCGATAAATGTTGCGCGACTAAAATGTAGCACAAGGGAGCTTAATTATAAGTTACGGTAAAGGTCAGAATAGGTGGCGGACATGTCTAGAACAAGGATGTGAAGTTTGTAGGAAGGCAGTGGCTAGTGCAGTGTTCCAATTATCGAAGCAACGGTAAGGTGCGCTAAGTGGTACAAATATTAGAATAAAAATACCGTGTTCTATTTCTAATTGGATTCGAGCTAGCCTCGGTCTCAGTATCTAAGCCAAGTAGGTCTAGTTTTGGGTTAGGGAGTTTACAATCTACCCAACTTAAAATTTACCCATCTATCACCTAAGGCTATACATCTAGGAAAACTATTCCTCAATTATTTAATCATGTTATTCAATCCTCAAAGTATTATACCAAACATATCACCGATGATATGCCCTTAATCAATTATAAAAGAGAGTCACTAAGTCATGTGATTAGCCTTATGGGGTATATCTAGTACTATCAGTGTGTCAACTTTTACCAAGCACGAGGTTTTATCTTTCAAAAATAAGGGAAGACGGAGAGCTATAATAAATAATTCAAGGTAAAGGTGATAGAATACAAGTACGAGGTTCAAAAAGATTAAAGAATTCGAAAAGAGAGTTGTCAGGGCAGTTGTGGATTGAAATCCTATTTTGGTAATTTTTTATTTATATGCTCGTATCAGTACAGTTATATAACCGATACGATATGTCAGAAATGTCTAGGGGCAAGTATATTCGTCTACTACCATATATCTCAATCCACGTAAAGTACTCATGCGAAAAGCGAACCAAGCGCACTAGGGTTAGCTAGACCTTAATACACCGATTCTGATTAGGCAATTGTATCATTGTGTGCACCAATTAATACATATGTCATGAGCAAGCTTGATAAAAGAATAAGCTTGCAAAAACTAGGCTATAATAGCAGCATAAATCAAGGTAGTACAAAAAATATAAGTACGCTAGATTATGATGAGAGAAGTTCAAAATAATCCAAGTTCTCAAAGAAGATAAGACTCTTACAATTTCTACAGCTGTCATACTAACTCCTTGTCTAAGTCGATAGTCGACCAAATAGGGGTATGGGCTTCTAAGTTCTACAGTCTGATGAAACATTATCTTCTTATGCTAGCACACAGTTAATGTCATTCAGCTACACTTCAATAATAGGTCAAAAGACTATGTGATGCTATGTTGTGAGGTATACTACCCAACTTATAATAATAAACTAATACTATAATTGCCTTGAGGGGATTCTTCAGAATAACCGGGTCCATGTAAATAAAGTAGAACTTTTGTTAGGGTATATGAGGAAAGATCTTGGTATTTATGAGGGTATCCTATTGCATTATATAGGTATTGGTCATCTTAAGTCTTAGTCATAGTGCTTATGGAACAAGTGTCAATCGTAAGAATGAAAAAAAAAATTACTGGCCTTCAATTGGAGAAGGGGATATAATTCATATCGAGGTGTGGTACAAGTTACGTGATTTAAACTAAGGGATAATCACCAGGTCACAATCTGCAAGAATAACTTAAACCATCAAGTTCTAACTTACTAAGCACACAATTTTAAAATTCAAGATTACAACTATAACCTTAGAAACTATATATCCTAACATAGAATAAAATCACTCGGTCTACAATCAGAAGTGTCAGGTGGCACGAGTTGATAGATGAAGAAAGAAGAACATAATTTAGTCGTCGCGCACAATTTGCGAACGTTAAGGTCAAAGAGGAACAATATATGAAATTAAAATAGAGGGCATTAGATAGCATCATGGTTCTCTAAGGGGGAGTGGTATGCTAGTTTCTATGTTCGAAGTATGATCAAGGAAAAAGTGTTGATTACATTCCTCTAGGCTTCCTAAGATGTTGTCTACTAATAATAAGTCAATGATCTAAGTTTATAGTACTCCGATACTATCTAACTATGAAGGTTAGGTTCAGTCCTAATTTTAAATTTTGGTTTTCTATTGGTTCCTCAATACTAGGGTCAAACATTATGGTAAAACTTCTAACTAACTCTAGTAGTGTCTATACTACTCTCAAGTCTTATAATACATCAAGGGGTAATGGTAAACCAATCTATAGATAAGGAATTCTAGGGTTCACTAGATATTCTAAACTTAGTGGTGTGTCTATATTCTCGTGGTACTCTTAATAGGAAGGTTACCTTACTTATCATCTAACAACAGGGACTTATATATTCTAGGAGGGGGCTATACTCAAGGAATTATCAGGGAAGTACAGGAATCAAGCAGGATACTATTATTCAAATAGAATGGATAGGAAGGAGAGCAAATCATAGCCAATTATGGATGAGATCCTATACTCTATTCCTAGGTGCAGGCTTGTTCGGTATAGTAATGTAACCGAGACAATATGCTCTCGACCTGCATGGGACACCACAAAAATATGTCACGCCCCAGTCCCAAAAATACGTAGGACTAGGACACGTAAGCATGCCAGCCGCATGGATATGGCAACTCCAATATATGGAAACCAAACCCATACGTACGTTATAATATGAATATCAAATCCACAAGTGGTATAAATCTATCACAAGTCAAAGGGTATAATCTAAATCTCATCCACAGAAAATCAAATATAAATAAATAACCAGTATCTATGAAACTAGATATCAATAAGAAGTATCTAAGAATGATAGTTGGGTGGAATCAAATCCACTACCAACTCGAATATAAGAGCAAATACAATATAAGTACAACACAATAAACACCATATAAGAATACTAGCTAACAATCACGGGCTCGAAGAGAAGACATCCCCGAAATATATGTAACCATCCGAATCTGCGCTCCTGTGAATACTCAAGAACAGATACACTTGGACGGGCCAGGTCCTCAGAGGGACATAATAAGATACATAAAAGCATGCCAATAAAGTACTAAAATAAATATCCAATGGGGTCGCCTAACTAAGTGAATGCAGTTAAGAACAACTTTCTCCACAAGTGAGCTATTTGGCTGAAAACTGGGATTGGCATGGTTCTCTCGGAGATCCAGGGGCCTAAAAGGCATGTCGTCTTTTGAACGCCAGAGGCCCGCTTGATAATATGTAATATATAGTGGTCATCACCACCCGTATCTCCAACGAAGAATCCAGGCGCACAATAGAAAAAGTACAAAGGAGCCCAAATACGGTACTTGTTGTTCTTCCCACCCCATGCTCTAAGCATGTCACATCCATTACACAATTTGGTTCATAGCCTATCTTTAGTACCCTAGGCCAACTTGCAACCAAACAAGGACAAGGATTGGACCACCGTACTATAATAGGCTATGTCCATGGACCTCTAATAACTGCTAAGTCTTCTAGCATACAAAGTTTATATCAACAGTCATCCCTAAAGCACGGCCCATACGTACAAGAGGCCCGACCTGTCACGCAGTCCGTGATCTATATGAGACTCACACTCGTGTAACAACTGTGTCACAGCCAATGAACCTAATGATGCTATATGATAATGGGGTAGTCTCATAAACAAGGTCAATACAAATACATAAATAAAAACTTATCGCGACGACACCGTCGTGCGCATTTTATATAACAGTTAAAATAGATGAACTAAAGACAAAAAATAAAGATTCATACAACGTATGGAATATAAATAACATTACAATGGCAAGTTATACTTGCATGGCAAGAAGATACAAAATGTAACGTCCAGATGTCCAACACACAAGACCAGAAGCTATGGCCTCAGAACAAATGTCTCCGGATGCTGAAATAGATATCACCAACGTTTCCAGAATAAGCGATATATCTAGAAAACATTACCCTTTCGTCCAATTAGGACACAGGGGCAAAACGATAATTTTGGGTCAAAGTGGGATTCATATTTAGCCTACTTTGCACCAAAAAGTGTGTCAAGGGTAACAGTCTCTAAATGGAACAAATTATAGGTCAAACAAACTTTAAATGTCAATACGAACCCAACGATATGTCCAAATATGGATTCCGATGGGCCAAACACAAATTCGCCCAAAAAGTCAACCGTAGGGCCCGCCAATTGGCAACTTGGTCAACTGTCTCAGAATTGCGTGAAAATTGGGTACATGACCAGCGCATTACCACGAGTCTAGTGGCATAAGTTTCGTCGCAATCAGACGAGCGTGCACAAAATGCGCACAGCTTTCGCAAAAGTTGTGACACAAAGTTTGTCCGCAGATACGGGCTGATTCAGACGCGTACATGCGTCCGAATCAGTTTTCGTGAACTCTCACGTGTCTAGGTACACTGCACACACCGTTTGGTACACTTGGAACACGGCGGGGCGGTCCCGTTTGGCGGGGCGTGATCCGTTTCACAATTTTTGGAAATCTGGAAAAAGTGTATTTTTGGGATTTTCTAACAAATTTAATTCTACATACAGCATTTAATAATCTAATGTTAATTAACAGAAATTAAACTAGGTCAAGTGGTCTTCGTATACCAAAAAGGAAAATTGGATTCAGATCTTTGTGGTGGGAGATACGAATCCAGGAACATAGGTGGTCACCGCAGTTTTCTGCGATACCCAAAAAGTGTCATTTTTTGCCAACTTTGACGTTATTTGCGCCTAGGGTTGCACATTGTTCGAGATCAACTAACATACAGGTATTGGATAGGGTTAAGGGGTGAACGTACTGGTGAAGACGGGGTCGAGTTTGGTTCAGCGAGGTGACAGGAAACGATGCTGGAACACAGGTAAGTTGCTGTTGAATCTGCCACGCGCGGTTGTGCGCGGTGTCACGGTCGTCGGGATCGGTTTTCGGCTCGGCGGTGGCGCTCTGGTCGCGATTGGAAGAGGGGGATGGTAGAGAGATGATCTAGGGTTAGGGTTTTCTTGAAAGGGGATGATATATATAAGAGAGGGAGCGGGGATATTCGGTTAACTGCTCGCGGCTTAAGGGGGCTTACTGTGTATGGGCGCGGGTCTTACACGAGGGGGATGCTGTGGCTTTTACTAAGGGGGTGTGGGCTTGCTGTGTGCACTTATGGGTGAAAGAGTTAGGATGTGTGGTAGCAGGTTCAAGGCTTAGAATCCATTAGGGATTTTAAGTCAATTTTTGTTTTTTCTTTTCTTTTCTTTCTTTTTTTTCCATTTCTTTTTCTTTCTTTTTCTTTTTAATATATATATATATATATATATATATATATATATATATATATATATATATAATCTAGAATTTGTATTAATGCATACCATTAAACTAGCAACTGCTCAAAGGGTCTCCTACATAAAATAAATTCGAAAAAAATTCTAATGGCCCCATAAATCCCCTAAGTTCACAAACACCTAAAATAAAAATTAAATAAAAAATCTATTTCTCATAATTAGTCACTAATTACTACAATTAAATTAATAATTAATTAAAGGGGTAAATACGGTCTTTAGGATTAGGGGTTTTACAATGCCATTGTGCAAAACTCTTATAGATTGCATCCTTGTTCCAAACTCTTATAGAAGTGCGTAATTAAGCCAAACACTTACAGAGTGCGCCATTATGCCAAAGCCTTCCAGATTGCACCATTGTGCCAAACTCTGACAGAGTTTGCCATTGCAGCCAATATCTTTAAATTATCTCAAAGTGTGCCAGTATGGCCAATGTCTTCAAACTTCATCAGAGCGCACCAATATTGTCATATTCCTTTAAAATTGCTCCTATGATCTTATCTGATAGTTAACGGTTATGATTACGTGCCTTTCCTGCCATGTTTCTTGTGAGACATGCACAAATAACTGTACCCACGACCCACGCTTTTCTTGTATAGGAAGTCCCGTGTCAAGAACGTAGTATGTTGTGTAGCCACTCAGAAGAACGTGGGTTATAAAACCCTCAAAAGTATGCGCACAAGGGAAATTTAGTACAAATTTCCCAAAGTGCACCCACATTTCTATAACCGCTCTTGAAGGTTATAAATACATGCTCAGTTCTTCATTCACACACACAGACATAAGGAGAAGGATATAAGCTGATCGTGCCAATGCTCCTGAGGCTTTGTTTCTTTATTTCTCCTAGTGTTCAAGTGTTCTAGCATTTCTTCTTTGTGTCGAGTGGTCCAAGGAGTAAAGTGATCGACCGCAGATCAAATCTCCATATTATACTTTAGATTCTTGTATAGAATTTATTGTACTTTTCTTTTCTTCAAATTTGTATAAAAAGTTGGTATAATTTTTTTTATGGCAAATAGATCCAAGTTTCGACACGTAAAACATTACAAAGTCAGCCAGATAAATATAAATAATGCTAGTAAAGAGTCATGATATAAGTGATGCCAGTAAGAGTCCCGATGTAAGGAAGCAAGTATAAACAATGTATCTCATGAAGATGAATCCATATAATACCAATCCGTGTATCCATCGTGTCAAGAATAAAATAAAAAATACTGTAAACATGAATTATAGTAGATAACAAGGAAACTATCAGAGAATATACTTGCCTGTGATCCTGAGTAGTGAACACAAGTCATTGTCCGAACTGGAGTCCAAGTGGCCTATATATTAATTTTCAACGTCAATATGTGCATGAACGAATGAATATCCTATCACTTTGTTTCATAATAATCTATATTTTGAAAGCTTTGTAAAAACCTATACTGCACCAATTAAATGTGGCCATATTGAAAGCTTTGTAATAATCCATATTAATTTTCAACGTCAACATGTGCACGAACGAATGAATATCCGATCACTTTGTTTGGAAGCTCCCAAAATCCAAAAAAAAGAACACGTTCATTTTTTTGACACATAATTCTCAAACAATTATTACAAAAAATTTAGATCAAATTTGGCTTATTAATTTATATATTTTGAAAGCTAACTTCGATGCAGTTATGTTAAAAAATAGAAGATTAATCGGAGTCCTGATTTAGGAGTTATGGCATTTTTAAGTTGCTATGGCTGCTAAAAACGAGACTGAGTACTATAACAAATTTGGGCTATTGTGGTCAAAAGGCACATGTAAACACATAATTGACACATATGAACACTAATACATAAGAACCATCAATTCTAACCATGCGTATCATGAAGTATCATGACACAAACCTAGCTATCCAATTTTAGATACAAGGACACAAGCACAAGTCAATTAGACGCCAAAATTTTCTTTGGGGACGTGTCAAACACTTGGAGGACACAATTCTTAATTAAACCAAATTGAGAATAGAAATCATCATTCCACATGGTAAAAATATAGATCTACCAAATTTAAGGCTCTTAACACCTAGATTTAGCTTTAGAGAGTTAATTCCACCTATGGGAGGGTTCCTACTGGTTTAAATTGGATTCATACCATGAAAATTGGTTAAAATGAAGGAATTACCTATTGGAAGTTGGATCCCAATGAATCTCCACAAATTTTGACACAATGTGTGTGAGTTGGACACGATCCTCCTAGCTTGAAACTCTTCCTAACTCCTCCTAGGCTCCAAGCCTTCTAGCTTTCCATGGAAAGGAAATTGGGAATGGAATTTAGTACAATTTGGAGAAAATTAATTTGGGATGAAAATTTGTGGATATTGGAAGTGGCTAAGGGAAGAAGAATGATTGGGTAAAATAAAATAAAATGAGAGGAGAGAAAAAGAGAGAGAGTAGGACATATATAGTGGTTTGGTGTCATGGGCAATCACAAATTTGTCATTCCACTCTCTGATTGGTTTCCAGAATTGTCGTGAATGGAATCTATTTGTCATGGAGGGAATCTAATTAGTTATGGATGACATCTAGCTAACTAAAATGAGAATATTCTATCCATTACAAATGAAAAGTAATTAATTCTAAATCAACCAGTAATTTAATATAACTATATGATTAGCATAAAAAGGTAAATTGACAAAAATAATCCCAATAGTGAAAAGTGGTGGTTACAAGTTTAGTAAGGAAAATGCATGACATTATCATGCAGTTTGTCACTATAGTATCCTTCTCTATTTGAATAAATGGATCCCCATCTCCATATTTCATTCTTGGTCGTGGAATCCGGCAAGGTTGTCCAATGTCATTGTATCTGTTCATTATGTGTGCCAAACTTTTATCTAAGCATTTGACTCTCATGGAAAGGAATGACCTTTATTTTGGCTTCAAACTGAATATATATTCCACTGACTTTTATATCGACCTAATGTTTGTCGACGATCTTCTTCTTTTTTGGTACTATTCATTCAATAATTTCCTTCAAATCAAAAATATATTCTCCTCCTTTGAATTATGATCTGGTCAACAAGTCAATTTTGATAAATCTTTTATCTTCTTCCCACATAATCTTCTTGTTTATATGAAACAAATCTTTCATGATATCCTTAATATAAAACTTATGGATGCCAAAGATAGATACCTTGGCCACCGCCCCTTACTTCCTAAATCTAGAATCTCCACTCATTTTAAACTTATCGAATCTTATATTTCAAAATTAAATGGGTGGAAAGGAAGATACCAGTCTTATGTGGGTCGCACTACACTTATAAAATCAACTCTTTCTCCATTACCTACCTATTACATGTCATCCAGGGGCGGCCCGGAGGAGGGGCAAACGGGGCATGAGCCCGGGGACCCAAGACCCAAGGGACCCAAAAAAAATTTAAGATTTTGTAATATATACTATATAGTATTAACATGTAATAAGAGATTTTGTAAAAGAAAAAAAATTGACAAATATTTTTCTGTTCGTGAAAACTTCTCCCTTCCGATTCTAGAAATGAACTTTCAAATTCCAGAGGGAATTGATGGACAAAGGTAACTGCTCTTGGAAATTATTGATTTTAATTAATCTCTCTTCTTTCTTTCTTCTGTTTATAATTGAATCCCAGACTCCTAAAAAAAAATTATCCTTTCTCCTTCACGCCCTTCTTTTACCCATAATTTTAAATTTTACTTGGTAATTTGAAGTTGGAAATTAGGGTTTTAAAATTGTTAAATTGATGTAAGTTGTAGTCAACAAATACTAACTGAAACGACGATGCAATTTTCGTTGAATCATCTCCAGGTAATAAACTCGAGTATTTGGTCTAAAAGTTCAAATTACAATAATGAAACTGAGTACTCGTGATGCTAATAGTGATCGTAATTTTAATGATCTCGAGTTGCAATGATAAATTATTGAATTTTGAGTAAATTCATTTGGAATTTCTTCACATCATACTATGTAATGTTGTATTATGAAGTGGATTTTAACAAATATTAATGTAAGATGATGTAGGGATTGTTGGATTTGGTATTTTGATTGATTTTGGACTGTTGGATTTGGGTCATGTACGAGAACGAAATGTTCACTACAAAATGTCATTTTCATTGTTCTGATTAACCATTACGGGAAAAACTTGAGTTGGAATGAGTTCCTGTGTTTAATTATTCAATTATATGGAAAATGGTGCAAGAATTCATGTTTAGGAGTTTTTATTGATTTTGTAACATATTTTTATGATATTATGTTTAAAAGTGATCAAGACACATGCACTTAAATTTCTAGGGTACTATTTTCTCAAAAGAAACATGATTTTAACGACACCCTAAATGTAGAATGTGTTCATGATAATGAAATACTGAATCTTCGAAAAAAAACTATACTTTGTTTTCATTATATGTTGGACATCATTTTAGATTTTGCCCTGGGCATTAAAATGCTCCGGGCTGGCCATGATGTCTTCTTATCTATTACCTAAACATGTAACAAGGAGATTATATCAACTTCAAAATCACTTCAGGTGGGGAGGATCGAACAGTCAAAGAAAATTTTATTTTACTAGCTAGAAATTAAATCTCATTTCTAAACGAGCCTAGATATTCCTTAAAAATCCCAATGCTGAATAGGTGAAACTCCTCAAAAAAATATATCACCCAAATTGACTTTGGGTCAACGAGTATCAAACACTCATCATCCTCGGTCTATACAGTATCCTGAGAAGCAGATAATTCCTCTATAATAGCATTTATTGGTCAGATGGAGATGGAACTCTTATCAACATATGAAGGGATCCTTGGGTATTCACAAGACATCACTTTAAAGTGGAGGGCATCCCTAGGGCACAGCTACAAGTTCAGATGGTCAGTGAGTTGATCAAGCACTCAACTTATAAATAGATGGAAGAACTTATCTTCAGCTTATTCTCCCTATCCGAATCTTCAGCCATTATCCAAATACAGGATAAGTTAAATTGGATTTATACAAGGGATGAAAGACTGTTTATGTGGCATATGTAAAACACCACAACTTATGAGAGAGATTGGTGATGTGGCACATGTGACACATTTATTACTTACATTCTCCCACTTGGCACATAGGTCACATTAAAGGATAATCTCTCTCCCACTTGGCCCATATGAAAATGGACTTTAAGGATGTTTAAATACTTATATATAGCCATACCGATCACTTTTTACTTTAGTTTGCACCACTATACCCAATTCAAAGTAGTTAATGCATGAATCATGGCAGTGAAAAGATTTTGTAGGAAAATGTCACTTTCTATCTCTTACAATGTCACTTCCTATCATTGAATGAGTTCCTCATATAGTATAATATCCTTATGAATGAGCGACCAAATGCTCAATTCGGGTCCTACTTATGTCCAAAGGACTATATGTCTTTCTTAAAAAACTTTATGTATACAACTGAATAGAAGATAAATGATAAAAAATAATTAAATGCTACAAAATTTCAAGATCCAAAATGTGTAATTTAATATGATAACTACTAAATTATACGACTGATTAACCCCATATGCTCCACATGATCCTTATACACAATAGTTCAAGATCCAAAATGTGTAATACAATAGGATAACCACTAAATTACACAACTGATTATCCCCATATGCTCCACATGATCCATATACAAACTAGGTGGTAATCCTTTAGTCATAGGATCAATAATCATCGTTTCAGTGTTTATATGTTGAATAGTCACCACCTTCTTTACAACACGCTCTCTGAGAATGAAGTAGACTTCTGAGTGTCAACACAACTAGCAAAGTCTGAATCTGAATACCCAATCACCTCCAAATGTTCAGATCGTTTATATTTAAGCATATACTCCTTAGTTACTTGAAGATAACACAACACCTTCTTTGTGGCTCTCCAATGCTCCCTGCCTGGATCACTTTGATATCTACCTAACATGCACAAAGGCTATGTTCGGTCTTGTATAGACTTGGGCATATATCAAGCTTCCTACTACAAAGGCATAAGGAATATTTTTTCTCTCTTTTCTTTCTAAATTATTTCTTGGACATTGATCTAGACTAAATTGGTCACCCTTGATAATAGGTGCTACCCCAAATGGATAATTTTGCATTATGAATTTGTCACCCTCGACAATAGGTGCTACCCCAAATGCATAATTTTGCATTATAAACCTTTCCAAAACTTTGTTAATATAGGCCTTTGAGACAGTTCCAATAAACTTTTTGATCTATCTCTGTGAATCTCTATACCGAAGACATAAGAGGCTTCACCTATATCCTTCATATCAAATTTTTGTTAGAGAAACTTTTTGACCTCATGTAGCAAACCTAAGTCATTACTTGCAAGTAAAATACCATCCACATATAAGATTAAGAATAAAATTTGCTCCCACTAATCTTTAGGTATATACATTGATCCATAATGTTATATGTAAACCTAAAAGAAGAAATTACATTGTGAAACTTTAAATACCATTGGCGGGAAGCTTGTTTTAGCGCATATATGGATTTTTATTTAATACAAAGCCTTCAGATTGCGACATGTACACGTCTTCTTCTAAATCTCCATTGAGGATCATTGTTTTCATATCCATTTGATGTAGTTCTAAGTCATAATGAGCTACTAATTCCATGATGATACTAAATGAGTCCTTCTTTGAAACTAGAGAGAAGTCTCGTGGTAATCTAAGCCTTCATTTTGAGTGAACCCTTTGGCTACAAGTCGAACCTTATATCTTTCTATATTACCTTTTAAGTTCCTTTTGGTCATATAGACCCATTTACAGCCTATGGCTTTGACTCCTTTAGGCAAATCGACGAGATCCAAGAGTTGATTACTAGCCAAAGAGTTCATCTCATCTTTTATAGCATCGTACCAAAATATGGATTAATCTCTACTTATGGCTTGTGAAAACATAACTGGATCATCCTCAATTCCAATGTCATAATCAGATTCTTATAGGTAAACTATATAGTCAAAAGGCATCACAGATTTCTTTTCTCTTGTCGATCTTCTAAATGGGTTTTCAATAATCTCATTTGGAGTTTGTTGAAAATTACCCTCTATGGCAACAGGTTCTTCATTCAGTGGAAGTGGTTGTTGAATTTGGTGTTCTTCCTCAATGACATGTTGTGAAATGTCTTAAAAAATTGGAAACTCATATATATACAGGTAAACAAACTGGATCCTATATTTCCTCAAAGATTAAACTATGAGGATTTTCACCCACTGATGTTGCCATCCTAAAAAAATCTTGTATTTTGGGCTTCAACTATTTTTAAATTATGGGTAGGACAATAGAACTTTGGAAATTGGATCCTCGAACGGTCAATGGATTTTTCATTAGCTACACAACATGCACATGCCTTCTGACTCCTCCTTTCGGCTACACCATTTTGATATGGTAAGCCAGGCGTCGTATATTGAGCAATTCCTTGTTCCTCGAGAAATTTTGGAAATGGACCTAGATTTTGTCTTGTTTCCGTGTACCTCCCATAATATTCCCCACCATTATCAAATCTAACAAACTTAATCACTTTACCTGTTTATTTCTCTACTTCTGCTTTATAAATATTAAACGCATTTGACGCTTCAGATTTCTCAAATAGAAGATATTCATATATCGTGTGTAATCATATATAAAGGTGATGAAATATCTCTGACCATTACAACATGGTGTAGGAAAAGGTCCACATATGTCAGTATGTATGATTTCTAATGTATTATAGCTTCTTCTGGCACCTTTCTTGGTTTTGTTGGTATGTTTGCCCTTTTTACATTCCACACAAGTACCAAAATTAGTAAAATCAAGAGTCTGAAGAACTCCTTCTTTCACTAGCCTTTTAAGTCTTTCAATGGATATATGAAATAATCTCCGATGTCACAATATGGAAGAATTTTCATTCATAATACTTCTTTTTATGCCAACATTATCAGTTGTACTTAAAAGATTGTAATCACAACCAGGATCTAAATGAAGTATATAAACCACCATCTAAAACTCCAGTACCAACAATTATAGAAATTTTATATAGGGTAAATATAGTTGTAGAGAAATTGAAATTAAATCCTTGTGGTACAAGTCTTGAAACAGAAATAAGATTTTTAGAAAATAATGGAATATAAAAAGTCTTTTCCAAGTCTAATATGAAACCAGTTTGTAAAATAATCCTCAAGGTTCCAATAGCTTCCACATGTGAACGCATCTGATTTCCTGTATAGATGCTTTGTTTACATTTTGTCGGCCTCCTTTGGTTTATAAAACCCTGCATAGTATTGGCAACATGGATTGTAGAACCAGAATCAATCCATCATGTATTATGATTAACACAAACCATATTAGATTCATAACATACAAATGAGATGAGATTACTTTTCTTTTCAAGCCAGAATTGATACTTCTTTCAATCCTTCTTCACAAGTCCTTTCTTCATACAGAAAAAATAGTTGGCGGATTTCTTAAAGCTAGTTTTATTGACTAACAAGTTCTTCTTTTTGTCATCCTTAGAAGAAACTTCTCATTTTTTCCGTTTCTTCCCTTGTCCTCTTCTACGAAAGACCAGATAGATACTCTCTAAACCCTTATGCTTTAACGTTCCGTCCTCTTGAACAAACATTATCAATAATTCATGTATAGACCATTTTTTGGTGCTAAAAAAATTGTACTTCGTTGTAACGAATCAATAAAGGAATTATTGTTTTACTATACAAATGTGTGCTTTATAATCTGCTGCTGTGTTGTGGAACTATTTACAAAAGATTTTGACCCAATTTTCACGTTCTTGCCTTGTACAAGTGCAACCCCAGACTTGTACAATATAACGCCCAACGAGGACAATAGATTCTACGGAACCGAATGCGAGGACGAATCGGTTCTGTGGAACCGGGGTGTGACAAGTTGGTATTAGAGCACGGTTTAAAGTTCCTTCGATCTCAAATATTGGTTTTTATGTGGAAGTTTTCAAACAATAAAGACTTTCCCAGATGATTTGCTTTTCGATAGTGCTGCATGTGATTCCGCCGTAAAGTTTTCCCATACTCAATTTCGACTGAGTCAATCAAAATTGAGTATGGGAAAACTTTGCAACAGAATCGATCATTGGACTTAGCAAGCCTTTCTTCCTCTTGAACACACATTATCAATAATTCATTTATAGACATTTATCTTTATATGTGTTATAAGAAATTTTAAATGGTTCAAATTAAGGTGGAAGAGAATTAAGTATGAGATGGACAAGGAGTGACTCAGAAATCTTAATTTCAAGCGACTTTAGTTGTGCAGCGATGTCCCCCATTTTCATAATGTGCTCACGTATACCTGAAGTACCATTATAATTACTAGATGACATATCTTTCATGAAGGTACTAGCCAATGCCTTATCCGAACTTGCAAATTGTTCCTCAATAGATTGAAAATACTCTTTAACTTTAGTGCTGTTCGGAATGTATCCCCTAATGCTTTTCCCAATGTGAGACTTGACAAGCATCAAACTTACACGGTTGGATCGCCCCACCGCTCAAATGATATTTTCTCAGTTGGGTACTTGTTTCGGTTGGAAGAGGGGGTTCTTCCACACGGAGTGCCAAGTCTAGATCCATGCACCCTAATGTTAGGAGAATTTGCTCCTTCCAATCCTTATAATTGTCACCAATCAGAAATGGAAGACGAGATGAATCACCCGATAAATAAGTAGATAAAATTTCTGCAAAATATAATATATAATGCTTACTAACATGAAATGAAACAAATAAGTTTAAACTTTATTGAAAATTTAACCCACGTGAAAAATTTCAAATATAAATTAGTGTCATTGTAACCTTCCAGCAGGTAAAAGTTACAACACAATATGATTATAATAAAACTTTGTAATGAAATAAATAGATTCAAGACATTAAAATTAAAATGACTCTATACCTTTGAGCATTTAGAATAATTTCAAATAAAGTCTCATCTACAATTTCAATTTAAATTAACCCAAACAATATGTGACTTCCCTGTGGGGCCAAGTCATTTTCTTTATTGTTAATTTCAAATTCTTTTGTCATTTATATATTTAAGAATTAAGATGCTTTGGCTACTCTAAAATCAAGAAAATATATAATCTATATAATGACAATATTTCAATGGCATATAATTTATGACTGTAAATAAGATATTTTGTATGAAAAATGAATCGTAAGTCTTTTAAACATAAAGGTCACAAAAATTAAACTGACGACAAATGATCATGTAGAGCCTGGAAAACTTCTTTCTATTACCAGAACAATAAGACTCAGAATGCAAGTTCTTTCCTAAAGTACTCTCATACAATATGACTTGAGAGATGAACAAAATTCTATATATGTACACGTATGCAAAACCAAGACACTGATGCTCTTACATAGTGCAACTCATTAAGTATAACTTGGTGACCACTCAGTGAGATATTCTCTTCAGCAATAATTATAATGTTACTTTTTCAATCACAAATTAGATAAATAAAAAGTAGTTACTGATAGATAAATAATTATATTCTGACTCAGAATGTAATTAGCATGTTATTAGGGAGACTATGCCATATCAGACAATTAACCATAGTGTATGTGTCCACACACAGAAAGTAACAAAATTGGTTCAGAATATTCATCAGAATGTTCATGCAAATTTTGCAATGACAATACTGATTTATTTGAAGAAGGAAGACGAAAATATGCATACCAATACTGGGAAAATATTAAAGAATGTAAAAACAATTGTAAAGGAGTAAGAGAATATACAACTAATGCATGTTCAAGTACTGCCAACACACAATATATGACAAATGATATTGGTTTCCCAAATAAAAATTCTTAAAGCTACAAACTTTAAGTGAAACAAATGATTATGGCAACAAATATATATGCTAAAGAGACAGTATATGCTTAGTTAAAATTGCAACAGACAATACTGATAGCTCTTTATACATGCTGAATACACAAGAAATTTTTTGAACATCCTTAAGAAGACTAAGAATAGGATGAGCCAGAACTTGTTAATTGCATTAATATGATGTAAGTTAATTTAGATGGGAATGAGAATTTTTAAGTACGTAGTAAAATCTACCATGTCAGGAATGAGAATTTTTAAGTACGTAGTAAAACCTACCATGTCAGGAAACTGACCAATTCAGTTGGCAAGACATAAAAGCAAATATTGGAACTAGCATTTATACAGCATTGAAGAATGCTATAATCAACATCCTTCTGCAATATTATCGAAGCTACCATTTGATAGGTGTCATCACGAAGAACGAGAGATTCTATATATTGAACAACATGATTGAAAAAGGCTCTGATACCTTAGAAATTTAATGCGGAAGAAATTAGGAACATACCTCCAGTCATAGTTTTCAGATTAATAGAATAGTTGAAATCATGGGCCTTCTCTTCTCTACCAAACCGAGTCTCTTGTGTTGATGGAATTTCACAGACTAATATATGAGACAAGTTCATTGGTGAGAATAGGGCCCAAGAGGTCTATTTATAGATCTACCTCTATCCGTCAAGTGGTATTATCAAAAGGTACAAATTTAAAGAGATATAACTCTTTATTCCAAGGGGTGTTATTTGAAACATCACAACTTATGGGAAAGATTGGTGATGTGGCACTTACATCCCCGTGTGCTTATCTTCATATGGCGAATTCTGACAAATAATCTTGCAACCGGAGCTAATATCAATTGAAGAATTCCATCCTTCAATCCAAGTTGCTCCTTATGTCAGGTACAAATTGAAACTTTGGATCAGCTACTTTAATCTGGTTTCGTGACAGGTTCAGCTTGGAATGGAGTACCAGCACTCATCTAAAAAATCATACCACTGTGCAAATTAAAGTTTTATTCAATCATTATTAATTGGTGGTAATATGGCCAGAATCCGTTCTACTTACTTTGGTCCATTTGGAAGGCTAGGAATGCAACCTTATTCAATCAATCACCTATATGTATATGTCGGCTTATAGCAACGGAAAATACCAGATGTTAGACTCAAGAGGAAGATGGAGAGTTTTTGTGAATGCTTGGAGAGACTATTATTTCGTGAACAATTATATCGGCTAATAAATAGCCTAACACCAACATAGAGAGGGAAGAAACAACCCACAAATTTTGTAGATCCTATACTAGTGGAGCATGAATAGTTCAAGCAAAGAACAACTCAATGTTGAGTTATTCAACATTGCAAGAAGTACTCCAAATAACAAGGAAGCTTTTGACACTTTCTATTCCTAACGAAAAAATCAAATCTAGATTAACTAATATTCTCCTCCTTAATCTAGGTTTGATCAAGGTTGATAACTCCAAGCACCTGCTGCATCTCAGCAAACTTCACTTTGACGAGAGCCTTCGTGAGAATGTCGGCACGTTGCTTTTCAGTGCTCACGAACTCCACCTTTATCTGCCCTCTTTCAACACACTCGCGAATGAAATGGAAGCGAGTATCATTGTGCTTACTGCACCCATGAAACACTGAATTCTTCATCAGCGCAATTGCAGACTTGTTGTCGACATAGAGCGTGACTGGCTTAGGTTCGCTGCCAGTCATTTCACTAACTAGATTCCTCAGCCACAAAGCTTGACACGCTGTAGCCGTTGCCGCCATGAACTCAGCTTCGTAGGAAGACAACGCGACAGTTTTCTGCTTCTGAGACGCCCAAGCGATAGGTTCTTGTTGATGTAGAACGCCATTCCGCTGGTGCTCCTCCTGTCGTCGATATCTCCAGCTAGGTTGCTATCGGTGAATCCATGCAGTTCATCTTCACCATGTCCTCTTCCATACATGAGTCCATACTCAAGTGTTCCCTTCACATATCTGAGGATCTGTTTCACAGCCTGGTGATGTATGGTTGTTGGCTTCTCCATGTACCTACTCACCATTTCGACAACATAACAAAGTTCTGGGCGAGTATGAGTTAAGTACCTGAGACAGCCAATGATTCGCCTATATTGCGTCGGATCGACTGGTGTACCTTCAAGGTTCTTGCTGAGTTGCAGTTTAGCTTCCATGGGATACCTGGTTGGATTGCAATCTCCCATTCCAAACTGCTGCAAAACTCTCTTCGAATATGCTGATTGCTTCAGTATAATGAGATCACCCTGTTGGTATACCTTTATACCAAGGTAGTAAGAGAGTAACCCAAGATCACTCATATCAAATTTCTGCATCATCTGCTGCTTGTAAACCTTTACTGCAGTTGCTCTTGTGCCTGTGACGATTAAGTCATCAACGTACACTCCGACAATGAGTGCACCCTCCCTATTGCTCCTTGTGTACACAACATGCTCTTGAGTGCATCTGATGAATCCCAGCTCCTTTAAGCAGCTGTCCAGGCGTGTATTCCAGGACCTCGGTGCTTGTCGCAAGCCATAGAGAGCCTTGGACAGCCTGTACACTTTGTGCTACTGGTTCTTGACGACGAAGCCTTCAGGTTGAGCTACATATACCTCCTCTTTGAGGTCACCATTCAGAAACGCAGATTTAACATCCAAATGGTGAACCTCCCATCCGTGCTGGGCTGCGAGGGCAACGATCAAGCGAATTGTGTCGAGTCTGGCAATTGGAGCAAATACTTCATCAAAATTAACTCCATGTTGCTGGACGTAGCCCTTTGCCACAAGTCTTATTTTGTGCTTGAGGATCTTGCCTTTACTGTCTCTCTTCACCTTGTATACCCATTTTAAACTGATGGATTTGTGCCCAGATGGTAACTCAGTAAGCACCCAAGTCCCATTCTTCTCGATGGCTTCAACCTCCTTCTTCATAGATTCCCGCCATTCATGTTCAAGTGTAGCATCTTGAAAATTTGCCGGTTCTTCAGCCGACAAAAATAACATCTCTGGATCAAGAAAGGTCTCCTCAGTTTTAGCATATATGTCAACAATTGAGCGGTATCTCCTTGGCTCATTCGAGTCTATCGTTGGTGTGGGTGAGCTGCTCGAAGTTGTGGCCGCAGCTTGTGGTGTAGTAGGCTCCCTTGATGCCATTGCCGCTCCGTGCGTCATAGGTGTTGCCGCATCTCCTATGCCCTCCGGCGTGTGCATAGTTGCGCCCACTGCTCTCTGTGGAGTGATCTATCACAGGATCTTCGACTGAGAGTTCTACCCAGCCTTGTGGTTCGGTACCATCACCATTGTTCCAATCCCATCTCCTTTCTTCCTCGAACACAACATACCTGCTCACATGGATCTGGCTACGTTGAGGATTATAGAGATGGTGCGCTTTGCAGCCCTCTTCCGCGCCTAGGTACACCAATGGCGTGCTTCGGTCATCAAGTTTCTTATGATGAGGACATGCAGTCTTCATGTGTGCGACACATCCAAACATCCTTAAGTGTTCGAGGTTTGGTTTCTTACCAGTCCTGGCTTTATACGGCATGAGTGCACTGAGAGCTTTAGTTGGCAACCGGTTGAGCAGGTACACAGCATGTCTGACCGTCTCGCCCCACATACTTCCAGGAATATGCATGCTCTTGAGCAAGCTCCTTGTCGTAGCCATCATGGTGCGATTCCGACGCTCTACTACACCGTTTTGTTGTGGTATATATGGTGCTGTGAGGTGCAGTTGTATGCCTTCGCCTTCATAGAAGCTTGTGAATTCCTTGGACAGGAACTCACCTCCTCGATCAGTTCTTAGTGTCTTTATCTTACTGTCATATTCATTCTCCACAAGAGACTTGAATTTCTTGAAAGCATTAAAGGCATCACTCTTTTCTTTGAGCATATACACCCGCATCATGCGACTGAAGTCATCAACAAGTAGAAGAAAGTACTTATTACCAGCAAGTGTAGCGGGTATAATCGGGCCACAAATGTTAGCGTGCACAAGTTGCAGTGGCCTCTCAGCTCTGAAGCTTGCCTGCAGAGGGAACGGTAGTCGTGCTTGTTTGGCGATGAGGCACCCTTCACAGAGCTGGTTTGGATGAGAAATCTTCGGCAGCCCGGTGGCCATTCCCTTCTCTGCCATCATCTTGAGCGCGAAGAAATTCACGTGCCCGAGCCTTGCGTGCCACAACCAGGCTGGGTCTTGTACGTTGGCCATTAGACATATCGGCCTGCAAGATTCAAGAGCTATCTTGTACAGGCGGTTAGGTGTTCTCCTCACCTTCATTAGTAGAATATCGTTCTTGTCGTACACCCTCAAGTAGGAACCGACAATCTCCACCTAGCTTCCATCTTCTGTTAATTGATCAAGGCTCAATATATTACTTCTTAAACTTGGAATGAAGTATACCTCCGACAGAAGACGTTGTTCGCCATTCTTGCATTGGAACATGATTGATCCCCTGCCCTCAATCTGTACGGTTGAGCCATCACCGAACTTGACAAGGCCGGTGATGTCCCGATCAAGGTACTTGAACTTTCCTCGGTGGCCCGTCATGTGGTTGCTAGCGTCGTTGTCGAGGTACCGCACATCGGTGTCGGCCTGCGCTTCTCCAGCACTGCGCAAGTCTGGTACTATCTTCCCTTCATTGAGCATGACGAGGTCAGGCGTCTCCTCCTGAGTCTCTCCCAGCAGCATTGCAGCCTCCTCGTCTTGCGCTCGTCCGAGGTTTGCCTCCTCATCATGATGTTTGTTGCGACACTCCGACGCATAGTGCCTATAGTTTTCACAATTGAAGCACTTGATTTTTGATTTGTCACGGTTGGAGCTTGAACCGCGAGTCCTCTCACCCTCCTGGTGTTGCACTATTTGGCCGCCACGACCACCCCTGCCGCGCCAGCGACCACGTCCCCGGGGCTTGCCACGGCCCTGGTCGTCGCTAGAGTGCCCCTTTCCGCTCGACGACAAATCAGCGCCACCTTTCTTCGATCGCGCCTGCCACTCAGCGTGAGTAAGCAGGAGTTGTCCGTTGTTGCTCTTGCCTCGACCACGTATACGTTCTTCGTACGCTTTGAGGCGGTCGATCACTTCCTCGACCGGCATGGTCTCCACATCCACAAATTGCTCGATCGCAGCAACGACTTGCAGGTACTTGTCTGGGATGGAGACGAGCAACTTATTGACGATGACAATGTCCTCCATCTTGTCTCCCAATCCGCGAATCTTGTTTGCGAGGGTCGTCAATTTTTCCGCAAACTCATCGATGGAATCTGTTCCCTTCATACGCAAAACCTCGAACTCACTCTTCAAGGTTTGAATCCTTGCCTTCTTCACCCGATCTGCGCCGAGGTACATTGTCTTCAGGCTTTCCCAAGCTTCCTTAGTCGTTTTGGGCTTGGCCAGCTGGAGTAGGATCTCCTCAGGGACAGCTTGAAAAATGCACGCCAACGCCATCTTGTCTCTCTTCTTTTCTACGACCACCCCGGCCGCGGGTTCAATGGCGTCCCAAACGCTTTGAGCCTCCATGAAGACCTCCATCTTGATCGCCCAAGTGGAGTAGTTGACAGATGTCAGCATCGGGTAGTGCAAGGTTATGCTTCCCTCCTTTGTTGCTGGCGCCGTCGAGTGCTCGACGATTGACATCTTGTTGAGTCGAAGGTACTTTGGCTTACACTTGGCTCTGATACCAGATGTTAGCTTAAAGCAACGGAAAATACCAGATGTTAGACTCAAGAGGAAGATGGAGAGTTTTTGTGAATGCTTGGAGAGACTATTATTTCTTGAACAATTACATCGGCTAATAAATAGGCTAACACCAACATAGAGAGGAAAGAAACAACCCACAAATTTTGTAGATCCTATACTAGTGGAGCATGAATAGTTCAAGCAAAGAACAACTCAATGTTGAGTTATTCAACATTGCAAGAAGTACTCCAAATAACAAGGAAGCTTTTGACACTTTCTATTCCTAACAAAAAAATCAAATCTAGATTAACTAATAGTATAGACCACATCATCGCATCTGCTTCTAGGCTGATGGAGGAGTATGAAGATCATTACCCAGAGTCATCATCGACTACTACAACACAATCCAGACTGCAAATGTATGATCGATGGATTCCTCCCCCTTCAAATTTCATGAAGATCAACTTTGATGGAGCCTTTCTTACGACAAAATGGGAGGTGTAGCAGTTCTATGACACAATGGTGGCAAGTTCATAGGTGCAATCACTTCTTTCCAGGTAGGAGGAGGACCTCTGGAGGATGAGAGCCGAGCTCTTAAGTTAGCTCTCGAACTACTCAAGCGGAAAAAGGATTAATAACACTCTCATTGAAGGAGACTGCAAATGCCTTATTGATGCAATCCATTCTAAGGATATGTTTTTTGTATGGAGAGCACGCGATGTGGTGGAAGAATGCCGTCAGACACCCATTTCCCGTCGAACAAATCACAGTTGGGTAAGAAGCCGTCATGGCAATCCCACATAAACCCTCCTTAGCATCCACATCCCTCTCCATCCTTATGTAGCCACTCTCACCCCATGATTCCCCCCACGAATTCTTTACCAACCAATACTTAGTTCCATCGCTGGTAGTCCCGTAACCGACTGCGGTCACACCATGATCCAGATCGGTGCCACATTCTCCAGTGAAAACCCCACTAGAGTACAATTGGAAAGCAGAGCCTCCAGCATCGATGGCAACGGAAATAGGTTGGTTGGCAACAGCCTTTAGCAGTGCTGCTTCACTGTTGGCTGTAACATCCTCGAAGCCCTTTATGGTGGCAGCATGGTTGGAATTCTTCTTAGTATTGCAGGTTCCATCGGCAGCCTTGTACGGGTAGTTGGCTTCGGTGGTGAGGCCTTTGTTCTTGATGATGTACTTGAAGGCGTCGTCCATAAGACCACCGTTGCATCCTTGGTCAGAGCTGGTGTCGCAGTCAACAAGCTCTTGTTCGGATAAGGGGATGAGCTTCCCGGTGCTGAGCTTGTTGATTCCTTCTGTGGCAGCTACGGCAGAGAATGCCCAACAACAACCTGTATGCATATTTTCAAGATTGGGAATATATATATATATATATATATATATATATATATATATATATATATATATATATATGAGCTCTGAACAAGGTACTACTACTACAGCTAGGATTTAAGTAGGTATATATGGTTGCATACTCACCACATTGGCCTTGATCCTTGATTGGAGTGACTGCACCCTTTGTCCTCCAATCCATGCTTGTTGGTATGTCCACCGTTGCATTCTCGTACTTGAAGCTTCCCTGCGCCTTGGCTGCTACCATTTTCTTTGTCGCGCTAAAACCATTTCGGCTGGTCCTGAACTCCTCATTGGTGAGATCAGCAAATCTATTTGCACCCAACTTGTATTTGTGCTCCCCAGCAGCATTGAACGCTTCAATGAACTCAACGTTGGCCTTAAATATCTCAAATCGGAGTGCTTTCTCTGCCACATCCTTGTACACTCTCCCATATTGCGCCATCCACCTCTCATACCTTTCCGACATGGACATCTCACTGAGATCACGAGATGCTGCAGACTGGGAAGCCCAAAAGCCAATGATTAGCACGGACAGCCATAGGAATTTGCTGCTAGAGAAAGAAGACATGTTAATATTCTTATGATTTATGATTGATCTGAACACATGTTACAATACTCAAATGGCATCTCTATATATATAGGTGTAAAGAGTATCTATCTGTTCTTCTCATGAAATAGCTAGCAGAGGGACTTGGGCCGTGCCGTGGAAATGGTGAGATCATACATACTTGAATGTAAATTTCTTCTTTTAAAATCCTATTGATGACAAAAAAGAATCTTGATTACAAGTTCACTGTAGCATATGTCCTCCTTAGTAACCAAACACATAATTTTTCTAGCAGCTATTGGGGGTGCAAACTGGGTTGGGTTACTTGGGTACTGGTAGATTCGGAAGGTTCCATTGCATGGGTGTCTTTACTTTACAAATGATTAAGAAATTAAAACCAATTACACCAACGTATTGCACGCTATTGATCCAATTTTAAAACAAGAAACATTCAACTCATCATTTCCACGGCACGCACAAGTCCCTCCCAAACAATTGTAGGTTGGCATGAAAGAACAAAACTCCTTGCATCTAATACATATAGAGATGTCATTTTAGTTTCTGACATGTCTTTGGGCTTTACTTCACTACAAAGCATAAGAATACTTAGGGCCCGCTCCGTAATTATAGGGGTAGCGGTGTTTTTAGAGTACCGGTTATGACCGGTTATGAAAGATTCGATTTTGGGTGATTTTAAGTAGCGACTTTTAAACCAGTTCAACTTATGCTTGGTAATTTATTAGCCACGGTTTTGAGGGTTTTTTACACAAATAAAATTACCTATATGTCCATATAAAAATAAATTAACAGAAATACACGAAATAATAGAAACGTCTGGATGAAAGTAGGAGAGAAGTTTGGATATTTGATCAAAATAATGGAAACTCATGAAATAATAGTAACGCCTAGATGAAAGTAGGAGAAAGTATAAGAGATTTTAACAACTTACCGGAGAAATTAGTCATAGTTTGGAAGAAGTAGAAGAAAAACACAGATGAAAAATAAAAAAATATGGTAAGCTATTAGTAATTATAATTATATATTTTTGACGAGGATATAAATATAATAAAATAATAAAATTGCTCAAAACCCTTCGATTTTTGGTGTTTATAAAGGCATCCAAAATTACATTACACCGATTTTGGAGAATTTTTGAGCCACTCAAAATCAGTGCCCAGAAAAAAAAAAAGCAACAGTTTTTAAAACACTTCATAAACGGTCGGTTCAGAAATACCCCAAACCCAGTGAATACACCATTACGAAGCAATCCCTTAGGGTCTTCTTGGCAATTGAAGGGGTAGCGGTTATGAGGTATTTTTAGAGTACCAGTTATGAGGGGTCCAATTTTTTGTGGTTTTAAGTATCGACTTTTAAACCAGTCCAACTCAAACTTGATAATTCATTAACGAGCGGTTCTAAAAGTTTTTTTTACACAAATAAAATTACCTATATGCCTATATATAAACAAAATGGTCTCGAGCACGGAAACTGCCACTGATTCCACGCCTCGATCAGGATGTATAATTTCATAATTGATCAAAAATAATAGAAACACGAGAAATAATAGAAAAGTCAGAATGAAAGCAGGAGAGAGAGAGAGAGAGAGAGAGAGAGAGAGAGATTTTAAAAACTTACCAAAAATGTAGCCAAAGTTTGGAAGAAGTACAAGAGAAACACATATGAGAAGAAGAAATATGATAGGATATTAGTAGTTATAATTATATATTTTTGGTGAGGATATAAATGGAATAAAATGATAAAATTGTTCAAAACCCACCGATTTGGGGTGTTTACAAAACCACCCAAGATTATATTATACCGGTTTTGGGAGATTTTTGAACCGACCATAACTAGCATCTCAAAAAAATTAACAAGTAGACGGTTTCATAAACGATTTTTATTCATGCTTCTACAGATACAATATAAAAGAATTAAACTAGAATTGTATGAATGTATTAGACCTAGGCTCTTCTTCATATTCCTCACATAAATAAATTGATAGATATATCCTACTTGTTAAATTAAAACACTTTTGCTACTTTATACAAACCATTATATAGAAGTCACTTCCATTAAATATGCATAGCTCTAATTAGGAAAAACAAAAGAAAAACATTGTGTTCTGATGGGTAATAAAGATTGAATAATTGGTTACAGAACATGTAATAGTTTACATCCACAAGACCATGCTTGTCTATTTTCCAATCTTGATATTGGATCGGATCGAACCAATCACACCTGAATAACACGATCTTAGCAAACTCTGTTTTATAATTAAATGTCAACTCTACAATCTCCCGTAAGATGTCATAAAAATTATTGCCTGGATCGACATATTTATAGCTCGAAGATCTGATACACAAACAATATTTTTTTGTAGAATCGAGATCCAAGAAAATGTCTCTTATCGGGGCTTTTGTAGACTTGAACCTAAACCCATTCATTTGGTAGCTTGGCCAGATTTTGACGACATAAATTAGTCCCTTAGCTAGAGTTCTAATAGACTCATTCTCGAGTGTTGTGTGGGGACGATCGACCCAAATACTAAAGAAACAATATTAAGTTCAACGTTCTTTTAATTATTGTGCAACTGCATACACACAAAAAATCCTTACATATGCACTCAACCAAGAAGGAAAATGAAGTCACATTTTTTGTTCTACTTCTTCATCTGCTAAAAATAACAAAACATCGCCCGATTAGTGTAACAATATTAGCGTATACTATTACATTATGATTACTTAAATATTGACGTATTAATTACTTACCTCTCTAGCTTCTCCATTTCATCCTCATCGCAGTTAAGTAATATATACAACTGAGAAGCCCTTAGTTCATCGTCATTCATGTATCTCTTCATTATTTTGCCTGAAGGCTTATCGAAAGTATTGAATACTTTCAGTATTACATCAGTAGATCCCTGATATCTGTCCTCGTTTATCAAAGACCTTATTCTATTTGTAGCAACATGTGGCTTGAAATACATGTTTGCGCCAAAAAGCTTATAGGAAACTTTATGTTACAAACTGTTGAAAAGAATGAAAAGTACAAAAAAGATCCTAAACAAGAATCTAAGTAAATTTAATTTTGGAAAAGTATATCTATAGAGATCTGATCTGCGAATGATCACTTTACCCCTTGGACCACTCGACGATGAAGAAATGCACACGACGACGGAGAACTATACACGAAGACGAAGAAATATAGGAAATGTTGCAAACAACTTAGAGAGTTGAACAATAAGAAAGCTCTGGCACAACGGCACGAGATGCTTCTATTTCTCTCACTCTGCTCTTGAATTTCAAATACTTGAAAATTCTAGCCCTTTCTCTCTATCTGTTTGTATGTGCTCCTCACTGTGTGTATTTTGAAGGTAGTCATTTCCTGTGTCCTTCTGTCTTGGTTGTACATAACCTGTATTTATAGAGTTTAGGAGCGGTTACGAGAAAATTTGTGCACTATGGACAGTCAATACTATTTTACCATTATATGCGCACTTTTGGTAAATTAACACCCCACGTTCTGCATGAGTGGATGCACAACTTGCTGCCTACTTGACACGTTGCTTCATATACGAGGAAAGCATAGGTCGTGGGGGACAGTTATTTGTACACCTTTCACGAGAAGTACGACATGTAAGACACGCATTCGTAACTGCTTACTGTCAGTTAGGATAGTATGCGCACTTTAGAAGTCGTCTGAAGACTGGCACATTTTTAGTAAGATTGGCACTATGGCGCATTTTTTATGAAAATGGCACTACGGCACAATTTGGAAGAGATTGGCACTACGGCGCACTTTTGAAGAGATTGGTACTACACCGCACTACGACGCATTTTTTAAGAGAATGGCACTGCTGTGGGGTCGTTAAACGAGAACCTGGGTCAGCATTTCGTAGCTCCGCTATAATGATGACCTCTAATTCTTCAGTTTTTGCATTTGTTAGTTGTCAGTTGTCAGTCTGATGTATTAAATATTGTGAGAGCGAAGATTATTTGTACGCCATCTTTCATAACATTAAGAAAGTGCGCCACGTCTCTACTCTCTAAATAATGCACCATTCTCTAAAATTAATGGAAAGTGCACCAAAGTAAGAAAATGTGCGCCTTTCTTCTGAAACAAGTAGAAAGTAGGCCATTCTTCTACTTGTTGGATTTATTTGTAGAAAATTACGACATCTATCTGAGATACATTTTTTTATGCTTCTACAAGACCCCTTCAAACTTTTTGAAATTGTTCAGATGAATTCAAAATTACTTTGAATTAGAAGCATAAAAGTTATTGAGATATTTTGTGCGCGCACTTTGGACAGAATCCTAACGGATTTGCTGACATGGCTGTAGGCCTGATTTACTGTACGAATCTCAAAGATTCTTAGCATCCAAAGAGTTACCCCCATCCCAAATCTATAAATATATGATTTGAGGAGAGATAAAACTTTTCCACTGCTCTCAAATCTCTTTGTCTTCTTCTTCCCCAAGAAAACCCTAGCTTTTTTCTTCCTTCGAAGCTTTTAGCAATGGCCCACAAGCAAACTCAGGCGACCAAGAAAGATAGTAAAGGGAAGGGATTGACCTCATCTTCTCAGGCAACAACGGCGAGGTCGACGACAGCTCAGCCCGCTAGAGAACTGCTCAATATGCCGTCGTCGAGGGGCACATCAGGAGATGGAACACATTATTCTTTGATAAGTATGACGGCTATCTTCTTCTTCCCTGTTTTCTTTTTTTCTTTTATATGTACAATATAAACTTTTGACAATGGCAGAAAGATGAAAGAAAGAAAAAGTTTGAAGACTAAGAAAACAGAGACGTGTACACGCGCACTTTTCCCTCATTCAGAGAAGAAATAGTCACTTTGGCGCATTTTTCCTCGTTCAGAGCGGAAATAGATATCTTGGTGCATTTTCCCTCGTTCAGAGCGGAAGCAACCAAGTGAAGATTCTTCGTTGATTCAACCTATCCAGTCTCCTTTGTTTGCCAATATTTACACTGATGCTGAAGGCATTTATCCTCAGAAGAATGTTCGGCTGCCAGGATGGTTGACAAATAAAAATATACCGAGAAACTCGTATCTTTGGGATTATACAATACCGTATTAACAACTTTCTATGGCATTACGCACAACGTCAATATGTTCTTGGCTTTGCAAGAGCGATATAACTCTAGTACTGGAACTGTTTTCACTCATCGTGGCGAGTTGGGGTTTGCCTTACACGAGATGAAGCACATATATGCACTGCCCATGGGGGAGGTTCCTTATGAGGAATACGTACCTACCAATACAGAATTGGCAGATTTAGTACAGACTGACCGCGTCTAGTTGATGTATATCAGGAGTTGATGTGCCACTACTTGACATGCAATCATTATTACAATACTGATTCGGGCATTGTCTTCATCAGAAAGTGGTTCCAATACCTCTTTCACGATAAAAGCGAGAAGTAATGCACGGAGATTCGATCGCTTCAACCTTTGAGCTCTACCAGAGTTGAAGAACTCATGGCAAGTCATAATGTTGAAGTTAAGTCCTTCAAGGATCGTGTAGAAGATTTTGCAGTAGGAACACATGCTATGAGTCATCTCAGACTTACTCGTACAGAGATTTTGTCTGAAGCATTGTTGGCCGGATATCCCCGTTTAAGTCTCTGAAGATGGGTAGCCCCCGGAAGGTCAGGCTCAGTAGAGCGTCTCCAAAGGAATATTTTATTTCCTACTGTGCATCTGGTATTCAAGGATCGACTGGCATTGCTACCAGCTATGGTGTGCGGTTTGAATGCTGGTTTACGGAAACTTGCTCATAATTTGGCAATAGATTCTCGAGGAGAGAAATTCCCTCGAACAGAGCTTCCATTCACCTATCTGATGGGTTGGTTGATTTTGCACAATCAGAGTTTGATGGCTCCCAGCTAGACTCAGGCTGACGGGACAGAATATATGTTCCTTTATAGATATAGGCTTTCTAAATGGACCTATACTATGCCTTTTCAGACTAGGCGAGCTTTAAATATGGGGAACTATTGGAGCTTTTACTGCGCTATTCCTGACGTGGCAACTGAGCACCATGGTTTGAGTTTTATTGACGAGGTGACTACCATATTGAGGCTTCCATCAAGGGTCTTTTCATGGTTAATGTTTATCCAAACCTCTCAGTTGGTGTACAGAAATAGCAACGGTTGTACGTTCGAACTTTATCTACCTTGCTGCTTTGAAAGAAATTTGGCTATGATCAACTGCACATAGGAAATATTACTCCGTACTTAGCCAATTCTGGAGGTTTAATTGATGGCGCCCGGGGATAGAAATATTTCCTCATGGGTTGCTCGGGAGCCACCTTTACTCTACCTGAACCCAAACCTCCATTACGCTTATTGCATTCATTTTCCCAGTTTATTCTCCATAAACCAATTCCACGTGGACTTTGATATACAGGTTAGTTTTTGAAACCCGACGGAAGGAGTCAATCCGAAGTTAATAAAATATTCTATAGTCGAAAAGGAGGATGGCGTGTCATTTGATGAGATATTGGAAGCTCTTTCACATGTAGAACCAGATGCACCCGCCCCTGCCATATTGGTGCAAAAATCTCGGAAACATAGGATTACATCACCTACAGAAATCTCGAAGCCCAGGAAGCCAAAATTAAAGTTTTATGTTCCTTCAAGAAGGAGTTTGATTGACGAACTGACTAGTTGGTGCAAAGAATTAGCACTTCCATCCCTTCCCTACAGGAATAAGTGTCACTCCTACTGTTGCAACAGTCAATTATGATGTTCATGCTCAGCCTCAATCTGCTATAGTTATAAATGGGCTTGAATATACTATAAAGCAGATTGAAACTATAATTTCAGAAGCGAACATGACATTGATTAATTATGATGATTTATTCATTCATGCAGAATCGTCTGAGGTAGAGGCTTCGTTGACAGGCTTGAGGAATTCTTTGGAGGGGCAGACTCCTGAGGACGAATAAGTACCACCTGGTGATGGTATTTGTCTCTCTATTCTTTCTATACCACAAGTTCTTGCGTTGCATGCTTCATTATCATGAATTCATGCAATGATAACTGCTGCTAGCGCAGGCTAAGGTTTCACTTCTTTCTTTAGCTTGATGTACATATATCTTGGCATTGCTAGACGATAATGCAGTACTCACAAAGGTCAATCAACATCTTGTGGTCGTGGAGCAAGCCTTTCTTGTTAAGTATAGTCATGCCTTTTTCTAACATATGAAGATTTGTCTATGGATGATACAGTAATCGATCTTGTGACCGTCTTGCCCTACAAGATATACAAGCTTCTTTTATTGACTCCCATCATCATCACTAAAGTAACTTCTCAACCTTTAATAATGACTAATGACCTCAGGAATCGATAAACCAATAAAATAAGATTCTTCTTCAGGTCAAGGACGTGTTGAACGTTAGTAAGTATCCTAATAATGCATGCATCATGCATCCCAATACGAACTGTGCCAATATCGATTGTCTTGTCTGGTATATTATTGCCCATCAAGATGTTTATGTTGTCCATCTTATCATACGTGACTAACCAATCACGGTTTAGAACTATTTGGTAAGAGCACCCTAAATCTATTACTTATTCATCTTATGGTCTACAACTAATATGACCATATCAGTTAAACATTATTATTTGACTCAACTGAGACCTATTCTCATTTCTCGTTACTACAAGGTCACTAATTTCTTGGATGAAAAAGTTTTAAAGTTGTTTACATAAGCATTACCAGTTTGGATAGACCTCCATGATAGGTCTTAGAAAATACTAATAAAGAGCAAACACATGTTACAAATTAGGGCATACGATGCACTATCAGTCCTATTCTTGAGGAGGAGAAGGAGGACTCGGTTAGTTAGCTGACTTAGTCCATCTATTTGATTTAGTCATCAGTTTATGTAGGATTCGATAGTTAGTTGAATAATTTCAACAACAGGAGAAGGTTCATACGAATGACAATGGAGCGGACATGTTTACAAAATTATTCCAAGGGAAAAGTTTGAGTACTACAGGTGGATCGTCGGGAGGATGACCCCTCCACATAGTTGTAAAAGGGGTGATTTATTGGAGTGGGTGGAGTTTCCAATATATGTGGAAAATACCCATAGTTGGATTGTGTATTCCTACATATAATAGGAATATCTTAATATATTTAGATTATATATTCTTACATATAATAAGAATATGTTAATGGATTTAGATTTGGATTGGATATTCCTACATATAATAGGAATATGTCAATGGATTTGGATTTGGATTATATATTCCTATATATAATAGGAATACTAGTTGTGGGTTTGAGACTATATATATTAGGTGTCTCCTAGCCCTAAATTAGATATAATATCTTAAAAATATTATTAAATAAGGCAAGAGTGCTTTTACAACATTAGAAGGAGAGAAAGAGGACGACCATGGATACACGAGCATAGAATTGTATCCTCCACCGTACATCAATGCTTCTTGTATGTGAATAGTAGAGAAGAGGTCATAACGGAGGTAGCTGACCTCAAACCTTTCAAAGGTGTCGAAGCCTATTTCGCTGTCTCTATACTCTATTCACCCGAGTATATGAAATAGAAAGCTAATCAAGCTAGTGATGAAGCTGAAAACACTCCAAAAGAAGAGCCTCTGATAATCAGAGTCAAAGGACGTGCTACTCGTCCAACTCCTTCGAAGTCTCTCGGCATCGACCTGCACAAGTCATTCACATTAGTCATAAACCTTCGATGCAATGAACAACCAACACTGGAGAATGAGTCGCTTGTTATCGACCTTCGTCGTAACAAGCAATCAACATCAGTGAATCAACCCCTAGTCATCAATCTTTCCAAGCCTCTTGTCAAGGCTGAAGATTCTGCCGACTATGTGAAAGATGAAAAAGTCTTATATTTCATGAATAAAGAAGACTCTACTTCGCACTATATTGATATGGAACCCTTTGCTAAAAAATTATTAGAGGATCTTTACCTCTACAAAACACTATCCATACCCGTGGCATCTCTATTCCAATATGGTTCGTCATATGAACCATATGAGGAGGCATACTTAGTAGTACCAGCGAGATTGAACAAACAACGTCAAATAATTTTTGTCAAAGCTAGAACCAAAAGAGTCGCACAGACTAATGTGTCTGATGAGGATATGGTTACAGTCAACCAGACTAAACTATAGAAAATGCAGATGGACTTCTATACGTCACCTCTCTCCTAAAGTCAAGCTGAAAATATACTACCAACAGACTGGTCATAGTTTGGGATATGTTACACCCCCAACAAGTCCTAAAAGTTCAGAATAAGAAGAAGAGACACATTCTCATTCTTCTGACTCATCATTGTGGGATTCTGACGAAAGCATGGGTGACGTATTCAAACATACTTTCTCTATAAATATGGTGTCAACTGTCCCAAATGATAAAGACATTGGAGATTTGATAATGATGCCTATCAAGGACAAATTTCTCAATAAGTATTATGTCTAAGCATGACATATTCTTCTCCATCTCCAACAGATTAAAATAAGATGTAGAACAGATACATTTTATTTAATCCCCAATAACTCATAGCCTATACGGCCTCTATGACATGGATAATGGGTCATCAAAGTTCTCCAGCAGGACAATACTCAGATCCAATGGAACACTCTTATTGAGATCACCTAAACGATTATCTCAAACAAAAATTTTCTATTTTTAAAGCCTAGTTGTTTTAAGGATATCCTATTCCTGATCCCCAGTTGGATTAAGAATAATCTCACATGTTTATTCATAAGTTAATAAGTGTAAAGTGATTCATGTCCATATTACCTCTGAATCATATTTCATTTATTATCCCCTAAAGAGAAGATAATAGTTCGCCCTTGAACTACTTTTTCTTCTCTTCCCCGGTGGAGTAAATTAGTGAACTATCACGTCCACATCACGTCTGATAGTATTGAATCATATAAAATTTATCATTTGTACTCAACACAAGTATGCCTTGAGTGATAAATCTACCAAATTCTTCCACTGAGTTATTCTACCATGTCCATAATACCGTTGAGCAGATATATTCGGTAAGATCCCATTTAAAAATATATCACGTGAACATTACCTCTGATCTCGTTTTTACTCTAACCTATTATTTGTATCTAATATTGGATACGCAATAAATAATGGGTCCCAAAAAACAAGCATTGTTTAAAGCTAAAAGTTTTAATATATTTTCATTGAGAAACTTATAAAAAAGGGAAGAGCATAAGATAGAGCTCACTCAGGGGGAGTAGAAATATCAAGGAGGAACTGAGTCAGTCGAGCTAATTGCTTGTCCTTTTTTAACGCCACTCTTCTACATGCTTCGAGCATTCTAGAGTCATCTATAGCAAAAGGAGCCATAGAAGCATATGACTCTATCATATTATTTCGAGCATGATCAAGCTTGTTCTTTTTATGCTCAAGCTCCAAAAGTTGTTCTCTTGCTAGGTCATAATTTACCAACTCATCCCCACGTCGCTCCATAGTCACTTTCAACTCCTCCCTCGCTTGCTTGAGCTGAGCTTCAAGTTCTTGAATCTGAGTCTTCAGCTTTATCGCCCTATCATTATGTTTATCGTGGACAGAACGATAAAGAGACAGAGAAGAAGTCACTTCTTTCATAGAAGTATTTATCCGGCAGTCTTCTCAGCATGAATCACCATATGCTCCTGAAAGGTGGTCTGAAGTTCCATGAACTCTGTAGTAATTGAATCGTATTTAGTCTGAACTATAGCCGAGATATCCCTACTATTAAGATGCAAATACTCATTAATAGGCTGCTGAAGGCCTATCAAGATTTATTCAAGAGCAGTAGTCCTAGCTTCATCCTTAAAATTCCTGATAAGTTGAATCATGGACAAGATAGCATCCTTCACTTCCCCAAAGGTTAAACCTTTCTCGAGCACCAGGTTTATCAACCCCTTCAATACTGCATAAAAAGCAGATGTATAAGATTCTACTAAACATTAAAACGAGTGCTTGAATTTGGAGTCGCGACATTTTTCGCTAATCCTCGACCATGGTGCACGAAGGTAGTTGTCGTAACAGTTATAGCCTCGATACTGGGGACAAAAGATAAAGAATTCCTGCTCGGTCTCGCAGGATAATAGTGGAAGCCATTTTAGTAGCACTGGTCAATTCTACCACAAGATCAGTTGAGGCTACTAGTGGCATTGATGCGATATCCGCAACCAGAACTGTGATATCATCAATTGAAATTGTTTCAAACTGCAAAACAATCGTCTCTTTAGCCCTCTCCGGAGTGACTCCTACCATAATCTTTTTACCTAAAAAAATCAAACAAACAATATAATCAATAAATAACATATTATAATTAAGATATATGTACGTCAAGCTAAGGAAAGAAGTGAAACCTTGGCCTGTGCTAATAGGAGTTATCATTGCATGAATTCGTGATAATGAAGCATGCAACACAAGAACTTATGGTATAGAAAGAATAGAGAGATACGTACCAGCACCAGGTGGTACATATTCGTCTTCAGGAGTCTGCCCTTCCAAAAAATTCCTGAGGCCTGTCAACGAAGCCTCTACCTCAGACGATTCGCATGAATGAGTAAATCATCATAATTAATCAATGTCATATTCGCTTCTGAAACTAAAGTTTCAGTATCAATCTGCTCTATAGCATCTACAAGCCCAGCTATAACTATTGCTGATTGAGGCTGAGCTTGAACATCCTGACCAGGCATATCTTCGGGGGCTGTAGCGGCAATGTCATCTTGTGACTCGACTTGCTCACCAACTTCAACCCGAGAAGGTAAAATTATTTCTACACCGGAATTAGGACTTTCTAGAGCAGGTTAATCCTTTGGATCCATTAGTGAATGAGGAGGTATGAGTGCAATCGGCATGATAAATTAAGCTGCAACATCAAGGGTAGGATCCGCAAAATTGACTGTTGCAGCAGCAGAAGTGACACTTATTCCTGTAGGGAAGGGATGGAAGTGCTAATTCTTTGCACCACTGGAGAAGAGATGGACGGTCCAGGCCGCTCTGGCGAACTATTCAGTTCGTCAATCAAACTCCTGCTTGACGGAATAGAAACCTTTGATTTTGGCTTCCTAGGCTTCGAGATTTCTGCAGGGGATATAATCCTATGCTTCCGATATTTCTACACTACTATGGCAGGGGCGGGTGCATCTGGTTCTACATGTGGAAGAGCTTCCAATATCTCATCCAATGACGCGTCATCCTCCCCTTCAACTATAGAATGTTTTATTAACTCTGGATTGACTCCTTCGGTCGGGTTTCGAAAACTAACCTGCATATCAAATTCCACGTGGAATTGGTTTATGGAGAATAAACTGGGAAAATGAATGTAATAAGCGTAAAGGAGGTTTGGGTTCAAGTAGAGTAAATGTGGCTCCCATGCAACCGATGATGAAATATCTCTATCCCCGGGCACCATCAATTAAACCTTCAGAATTGGCTAAGCAAGGAATAACATTTCCTACGTGTATTTGATCATAGCCAAATTTTCTTGCAAAGCAGAAAGGTAGATACGGTTCGAAGGTGCAACCGTTGCCATTTCTTCACACCAACTGAGAGGGTCGGATAAACATTAAACATAAAATGACCCTTGATGGCAGCCTCTATATGGTAGTCACCTCATTAATAAAACACAAACCATGGTGCTCAGTTTCCACGTCGGGAATAGCGCAGTAAAAGCTCTAACAGTTCCCCATATTTAAAGCCTATATCTTTAAAGGAACATATGTTCTGTCCCGTCAGCCTGATTCAAGCTGGGAGCCGTCAAACTCTTATTGTCCAAAATCAACCAGCCCATCAGATAGGTGAATGGAAGCTCTGTTCGAGGGAATTTCTCTCGTCGAGAATCTATTCCCGTAAACCAGCATTCGAACGGCACACCATAGCTAGTAGCAATGCTAGTCGATCCTTGAATACCAGATGCACTGTAGGAAATAAAATATTCCTTTGGAGATGGTCCACCGAACCTGAACTTCCAGGGACTACCCATCTTCAGAGATTTAAAGGGGGATATCCGGCCAACAAAGCTTCAGACAAAATCTCTATACGAGTAAGTCTTTGATAGCTCATAGCATGTGTTCCTACTACAAAATCTCCTATACGATCCTCAAAGGACTTATCTTCGGCATTATAACTTCCCATGAGTTCTTCAACTCTGGTAGAGCTCAAAGGTCGAAGTGGTCGAATATCCATGTATTACTTCTCATTTTTATCGAGAAAGAGGTATTGGAACCACTTTCTGATGAAGACAGTGCCAGAATCAGTATTATAATAATTATTTCATGCCAAGTAGTGGCACATCAGCTCCTGATATACTTCAACTAGATGCGGTCAGTTTGTACTAAATTCGCTAATTCTGTATTGGTAGGTACGTATTCCTCATAAGGAACCTCCCTCATGGGCAGTGCATATATGTGCTTCATCTCGTCTAAGGCAAACCCCAACTCGCCACGAGGAGTGAAAACAATTCCAGTACTATAGTTATATCGCTCTAGCAAAGCCAAGAATATATTGGCGTTGTGCACAATGCCATAGCAAGTCGTTAATAAGGTATTGTATAAACCCAAAGATATGAGGTTCAAGGTATATTCATCCAATATCCATGTCGTTGCTCGATGCAAATAGATATTTTCATTTGTCAACCATCCTGGCAGCCGAACATTCTTCTGAGGATAAATGCCATAACATCAGTGCAAATATTGGCAAACAAAGGAGACTGGATAGGTCATCCTGACTATCCGCCTGCAGTACTACCCCTTTATAACTGACTGAACCAACTGCTACAGGGTATCTATCTGCTTTTGTTGAGCCTCATTTTGTTTCTATCGTGCTTCTATCATGCACAACATCCGATCTATTTGGTTGGTCGAAGTCGTCGGCCCTACCGGGACTGTTGGAACTATCGGGAGTGTCGGCCTGGAACTAATGCATTTGCATAGCTATATTTTGGCATTTCTGTAATGACTAAAAGAAATGGTTAGTCTTATAAAATATTATGGACTTATTGTATTGAGCATTTTATTTCACAACATTAAAATTCAAAGTTTCAAAATCAGTAAAACTTTTGTCATTTTCGAAAATCTTGAAACAAAATTTTTTGAAGAAGTAAAACCGTGCTCAGATACCAATCTGTCACACCCTGAATCCGTTAAACTAAAGATTACTACTGGGCATGATGTCGTATAAGACTAAATTTGCACTTTTACATGGCGTTCTTGTGCTTATTTTATAAACATATATTTTCAGAGAGAGTTGCAGCAATCATAGAAAAAATGAATAGACGCATTAGAAGAAAAATATTCTTTTATTGTTAAATTTTCTTGCAAATTTATAAGACCATCAAACGGCCAAGTAGAAATTCCATTCTTGTCTTGAAACTTGCAAAAATATTTAAATAGGATACAATATTGCTCCATACATCATATCCCTTAATAATTAAAGAAAACTCATATAACACCTTCAACAAAAGTCTTCTTCTTCACATGGAAGCTTCAAGTGCAAGGCTTCTAAAGAGTTGGATCCAAACCTTCAGTGTCGTCGAGCAGTAACTAAGTCTTCAGCACCTGAGGATGCCCACAAACATGGGTCAGTACATTATCATGTACTGGTGAGCAGCATTTTATAACAATGGTCTTGCTACATTACCTTAAGTTTAATTAACAATTATTGTAATAAGAACTTAAGGAAAACATAATAATTTATCACGATTCAGTGATTCTTACCTACAGTCATTCAGCCATCCCTGTAATTGAGTAATAACTTACTCTGCCTGCATAAGGAATTGTTAGCTATGATTTTTGTCTATATGAAGGTAACTGGTCGAACTATCACGATATTTCTGGATTTTTGGTGCCCCTTTTAGTGCAAGATCAAGCCTCACTCAAGATCCCAAAATTTCGATGCTAATACATCAGCACCATTATTCCCCCCAGGGTGAAGCGGTCCCGTAGCACCGGTGCACTGCTTCGAGGAACCTAACAATCTCTGGTGCACAAGTTGTCTATGACCATGCATACATATGCAATTTAACGAATAAAATAACATACCATGCACGTACAACTACCTTTATTAGATATGCCATAGTTCTCATTTTATAGTCTCGTGCAATAGCTTGCCATACTTACCACCTATTCCAGGACTTATCATAACCCATCCTTCAATAACAACACCAGTTGATAGAATTATGATTTAAAATCTTTCTTTATCTTTCTGGGTTTCTTTCTATGTATCATTGATCTATTTTGTTAAGCGTGAAGACTAAAGGATTTATCGAAGGATTGAAGTCACTCACTAGTTAATGAATTACTGAAATAAGCGATCTTCCATGGGACTTCAGACTCTGCTCACTGGCTCACCTATATTTGCCCAAATAACGATTCATAATTCTTCTTCTCCTTCCCTCATTAATTTGGTATGAATGCGAGACAATGAAACAAACAATAAAAATTGTTCATCGAAAACATTCATGAAAATGAATAATAAAATAAACAACGAAAGTACATCAAAAACAAACAATGTAAGGGTCTTGAGTCATAGACTCTTATATAGAGTTCATTCTTTAAGACACAATACAATGCATCTTGGGCGCAAATTCTAAGGATTTTATTCCATAACGAGGAAGGGTTCCCTATTCATTTGTCTCGATCATTCAATACCGACACGATTTTCGCATAATCTGATTCTGACTTAGCCAATGCAGCAGCTAATACACACCGTGCTCTGCAACTGGATCATCGTGCTCTGCAACGAGATTAGGGCACTACATGGGATTCCTAGGAATGAGCTACCTTGTTAGCTATCCTAGGAATGTAATTGAATGAAATACCACTAATAATATTAAACATTGCTCATCCATCTTGAATAGCATGTCGAGCTAGCCATGGTATGTCCAACTCCTTGTGAAAAATGGCATCAATAAGAACTTTGTAGTCACCTTCAATAATTATGCGAGCATTTATGCTGCTATCACATCTTGAAGACATCCTTCATTATCCCACATGATTATTGTGCCACTTAATTTATCATCATAATAAGATTCGTCAAAGTTTATTTTCCAAAAGTTATATGGAGGAGGAGAGCAGTCACCACTCGCTTAGAGATATAGTTGAGTAGTAGTGGTTGGATGTTGGTTCATGTTATAGACATCATACTTTTCTCATTGTCTTCTCGATGCTCCAATAATGTTGTCCATAGAAATCGACTTGTGTTTGAAGATTGTTGCATTACATGCCTTTCAAATCGACCAAATTAGGAAAAAGGTAAGGTAATTGCTTCATAGTCTCCATTATTTAGGATACTCTAGATAAAGATTTTAATAATAGAGTGTCGGTGTAGGTGTCGATGAATTGGTTGCAGTTGTTGCCAAGCTGGTCCTGCACTTGGATAATATAAAATAAGGTAGTCTAATGTATCGACATTTACCTGGCATAATTAGAATATTGTATTGTAGTTTTATATATGTCTATTAATGTTCTCTCCCGTAGGAATAGAGTTTGTAAGAGTCCTCCATAAAAATATGTGTACTCTGGGAGATGCCTCCATAAAAATATGTGTACTCTGGGAGATATGTGGTGTGACTTCCATAGCATCTTCCATCTGGTTGTATATGCAGGCTCGAATAAGGATCTTTATTGTATGGATGAACCTGTAGGCTGTATTAGTGGTAAGGATACCATTACTTATGTGAATCACCAGTTTATCTACACGGCAAGATGGGTCTAGGGAAGTTGAATAATGGAAAAAGGCTTCATACGAAGGGAATAGGCAGTGAATAAGATCATATTTCCAATTGCATGTAGAAAAGTCGATGAGTTCACTGACCAAAAGAGCCAGTTTGTTAACACCTTGTTTACCCAAGACTTTGTAATAAGATCTTGATGGAACTCATGGATCATGCGATATATTGATATTAGCCATATCACCTACTAACCAGTAGACAAAGTTTATTAAATAGTCTCTACTTTTAAGAATGTTGGACCATATACAAGAGGAAGAGGAAGTAGCACGAATGATCCAAGGCCTGCCTTTGTAAGATGTTTCCCTCTAAAGATCATCACCCATTCTGAAATAGGATTTGTTTGGAATCTCCATTCTAGTTTTATGATCAGAGCCATATTTGTAATATCTGGTTCTCTTACGTCTAATCCTGTTTGAGATTTTGGTTTATTGGGGATCGACCACGCACAAAAATATTTTTTTTTGTTAGTTTTAGAACCTTCCAAGAAAAATTATAGTTGATGTTGGGAGAATTTTTCAGTAACTTGCTTGGGTAGCATATAGGAAGAAATATAATATGTAGGGAGTGAAGAAAGGGTGGATTTGATAAGTGTGGTCCTTCCAATATATGATATACATTTATCGTTCCATCCTATCAGCTTTGAGATTCCAGAAGTAATGAGTCTTGAGTGTGTGGAGGCTTATTTTTTAAGTAGGAGAAGGAGATGTCCAAGATACTTGTCAGTGGCACTTATGAGTTTCACATTTAGGGTATCAATAAAGATTTAGCACATATACTAGTCAAGTTTGCAAGAAAAGAAGATAGTAGATTTTATAAAATTTACTTGTTGACCCGACCATGACTCATAAGATTTGAAATAGATTTAATGTGGAGGATGTTTAGAATAGAACAGTTCCCAAATAAGATAAGGTTATCAGCGAAGAACAGGTGTGAATATGAACTAGTATTGTAGTTAATTTTATACTATTGTAAAGATTACTCCTATCCATGATTATGATATGTTTGGAAAGGATTTTCCCATATATAATAAATAGATAAAGAAGAGGGGACGTCCATGTCGGATACTACGACTCGAGTTAAAGATACAAGATGGAGAACCATTTATCAGAATAGCTAATGAAACAGTTGTGATAAATTGCATAATAAGATCATGCATTTTCCCAATCAATCCAAAACCATGAAGAACTTAACTAATAACTTCCCAACTCAGCCCATCGTAGGCTTTCGACATGTCAATTGAGCAAAGGAATTTTTATTTGGATTAAATTTTGCTAAAAAGTGGAACCTTTCTTGTGAAATAATAACATTGTCATATATTTGTCTACCTAGGACAAAGAAATTTTAGAAAGGAATGATAAGTTTATGAAGAATAGGTCGGATCCTATTAGCCAAAATTTTAGAAATAACTTTATATATAACTTGGCAGAGAGATATACGTCATAAATCAACTAGACTAATGAGATTAGAAACTTTAGGAATTAGTGCAATGAATGTGTGGTTCGTAATGAAGGCATAGAACTGTCTGTAAAGATGTCCTGGATTAGAATTATCACCACTTTTCTAGTTGTATCCCAACAATTTTAATAGAAAAGAGCAGGGAATCCATCGGGACCTGGAGATTTTTATGGACTCATGACTTTGATTGTTTCTCTAATCTCTTCTGGTGTAGGAATGCTACAAATGAACTCATTTTCTTGAGCATTAATCTTATGAAGTTCTTCAAGGATGGTAGAAGAAACCGGAGTTGTATTAGTTACTTGAAAGAAAAGTCTGAAGTGCTCCACAGATATATTGAATATTTTCTCATGATCAAAGGCATGCTCTCCATTCTCCATTTTTACACTAGAGATATTATTTTTCCTCTTCCTGTTTAGAGACATTATATTAATAAACTTAGTATTCTTGTCCCCTTCTTTAAGCCATAAAATAGATAATCATTGTTTCCAAAATAGCTCTTGTTGAAGCAAGAGTATGTTGAGTGTGATATATAACATATTCCCCTGTTGGAACCTATCATCTGTGATCGAAAGTTTTTGGAGTTGATGTAGCCTCTTTTCATTGTTTTTGATGTCTTCGTAGACGTTACTCATTCTCTTTTTTCCCCATAATTGTAAGTATGGAAGAAAATATTGTAGTTTTGACTGTAGGTCCATACAGTAGGAGATGAGTTTTCTACCGGCAAACTCTACTTATGAGCTAGTACAGTTGCCAAAGGTTAAGAAGACATTAAAGAATCGATGGGTATTCAGAGTAAAGAAGACAAAAAATGCTACTCGTCCTCGATACATTGCGAGCCTGGTCGTTAAAGTTTACAGTCTACGGAAGAAGGATTTTAATAAAATCTTCTCGTCGGTCATCAAGTTGACATTTACGCTGTTAGTACTAGCGCTAACATTAGCAGCCAATATAAACTTAGAGGTTGATAAGATTGACATGAAGATGACATTCCTCCATGGTGATTTAGAGGCGGAATTATACATGCAGCAGCCCGAGGAATTCTGAACAGGGCAAGTCATATTTAGACTGCCGAATGAAGAAGTGCTTGTATGGTCTGAAGGCTCTGAGTCAATAATACAAAAAGTTTAAGTCGTTCATGGAGGAGCATGGTTATGTGTGTATGAAAACATACCATTATCTATTTGTAAAGTATTTTGTCGAGGATGATTTTATTATTTTATTGCGAATGTGGATGGTATACTATTGGTGGGTCAAAATGCCACCTGTATAGCGGAGTTAAAGTGCCAACAAGGCACGACCTTCTTTATGAAGGATTTGGGCACACGAAGATTATTCTTGAGATGGAGATTAACTGAGAGATAGAAAGAGAGAGAGAGAGAGTCTTTGATTTACTAGTCCTAAAAGAAGTACGTTCACCGGGTACCTCAATGTTTCGTGATGGGTGGGGTAAAGAACGTGAGTAATCTCCTTACAACTTACTTTAATCTCACTTCAGAGAAGTATCCATCTACCGAGGACAAAATAAAGAGGTGAAGCATGTTCCGTATGCTCCAACTGTGGGAAGTCTCATGTATGTTATATTGTGTACAATGTCAGATATTGCTCACGCAGTTGTGTGGTTAGCTGGTATCTTTCTAATCTATAAATGGTATATTAGAGCATGATCAAATGGATACTTTGTTATTTCTAGTTCACTGATTGGAAGCTTTTATTTGGGAGTGACGAAGTGAAGCCGGTTATTGACCCTGATATGGCTGGGAATGTGGATACCAGAAGATAGTTATGATGTTTGCTAGTGGGCCAGTTTTATGGCAATCACAATTATAGATCTTAGTGTATTGCCTTGCTTCTGACAAAGGCAGAGTTTATTACAGTTATAGAGGCTTACAAGGAGTTACTTTAGATGAGGAAAATTCTGTAGGAAGTGGGGCATAAGCAAGAGTAGTATATTTTTCTTTATGATAGCTAGAGTTCGATTCATCTTTGGAAGAACCCGATATTTCATAGTCGGTCCAAGTATATTGCAACTCGGTATCCTTGGATACGAGATGTGCTTGAGGCAAAAGACTTAATGCTTTAAAAGGTTCACACAGAGATAATATAGTTGATATGCTCACTAATGTTCTGCCAAGGGAATATTTTGAGTACTTTAGGAGGATCGTCGGAATGACAAGCTCTCATCCACCTAGTTGGGAAGGAGGAAATGTGTTGTATTGGGTGGGGTTACCATCCTATGTGGTGGGAAGAAGCTCGGCAAGTCGAAGGTAATAAAAAGGATGCATTTCAGCATCAGAATTGGAAAATGGCAGTCTCATTGGTATATCACTAGTTTGTCTACACTCATTCACTATGTATTTGTGCACATAATTTTCACTACCAGAAAAAGTCAAATTAGCGACGTCTAAAAACGTCGCTAAATAACAATAAATCGTCGCTAATTCGGTTTAGCGACGTAATTAGCGACGTTATGAAGCAGTCGGAAAACACCAAGTCGCTAAAACAAAAAACGTCGCTAAACGTCGCTATACCGACGTTTTTTAGCGACTTTAATGTGTCGCTGAATTTAGCGACGTTTTGCGACGCCAAGTCACTAAAAAGCGACGTTCATTAAAGTCGCTAAACGTCGCTGATTAGCGACGTCAATCGCGACGTTACACCGACGTCTTTAATGACCTGGCTATACTTGCCATGTCAGCAATTGGCGACGCTTAGCGACGACTTTAGCGACGTCATTAGCGACGAACTTAGCGACGTTTTACAGAGTCGCTGATTAGCGACGTAATTAGCGACGTAAATTAACATCGCTAAGCGTCGCTACACGTCGCTAATAACGTCGCTAATTTAAAAAAATAATAATAAAAAAAAAATTTCCAGAATCAAATATTGGTGATTCCCTGCAGTTTTACAGCATCTTCATCATACACACCAACATGATTCAATCTAGTTAACTATATAATCCAATTAAATTAAAAACCACAAGAAGTATCAATCCAATTAAATGTGGATAACTATATAATCCAATTAAATTAACTAAAAAATTCAAGACCACAAGAAGCATCATACATCATGTCTATTGTTGAAGTACCAATAATTCATAAATAATAATAAAAATAACTAGACTACTACGGATCTGCAGGAGGCTGACCAGCGGCGCGCTTCAAGGATAACAACTCCTCATACTCGTCCCGTGGAATCGACACCGATGTCGATGGAGAAGGCAGTGACGTCGGTGGCGGCCGTGCCCGCTCCAAGTCTGCGAGTCGCTGGTTGTAAGAATCCAGGGTAGATAACAGCCTCGTACTGCTATCACCCATTGAATCCTGCATCCTCGTCAGGTTCTCGCCTATCGATAGCTGTGACGCATGCATCCTCGTCAGCTTCTCGCCCATCGATAGCTGTGACGCCTGCAGCTCCATGATGTTGCGATCATTGGAGGCTCTAATATCATTTGTCAATTCTCGTAGCTCCGTCATGCTGCGGTCGAGCATATCCAATCGTGCGAGAAGCATCGGATCGTCCGCCTGCGGCTGGGACCGGGACTGGTCCTCCATACTTCGCAGCAAGTCGTCACGGAGAGACGCAATCTGACGGTCAACGGCCTCCTGGACGGCCTCCTGGACTCTGGCCGACGACTGCGAGGGCTGCGACTGCGAGGGGTGTGTGGAATGCACAGCTGTCGGGGAGGCCCTAGATGACTGCGTCGCAACCAGGGCGCCATAGGATCCCGTACCGTAGTACGTACCCCTCTGGAGACCACCAGCTGCGGTCACCCACAGGTCGTCCGCCGACGGAGATGGACCGGGCTGCGACGAAGCACCAGCCTCTCCAGGTGTAGGTGCACTAGCAGTCGCCCGCTCACGAAGCCTTAGATACTCGGCCTAGAAAAGGTTTGGAAACTCAATAATTGCCTAAGTTATATTAAAATAAACACAAAGTAAAGTAATACTTACATAGGTCTGTGAGGCCCTTTCATCAATGAGATTTCCGTCCTTGCGATGGGTGGCCAAGAAGACGGTCACCATGTTTGCATCCTCACCCCTCTGTACCTGTTAAAAATATATTTTTTATTACTAAACTTAAATATTTTTTCCAAGTACCATTTTATGGTACTTATATTAAAATAATATATTTTAAAAGAAAAAACATACCAAACGACGGAAATGTTCCGTCATCGGAATCGAGCCACCACACCACTTGGCAGCATTCTGTCTAGCCGCCTTGGCCTTCTTAGACCTTTCCTTGTAGCTCGGATCGTCGAATCTAGCCCTCATCGCAGTCCACTGCTCAGGCGTGATCCAACCTTGGATCGGTTTTCCAGCACGATCACGAGCCTTCTGGTCATCAAGAGCATCTCGGATAAGCTTGGCGGCAACGGTAGGAAAGAGCCGCTCGATCAACTCGGCCCGGTGCGGAGGATAAAAATACGTTTGCTACAATAAATAATTCATTAAGTTAGCATCACGAATATGCATAAATTAGAGGATTTATTTAATATACTTTTACCTGGAAGTGCGCAAACCAGAACGCCTTCCTCTCCTCCGGAGCCTCAGAGTAGTTGATCCAAGGGCCACCGTAGTTGTTCCTCAGAAATTGGCCCAGGCGTCTCTGAACCGACGATGGACGATATCTATACAGAAATAATAATTTAGATTACTGAAAAAGTCAATATACGATGAATAAAGAGAAACACAAATATATACTAAACCATCTAATTGACTTACTTTGTACCGTCGGCCCAAATCTCTGTCCTCGTCTCCTCCGGTGGTGCGCATGGAGGATCTTGCTGATGCTGGGACAACGTCGGCACGACCTCCTCTACATGCTCATCAGTCTCCATGGTTTCGTCAGCAGGAGGAACGCTGGACGATGGAGTACTATCACGAGTACTATCACGCCTGGAACTACTCGTCCCAGGAGTGATGCCACGTAACGTCGTCGCAGTCGGAGATGTGGCTGCTCGATATACTGGAGTACTGGGCGACGATGATCCGGAACCAACAGTAGGCAGTACCGGAGTGGCACTCTGTCTACCTCGGGACCTGCCGAATCCTCCGCGTCGTCCTGTCATATCTGATAACAACATATGATGAATATAGAGAAACACAAATATATACTACATTCTACAGTTAAAATGTGATACATATCTCAAAGCATTATACAGTCAAAATATAATACATATATTCGTTAATGTCAAAATGTGATACATATCTCAAAGCATTATACAGTCAAAATATAATACATATATTCGTTAATGTCAAAATGTGATACATATCTCAAAGCATTTTACAGTCCAAATATAGTTACATTCTACATGGAATATTTTATATTTTCAATCATCTTCAGAAAATTCATCTTGTTCGCCTTCCTCGTCCTGCTCTTCCTCTTCCTCGTCTTCACTTTCATCTACTTCGTCCTCTTCTGATAATTCTACATCTTCTACATTATTACTCGTGTAATGAGTAACTTCCGTTGAGTCCACATCTACAATATTTGTTACAAGAGGTAGATCGTCCTCCTGATAAGCTATTTTGTCAATATCAAAGGTATTTCTAGCTTTAGTCTTGCATACTGCCCACCAATCCGACCTCGCTGTCCCCCGTCTAGGATAAGTTGTGAAGTACACGAGCTGAGCCTGACTTGATAGGACAAATGGTTCGTAGCCTTGATATCTACGCTTGTAGTTTATATCCACAAGGCCATGCTTGTCAATTTTTCAACCTTGATCTTGAATCGGATCGAACCATTCACACCTGAATAGCACGATATTAGCAGGTTCTGGGCCATAATTATATGTCAACTCCACAATCTCTCGTAAGATGCCAAAAAAATCATTGCCCGGATTGACGTCTTTGTAGTTTGTAGATTTGATACACAAACCACTGTTTTTCGTGGAATCAAGATCCAGAAAGCTGTCTCTGATAGGAGCATTTGTTGACTTGAACCTGAACCCATTCACACAGAAACTTGGCCATATTTTTACGGCAGTAATTGGTCCCTTGGCTAGAGTCCTAATAGATTCAGTCTCGGATGATATTAGACGATCGACCTAAATACCAAAGTAGCGATGGTAAGTTATTTGTTTTACAAGTACAGAAATAAAAAGTAATTACCAAGTATCTTACATATGCGCTCAACCAAGAAGGAAAATGGCATCTCATTTCTTGTTCTACTTCTTCGTCTGTTATGTAGGGTCTAACCGACCTTAACTCATCATTATATGTGCTGAAAAACAATGATACAACTGCTAATTAGTAGCATAATAGTATCTTATACTATTACATTGAGATGATATAAACGTGGACGTATTAATTACTTATCCCTCTAGCTTCTCCACTTCATCCTCGTCGCAATTGAGTAATATATACAATTGAGCAGCCCTTAGCTCATCGTCATTCAAATATCTCTTCTTCATTTTTCCCGAAGGCTTTCCGGATGCATTGAATACTTTGAGTATTGCATCATTAGATTCCTTATATGCGTCGTCGTTTCTGGGAGCTTTATTCCTATTAGTAGCAACATGCGGTTTGAAATACGTCGAGCAAAAGTTTGTAATCTCCTCGAGAACATAAGCTTCACAAATAGATCCTTCAACCCGTGCCTTATTTTTCACCTTTCTCTTTAGGTGATTCAGATGACGCTCGAAGGGGTACATCCACCGATAACCGACAGGACCACCAACACGTGCCTCATAGGAAAGATGAATTGGCAAATGCTCCATAGAGTCGAAGAATCCTGGAGGAAACACCTTCTCGAGCTTACATAGTGTTACCGCAATGTCCCTCTCTTGCTTTTTTAGACGATCGACGAGCAACTTAGTACAACAAAGATCTCTGAAGAATATGCTCAGCTCTGTCAATGGGTCCCAAACGACCTGCGGTAAGAATTCCCGAAATGCAATCGAAATTAACCTCTCCATGAATACATGACAATCGTGGCTCTTCATACCTACTAGTTTGTTCTCCTTGAGGTCGACGCATCTTCTCAAGTTCGACACGTACCCGTCTGGAAACTTTAGACCCTGAATCCACCTACAAAGTCTACCTTTATCCTCTTTATCCAGTGAGAAAACTGACTTAGGTTGCTTTAACTTTCCATTCCCCTCCTCTATCAGATGCAATGCAGGACGTCTACATATGTCTTCTAAGTCCAACCTGGCCTTCGGATTATCTTTCGTCTTCCCCTTTACATCCATTACAGTATTAATTATGTTATCAAACACATTCTTCTCGATATGCATGACATCAAGGTTATGTCTGATCAGATTGGTGCTGCAATATGGCAGATCCCAGAATATACTCCTCTTCGTCCAGTTATAGGCCGGAAAGTCGTTGATGGTCCACATAAGTGCTGCCCTCATCTAAAAATTCTACTTTCTAGAAACATCGTACATGTTGGCACCTACTTCCCACAGCTGATTCAACTCATCTATCAAAGGCTGTAAGTACACATCGATGTTCCTCTTCGGATTGTTCGGACCCGGGATAATAACGGTTAGGAACATATACGGAGTCTTCATGCACATCCAAGGCGGTAGATTGTACGGAGTGACGATCACAGGCCAACACGAATACTGGGAGCCCGAAAGTCCGAATGGGGTAAAACCGTCAGAGCAGAGCCCCAATCTGACATTACGCGCTTCCTCGGCAAAATGTGGATACTCTCGATCAAAGTGCTTCCATGCTTCTCCATCGGATGGATGATCCAATACTCCTTCGATCTGTTTTCGCCTGTGCCAACTCATGTTTTCTGCAGTCTCCTTAACCATAAACAACCGCTGCAACCGTGGCGTCAAAGGCAAGTAGTGCATCGAATCGGTAGGCTTCCTTGCACCGACAGACTTTCCTCTAACAGTGGCCTTGTAGCGATCAGCACCACAAAATCGACACGCATCTTCATCCTTGTCGTCTTTGTAGTACAACATGCACCCATTGCGACATGCATCGATTTTCTCGTATCCCATCCAAAGCGATCTCACCATCCTCTTAGATCGATAGAAGTCTTTAGGCAACTTTGCACCCTCGGACAAGATCTCTATAATCAAATCGAGCAGTCGATTATAGCATTCTTGCGACATGTTAAAATCGGACTTGATGCTCAATAATCTTGTAACCACCTCCAACGGTGAATGGTCCTCACAACCAGGATATAGTGGAGTCCTTGCATTCTCAAGCAACTCCATAAACTTTGCAGCATCGGCATTCGGTGCCTCCTCAGCTGCATCATAATTGTCTGGATTGAAACTAGGTCCTGCCGCATCATAATTGTCAGGATTGAAACTAGGCCCCGCCGCATCATAATTGTCAGGATTGAAACTAGGCCCCGCCGCATCATAAACCATGTTCACCAACCCGTCGTCGTAAGCATCGTGGTCTTGGACATCCATATACGGCTCCACATAGGGCTCCGACTCTGATGCTAGAGATACAAGTTCTCCGTGCGCGGTCCACTGATAGTAATTCGGCGTAAAGCCCTTCGAGTATAAATGATATGTAACTTCCACTTCTGGATAATATTTCCTGTTGCGACATCTCACACATGAACACTTAATTTTGGTACCGTCCATGTACTGAGGGAACGCCTTGGCGAACTGCAGGAACTGCTGTACACCCTCAATGAATTCATCCCGCACACCGCACATGTCATCAGGATGACGGTTGTACATCCACGAACGATGACGCAGATAGTAATTCATATCCATTTCTAGATACTTCTGCAAAATTGACAGTATGTATCATATAAATTATTACATGCAAAATTAACTTCTGTGTCTGTGTCAGTGTCCGTTATTGGAAAAGCAGTATATATATATATATATATATATATATATATAACATTACCCAAATAATATCTTAATACCACTTTACTACTATACCTTAACCCACTTTTGTGTCAGTGTCCGGATTTTAGTGTAGTAGGCTCCAGCCGAAGCCAATAAGTTTCTTGAGATGCATGTCCTTAATGATGCATGCTGCGATGATATCTTTGCTCCATTAGAGGCTCTTTATACTGCTAGCTAGTGATTTCAGTAAGTGTTGAAATTAATCTTTTATTTATTTAAGCTGATTTGTAAGTTTCGTTTAGCTAATTCAACTGTTATAGTCATATTATTTAGACCATTAGGCACTTCTTAAAACTGGCAGTAGGGTGAGGAACTGAGATACATAACTCCGCAGTACTTTGCTTTCGGCCATTAACCCCTATATATATTGGGAGTGGAACGAGGAAGTAGCTAGAGCTCAAAATTCTTGGGGCACAATTAAGGACGGTTGCTTAGATCATACACTTCCTGGTCGAATAATTGGCGTTCTAATTAATTTGATCACATGATCAGTTGTTGTACGAATATTCAGGAATTAGTTCTAATTTGTTCACCCAATGTACGTAGTCATGACATATGAACATGGATTCAATAATAGCCATCATTTTTTCCCCTCCTCCATTGGACCAATGAATAGTAACCACAAAATCAAACAATTAGTATATATATATATATATATATATATATATATATATATATATATATATATATATATATATATATATATTGCAAAAGTGCAAATAAATACACTTATGTTCTTTCTTTCTTATTCATCGATCCATATTATTTATTTATTTTATACTTGAAAGAAGATATTAAAATCTGATCTCTACATGATCGCACATGCATGAACATTGTCAAAAAGCCTAACCCTAACCCTAACCCCATGTCAAAAAACCTAACCCTAACCCTAACCCTAACCCCATGTCAAAAAACCTAACCCTAACCCTAACCCTAGGTCCAGATCAGTGTCTGTGTCAGTGTGTGTGTGCCGTGTCTGTGTCAGTGTCAGTGTGTGTGTCGTGTTTGTGTCAATGTCACATGTGTCCTGTGAGAGAGAGAGAGAGAGAGAGAGAGTATACCTTGCCGGAGTAGTCGCGGTCGACGAAGCTGGGGAGGGGGGGGGAATATTTTTTCGAATCGAAATTTCAACTGACGGGGAAAAAGGAAACCGACCCCTAATTAACCAAATTTTAGCGACGTTTAGCGACGTCCAATAAAAATGTCGCTAAATTAAATATTTGCGACGTAAAGGACGTCGCTAAACACGTTGCTAAATATTTTGAGTTTAAATGTCGCTATATACGTCGCTAAACGTCGCTAAATTAGACATATTAGCGACGTTTAGCGACCTTAATTGAACTTATAGCGACTTATCTTTTAAAATCGTATTAAAAGTCGCTAAACGTCGCTAACTGTCGCCATTTAGCGACGTCTAGCGACGTGTTTATAATGAGTCGCTAATTTATGTATTATTAGCGACGTTTCTTTTGACGTCGCTAAAATACGTCGCTAATCCCGCTTTTTCTAGTAGTGTTTGGACACCCTACTTCCTTCTCTTACACATCTCACTCACTAACACAACACCACCCTCAAGTACTAGGTGATACACCGACACTAGACATATACCTGTGCACACAGATCTACAGACACACCAATGCCCAATACTCAATATATAACACAAGTCCTATTACCTAGCACAACACAACTCTATTAGTAGCACACTTACCTACATACTTATGGGCACCACTCTACCATAGCACACTCACTAGTATATCTCATGGGTACATATTTCCCCTACTAATGATACAACCAAGTATCAAACACAAATAAAATATCAAAGTTTCGATGTTGCCTAATAAAAATTCATGATATTCAATTGATGCGGATTCCATAGTATATATATATATATATATATATATATATATATATATATATATATATATATATATATATATATATATATATATATATATATATATAATATGCAAGAAAGTATCGATATAAACACCAAGAATCACAAATTGGTACACTACTCTCCCTCCTAACCCTCTTATTTTCTAACATAATTATACCAATTAGTAACTATACTTTGACACCTACCATAGAACTATTGTTACAAATGGTACTACACTATGAGTTGTTTATAGGCTTATACACTGATACTTAATGCTCACATACCCAACCAGGAAACACTCACAGACTCACAAGTTATACTTCCAAAAATCAACACTGGTACTCAAACTTGACACAAACCTGTCTACAAGTTACCAAACTATTATACTATCTAATAAAGTTGCCTCAGAAACTCATGAAGATAAAGCTCTATAGGCGCTGACCTAGAGGCACTAGAGATATCCCTATCCTAAGCTAGCAGGGGTGATGGAACAAAATTCAATGATAACAAAGGTTGAATGATAGGATGATATGTTAAGCACCAATTTAAGATACAATCTGATAATCATATACATCTATCCAAAATCATGTTACCCAAAATTCTCGCCACACCAGTAAGCATAGCTGTGATAAACTATAGAGTCCACAACTAAGGTGTATACATCTATAATCATGTCATCTAGAATTTTGCCACGCCAACTAGTATGTCTGTGAGAAACTTTAAATTCCATAACTAAGATAAGTATATCTAAAATCAGGTCTCTTCGTTTTTGCCACGCCAGCTAGTAGGGTTACGATAAACTCTAAACTCCATAATTAGGAAAGACGGTTATATTTTACACTGTCTCATCCAAATACGTTATCAGAATATACATCGATATAGTCCATAAAATTTATCTCGATACAGGATTAATTTCAATAGTGAACCTGTATAAAGGTGAGGGTGAATGAAAACAAATGGAAATAGATTTAAAATAGAGTTTATAATAAGATTCTCAAGGTTAATCCTAGGAAGCTTTCTAAAAATCATAATCTGTGATTGAGGACCATAATTCTTATAATCCATAAATCCTATTTTATTACAGGCTCACAACAGTATGTCTAAGCATAAGTACTGCCACGACATCGTACTAGTTGCAAAGACGAGACCTACTTAGGCCACCATAAAAATGTGTCATGACCCGAACCCGGATGACCAGGGCATGAGTATGTGGATACGTCCAGCCTACGCCGCAGCATCGACGGTAGAACGTTGTCTAGACCTCAATGGAATCATATGCATCATCACAAGAACAACTAGTATCATCAAAAATCAATCATAGTATACTAAGAAATATATGATAAAGAAAATAATCCAAACATCTAACTAAGAGAAATAAAACTAGAGCATGCTACGGGAATAAGAAATAGTAGTCTAGATCTCTACAGAGGTCACCTCATGGTCCATAGTGCAAAAGCAGTCTCGACTATAGCATCACTCTGAAGTTGGGTACATGGAGCACAATAACTTCTGAAATATTATTAGTCAGGATGGAACGAGTACAACTCTTACAGCAATTTCAATACATGATAAAGATTATAAAATAGTAATAAAATATATGATGAACAGATAGTTTTGGATTATGGTACGTAACTAGAGTAAAATAGATAAGTATGGCAGTAGTGACAAGTCAAGTAAGTAAAATCAAGTAACAAAGCAATATAAGAATATAACCAGCAAGTATAGAATAAACTAGTAAGAATGCACCTATCTAAGTATGTTGAAATACCACTTTTGATATGTAAACGACTAGAGATAATGTATGGCATCTCATAGGTGAAATATGCGATTGCTATCCTTCCTGATTAGACATGAGGAGTAATTCTTATTTTGGAATATTTGCTTTTCTATTAAAGTATTTTCTCGCCCTACTAGTACTAATGGATCCGGTAGAAGCATAAAAAATATGCCTCCAAAGAATGGTAAATCCAAAGGAAGAATGGTGCATCCCTTCATGAAACGAACTAACTAGAGAGTGGCGCACTCTAGGGATATTTCAGAGTATGGCGCACTTCCTTCAAAATGGATCAGAGGTGCTCTTTGGTTCTGCTTTGAAAAGACATGCGCACAACTCTTACGTTTCTTCTCCTACATTTAATGCAATAAACCTGACAGATTGACACAACAATCAAGAAGATTAGAGTCATTATGACAAAAAAATTTAGCATGCAGACCCAGGTTGTCGTTTAGTGGTCTATCCGGCTAAACTCTTACAGAGTGTGCCATTACGAAAAACTCTTATAGATTGCATCCTTGTTCCAAACTCTTATATAAGTGAATAATTAAGCCAAACTCTTACAGAGTGCGCCATTATGCCAAACCCTTCCAGATTGCACCATTGTGCCAATCTCTAACATAGTTCGCCATTGCAGCCAATATCTTAAATTATCTCAAAGTGTGCCAGTATGGCCATTGTCTTCAAACTTCATCAGAGCGCACCAGTATTGTCATATTCCTTTAAAATTGTGCCTATGATCTTATCTGATAGTTAACGGTTATGATTACGTGTCTTTCCTGCCATATTTCTTGTGAGACGTGCACAAATAACTGTACCCACGACCCACGCTTTTCTCGTATAGGAAGTCCCGTGTCATGAAGGTAGTATGTTGTGCAGCCACTCAGAAGAACGTGGGTTATAAAACCCTCAAAAGTATGCGCACAAGGGAAAATATAGTACAAATTTCCCAAAGTGCACGCACATTTCTATAACCCTCTTGAAGGTTATAAATACAGGCTCAGTTCTTCATTCACACACACAGACATAAGGAGAAGGATATAAGCTCATCGTGCCAAAGCTCCCGAGGCTTTGTTGCTTTATTTCTCCTAGTGTTCAAGTGTTCTAGCATTTCTTCTTTGTGTCGAATGGTCCAAGGAGTAAAGTAATCGACCGCAGATCAAATCTCCATATTATACTTTAGATTCTTGTATAGAATTTATTGTACATTTTTTTCTTCAAATTTGTATAAAAAAGTTCGTATAATTTTTTTTTATGGAAAACAGATCCAAGTTTCGACACGTAAAACAATACAAAGTCAGCCAGATAAATATAAATGATGCTAGTAAAGAGTCTTGATATAAGTGACGCCAGTAAGAGTCCTGATGTAAGCCAGCAAGTATAAATAATGTATCTCATGAAGATGAATGCATATAATATAAATCCGTGTGTCCATCGTGTCAAGAATCAAATAAAAAATACTGTAAACATGAATTATAGTAGATAACAAGGAAACTATCAGAGAATATACTTGCCTGTGATCTTGAGCAGAGAACACAAGTCATTGTCCGAACTGGAGTCCAAGTGGCCTATATATGAATTTCAACGTCAGTATGTGCATGAACGAATGAATATCCTATCACTTTGTTTCATAATAATCTATATATATATGTTATATCATTAGTTTATTGGTGATATAACTATGGCCATATTCATATATTTATGAAACCCTGTAAAAACCTATGTTGTATAGTCAGTTCTATACTTGTAAACAATATTGCACCAATTAAACCTATTCAATAAATTCTTGGGTTAAAGTATATTGTAGCCCTTTGTATCATCTTTTTGAAACATAAAACGGATCGTATTTTTGTGTTTGGAAGCTCCCAAAATCCCTAAAAAAAGTTAAACACGTTCATTTTTTGGACACCTAATTCTCAAACAATTTTTACAAAAAATTTTAGATCAAATTTGGCTTATTAATTTATAAATTTTGAAAGCTAACTTCGATACAGTTATGTTAGAAAATAGAAGATTAATCGGAGTCCTGAGTTAGGAGTTATGATATTTTTAAGTTGCTATAGCTGCTAAAAACGAGACTGAATACTATAACAAATTTGGGCTATTATGGTCAAAAGACACATGTAAACACATAATTGACACATATGAACACTAATACATAAGAACCATCAATTCTAACCACGCGTATCATGAAGTATCATGACATAAACCTAGGTATCCAATTTTAGATACAAGGACACAAGCACAAGTCAATTAGACGCCAAAATTTTCTTTGGGGACGTGTCAAACACTTGGAGGACACAATTCTTAATTAAACCATATTGAGAATAGAAATCATCATTCCACCTGGTAAAAATCTAGATCTACACCTAGATTTAGCTTTAGAGAGTTAATTCCACCTATAGGAGGGTTCCTACTGGTTTAAATTAGATTCATACCATAAAAATTGGTTAAAATAAAGGAATTACCTATTGGAAGTTGGATCCCAATGAATCTCCACAAATTTTGACACGATGAGTGAGAGTTGGACACGATCCTCCTAGCTTGAAACTCCTCCTAGGTTCCAAGTCTTCTAGCTTTCCATGGAAAGGAAATTGGGAACGGAATTTAGTACAATTTGGATTAAATTAATTTGGGATGAAAATTTGTGGATATTGGAAGTGGCTAAGGGAAGAAGAAGGATTGGGTAAAATAAAATAAAATGAGAGGAGAGAAAAAGAGAGAGAGAGTAGGACATATATAGAGGTTTGGTGTCATGGGCAATAACAAATTTGTTATTCCACTCTCTGATTGGTTTCTAGAATTGTTGTGAATGAAATCTATTTGTCATAGAGGGAATCTAATTAGTTATGGATGACATCTAGCTAACTAAAATAGGAATATTCTATCCATTACAAATGAAAAGTAATTAATTATAAATCAACCACTAATTTAATATAACTATATGATTAACATAAAAAGGTAAATTGACAAAAATAATCCCAATAGTGAAAGGTGGTGGTTACAAGTTTGGTAAGGAAAATGCATGACGTTATCATGTAGTTTGTCACTATAGTATCCTTCTCTATATGAATAAATGGATCCCCATCTCCATATTTTATTCTTGGTCATGGAATCCGGCAAGGTTGTCCAATGTCATCATATATGTTCATTATGTGTGCCAAACTTTTATCTAAGCATTTGACTCTCATGGAAAGGAATGAACTTTAATTTGGCTTCAAACTGAATAGATATTCCACTGACTTTTATATTGACCTAATGTTTGCCGACGATCTGCTTCTTTTTTGTTACTATTCAATCAATAATATTCTTCAAATCAAAAATATATTCTCCTCCTTTGAATTATGGTCTGGTCAACAAGTCAATTTTGATAAATCTTTTATCTTCTTCCCACATAATCTTCTTGTTTATATGAAACAAATCTTTCATGATATCCTTAATATAAAACTTATGGATGCCAAAGATAGATACCTTGGCCACCGCCTCTTACTTCCTAAATCTAGAATCTCCACTCATTTTAAACTTATCGAATCTTATATTTCAAAATTAAATGGGTGGAAAAGGAAGATAGCAGTCTTATGTGGGTCGCACTAGTCTTATAAAATCCACTCTTTCTCCATTACCTACCTATTACATGTCATCCAGGGGCGGCCCGGAGGAGGGATAAACGGGGCATGGGCCTGGGGACCCAAGACCCAAGGGACCCAAAAAAATTTAAGATTTTGTAATATATAATATATAGTATTAACATGTAATAAGAGATTTTGTAAAAGAAAAAAATTTGACAAATATTTTTCTGTTCGTGAAAACTTCTCCCTTCCGATTATAGAAAAGAACTTTCAAATTCTAGAGGGAATTGATGGCCAAAGGTAACTGCTCTTAGAAATTATTGATTTTAATTAATCTCTCTTCTTTCTTTCTTCTGTTTATAATTGAATCCCAGACTCCTAAAAAAAATTATCTTTTCTCCTTCACGCTCTTCTTTTACCCATAATTTTAAATTTTACTTAGTAATTTGAAGTTGGAAATTAGTGTTTTAAAATTGTTAAATTGATGTAAGTTGTAGTCAACAAATACTAACTGAAACGACGATGCAATTTCCGTTGAACCATCTCCATGTAATAAACTCGAGTATTTGGTCTAAAAATTAAAATTTTAATAATGAAACTAAGTACTCGTGATGCTAAGAGTGACAGTAATTTTAATGATCTTGAGTTGCAATGATAAATTATTGAATTTTGAGTAAATTCATTTGGAATTTCTTCAAATCATACTATGTAATGTTGTATTACGAAGTGGATTTTAACAAATATTAATGATAAGATGATGTAGGGATTGTTGGATTTGGTATTTTGATTGATTTTGGGATTGTTGGATTTGGGTCATGTACAAGAACGAAATGTTCACTACAAAGATGTCATTTTCATTGTTCTGATTAGCTAGTTGGATATTTATATTGATTTAGTTTATGTATCTTGCTTAGTCAAACTTGAGTTGGAATGAGTTCTTGTGTTTAATTATTCAATTATATGGAAAATGGTGCAAGAATTCATGTTTTGGAGTTTTTATTGATTTTGTAACATATTTTTATGATATTATGTTTAAAAGTGATCAAGACACATGCACTTAAATTTCTAGGGTACTATTTTCTCAAAAGAAACATGATTGTAACGACACCCTAAATGTAGAATGCGTTCATAATAATGAAATACTGAATCTTCCAAAAACAATTATACTTTGTTTTCAATATATGTTGGACATCATTTTAGATTTTGCCCTGGGCATTAAAATGCTCCGGGCTGGCCTTGATGTCTTTTATCTATTACCTAAACATGTAACAAGGAGATTATATCAACTTCAAAATCACTTCAGGTGGGGAGGATCGAACAGTCAAAGAAAATTATATTTTACTAGCTAGAAATTAAATCTCATTTCTAAACGAGCCTAGATATTCCTTACAAATCCCAATGCTGAATAGGTGAAACTCCTCAAAAAAAATATATCACCCAAATTGACTTCGGGTCAACGAGTATCAAACACTCATCTTCCTCAGTCTAGACAGTATCCTGAGAAGCAGATAATTCCTCTATAATAGCATTTATTAGGCAGATGGAGATGGAACTCTTATCAACATATGAAGGGATCCTTGGTATTTACAAGACATCACTTTAAAGTGGAGGGCATCCCTAGGGCACAGCTACAAGTTCAGATGGTCAGTGAGTTGATCAAGCACTTAACTTATAAATAGATAGAAGAACTTATCTTCAGATTATTCTCCCCATCCGAATCTTCATCCATTATCCAAATATAGGATAAGTTAATCTGGATTTATACAATGGATGGAAGACTGTTGATGTGGCACATGTGAAACACCACAACTTATGAGAGAGATTGGTGATATGGCACATTTGACACATTTATTACTTACATTCTCCCACTTGGCACATAGGCCACATTAAAGGATAATCTCTCTCCCACTTGGCCCATATGAAAATGGACTTTAAGGATGTTTAAATACTTATATATAGCCATACCGATCACTTTATACTTTAGTTTGCACCACTATACCCAATTCAAAATAGTTAATACATGAATCATGGCAGTGAACAAATTTTATAGGCAAATGTCACTTTCCATGTCTTACAATGTCACTTTCTATCATTAATGAGTTCCTCATATATTATAATATCCTTATGAATGAGCGACCAAATACTCAATTCGGGTCCTACTTATGTCCAAAGGACTATATGTCTTTCTTAAAAAACTTTATGTATACAACTGAATAGAAGATAAATGATAATAAATAATTAAATGCTACAAAAGTTCAAGATCCAAAATGTGTAATATAATATGATAATCACTAAATTACACGACTGATTAACCCCATATGCTCCACATGATCCTTATACACAATAGTTCAAAATCCAAAATGTGTAATACAATAGGATAACCACTAAATTACACAACTGATTATCCCCATATGCTCAACATGGTCCATAAACAAACTAGGTGGTAATCCTTTAGTCATAGGATCAATAATCATCATTTCGGTGTTAATAAGTTGAATAGTCAACACCTTCTTTACAACACGCTCTCTGACAGCGAAGTACTTTATATCAATGTGTTTACTTCGACTACCACTTTTATTATTTATTTCGGTAATCCTTGACTTCTTAGTGTCAACACAACTAGCAAAGTCTGAATCTGAATACCCAATCACCTCCAAATGTTCAGATCGTTTATATTTAAGCATGTACTCCTTAGTTCCTTGGAGATAACACAACACCTTCTTTGCGGCTCTCCAATGCTCCATGCCTGGATCACTTTGATATCTACCTAACATGCCAACTACAAAGGCTATGTCCGGTCTTGTATAGACTTGGGCATATATCAAGCTTCCTACTACTGAGGCATAAGGAATATTTTTTATCTCTTTCCTTTCTAAATCATTTCTTGGACATTGATCAAGACTGAATTTGTCACCCTTGACAATAGGTGCTACCTCAAATGGATAATTTTGCATTATGAATTTGTCATCCTCGACAATAGGTGCTACCCCAAATGCATAATTTTTCATTCTAAACCTTTCCAAAACTTTGTTAATATAGGCCTTTGAGACAGTTCCAATAAACCTTTTGATCTATCTCTGTGAATCTCTATGCCGAAGACATAAGAAGCTTCACCTATATCCTTCATATCAAAGTTTTGTGAGAGAAACTGTTTGACCTCATGTAGCAAACCTAAGTCATTACTTGCAAGTAAAATACCATCCACATATAAGATTAAGAATAAAATTTGCTCCCACTAATCTTTAGGTATATACATTGATCCATAATGTTATCTGTAAACCCAAAAGAAGATATTACATTGTGAAACTTTAAATATCATTGGCGGGAAGCTTGTTTTAGCGCATATATGGATTTCTTTAGTTTACAAGCCAAGTGACTACTTTTGTTTAAAACAAAGCCTTCAGATTGCGACATCTACACTTCTTCTTCTAAATCTCCATTGAGGATCGTAGTTTTCATATCCATTTCATGTAGTTCTAAGTCATAATGAGCGACTAATGCCATGATGATACTAAATGAGTCCTTCTTTGAAACTGGAGAGAAGTCTCGTGGTAATCTAAGCCTTTATTTTGAGTGAACACTTTGGCTACAAATCGAGCCTTATTTATTTCTATATTACCTTTTAAGTTCCTTTTGGTCGTATAGACCCATTAACAGCCTATGGCTTTGACTCCTTTAGGCAAATCGACGAGATCCAAGAGTTGATTACTAGCCATAGAGTTCATCTCATCTTTCATGGCATCGTACCAAAATATGGATTTATCTCTACTTATGGCTTGTGAAAACATAACTTGATCATCCTCAATTCCAATGTCATAATCAGATTCTTATAGGTACACTATATAGTGAAAAGGCATCACAGATTTCTTTTCTCTTGTCGATCTTCTAAATGGGTTTTCAATAATCTTATTTGGAGTTTGTTGAAAATTACCCTCTATGGCAACAGGTTCTTCATTTAGTGGAAGTGGTTGTTGAATTTGGTGTTCTTCCTCAATGACATATTGTTAAATGTCTTAAAAAACTGGAAACTCATATATATACAGGTAAACAAACTGGATCCTATATTTCCTCAAAGATTAAACTACGAGGATTTTCACCCACTGATGTTGCCATCCTCAAAAAATCTTGTATTTCGGGCTTCAACTATTTTTAAATTATGGGTAGGACAATAAAACTTATATCCCTTGGATCGTTCGACATAGCTAATAAAAAATCCATTGACCGTTCGAGGATCCAATTTCCTCTCTTGTAGATTATATATCCTAACCTCAACTGGACAACCCTAAACATGTACATGCCTTAAACTTGGTTTCCAATCGTTCCCTAATTCAGAAGGTATTTTAGGAACAACTTTAGTAGAAAACCTATTTAAGATGTACACAACAGTTTTTAAGGCCTCACTCCACAGAGATAGCAAAAGATTGGAGTTGCTAATCATACTCCTAGTCATGTCCATTAATGTATGACTCCTCCTTTCGGCTACACCATTTTGATATGGTAAGCCAGGCATCGTATATTGAGCAATTCCTTGTTCCACGAGAAATTTTGCAAATGGACCTAGATTTTGTCTTGTTTCCGTGTACCTCCCATAATATTCCCCACCATTGTCAAATCTAACAATCTTAATCACTTTACCTGTTTATTTCTCTACTTCTACTTTATAAACTTAAACGCATTTGACGCTTCAGATTTCTCAAATAGAAGATATTCATATATCGTGTGTGATCATCTATAAAGGTGATGAAGTGATCATCTACAAAGGTGATGATATATCTCTGACCATTAAAACATGGTGTAGGAAAAGGTCCACATATGTCAGTATGTATGATTTCTAATGTGTTGTAGCTTCTTCTGGCACCTTTCTTGGTTTTGTTGGTATGTTTACCCTTTTTACATTCCACACAAGTACCAATATTAGTAAAATCAAGAGTCTGAAGAACTCCTTCTTTCACTAGCCTTTTAAGTCTTTCAATGGATATATGAAATAATCTCCGATGTGACAATATGGAAGAATTTTCATTCATAATACTTCTTTTTATGCCAACATTTTCAGTTGTACATAAAAGATTGTAATCACAACCAGGATCTAAATGAAGTATATAAACTACCATCTAAAATTCCAGTACCAACAATTAGAGAAATTTTATATAGGGTAAATATATTTTTAGAGAAATTGAAATTAAATCCTTGTGGTACAAGTCTTGAAACAGAAATAAGATTTTTAGAAAATAATCGAATATAAAAAGTTAATCTTATTTCTGTTTCAAGAAAGGTTCCAATAGCTTCCACATGTGAACGCATCTGATTTCCTGTATAGATGCTTTGTTTACATTTCGTTGGCCTCACTTGGTTTATAAAACCCTGCATAGTATTGGCAACATGGATTATAGAACCAGAATCAATCCACCATGTATTATGATTAACACAAAACATATTAGATTTATAACATACCAATGAAATTAGATTACCTTTCTTTTCAAGCCAGATTGATATTTCTTTCAATCCTTCTTCACAAGTCCTTTCTTCATACAGAAAAAATAGTTCGTGGATTTCTTAAATCTAGTTTTATTGACTAACAAGTTCTTCTTTTTGTCATCCTTAGAAGAAACTTCTCCTTTTTTTTGTTTCTTCCCTTGTCCTCTTCTACGAAAGGCCAGATAGACACTCTCTAAACCCTTATGCTTTAACATTTCGTCCTCTTGAACAAGCATCATTGATTTATTACAACGAAGTACAAAAGGAATTAATTCTTTCCTATACAAATGTGTGCTTTATAATCATTTGTTGTGTTGTGGAACTATTTACAAAAGATTTTGACCCAATTTTCACGTTCTTGCCTTGTACAAGTGCAACCCCAGACTTGTACGATATAACGCCCAGCGAGGATGATAGATTATGCGGAACCGAATGCGAGGACGAATCGGTTTTGCGGAACCGGGGTGAGACAAGTTGGTATTAGAGCACTGTTTAAAGTTCCTTCGATTTCAAAATTTGGTTTTTATGTGCAAGTTTTCAAATAATAAAGACTTTTCCAGATGATTTGCTTTTCGATAGTGCTGCATGTGATTTCGCCGTAAAGTTTTTCGATACTCAATTTCGACTGAGTCAATCGAAATTGAGTATGGAAAAACTTTACAGCGGAATCGATCATTGGACTTAGCAAGCCTTTCTTCCTCTTGAAAACACATTATCAATAATTCATTTATAGACCATTTATCTTTACATGTGTTATAAAAAAATTTAAATGGTTCAAATTAAGGTGGAAGAGAATTAAGTATGAGATGGACAAGGAGTGACTCAGAAATCTTAATCTCAAGCGACTTTAGTTGTGCAGCTATGTCCCCCATTTTCATAATGTGCTCACTTACCTAAAGTACCATTATAATTACTAGATGACATATCTTTCATGAAGGTGCTAGCCAATGCCTTATCCGAACTTGCAAATTGTTCCTCAATAGATTGAAAATACTCTTTAACTTTAGTGCTTTTCGGAATGTATCCCCTAATGCTTTTCCCAATGTGAGACTTGACAAGCATCAAACTTAGACGGTTGGATCGCTCCCACTGCCCAAATGATATTTTCTCAGTTGGGTACTTGTTTCGGTTGGAAGAGAGGGTTCTTCCACACGGAGTGCCAAGTCTAGATCCATGCACCCTAATGTTAGGAGAATTTGCTCCTTCCAATCCTTATAATTGTCACCAATCAGAAATGGAAGACGAGATGAATCACCCGATAAATAAGTAGATAAAATTTCTGCAAAAATATACTATATAATGCTTACTAACATGAAATGAAACAAATAAGTTTAAACTTTATTGAAAATTTAACCCACGTGAAAATTTTCAAATATATATCAGTATGTCATTGTAACCTTCCTACGGGTAAAAGTTACAACACAATTTGATTATAATAAAACTTTGTAATGAAATAAATAGATTCAAGACATTAAAATTAAAATGACTCTATACCTTTGAGCATTTAGAATAATTTCAAATAACGTCTCATCTACAATTTCAATTTAAATTAACCCTTACAATATGTGACTTTCCTGTGGGGCCAAGTCATTTTCTTTATTGTTAATTTCAAATTATTTTGTCATTTAAATTCTCAAGAATTAAGATGCTTTGGCTACTCTAAAATCAAGAAAATATATAATCTATATAATGACAATATTTCAATGGCATATAATTTATGACTGTAAATCAGATATTTTGTATGAAAAATGAATCGTAAGTATTTTAAACATAAAGGTCACAAAAATTAAACTGACGACAAATGATCATGTAGAGCCTGGAAAACTTCTTTCTATTACCTGAACAATAAGACTCAGAATGCAAGTTCTCCTAAAGTACTCTCATACAATATGACTTGAGAGATGAACAAAATTCTATATATGTACACGTATGCAAAACCAAGAAATTGATGCTCTTACATAGTGCAACTCATTAAGTATAACTTGGTGACCGCTAAGTGAGATATTCTCATTCAGCAATAATTATAATGTTAGTTTTTCAATCACAAATTAGATAAATAATAAGTGGTTACTGATAGATAAATAATTACATTCTGACTCAGAATGTAATTAGCATGTTATTAGGGAGACTGCCATATCAGACAATTAACCATAGTGTATGTGTCCACACACAGAAAGTAACAAAATTGGTTCAGAATATTCATCAGAATGTTCATGCAAATTTTGCAATGGCAATACTGATTGATTTGAAGAAGGAAGACGTAAATATGCATACCAATACTGGGAAAATATTAAAGAATGTAAAAACAATTGTAAAGGAGTAAGAGAATATACAACTAATGCATGTTCAAGTACTGCCAACGCACAATATATGACAAATGATATTCGTTTCCCAAATAAAAATTGTTAAAGCTACCAACTTTAAGTGAAACAAATGATTATGGCAACAAATATATATGCTAAAGAGACAGTATATGCTTAGTTCAAATTGCAACACAATACTGATAGGTCTTTATACATGCTGAATACACATGAAAATGTTTGAACATCCTTAAGAAGACTAAGAATAGGATGAGCCAGAACTTGTTAATTGCTTTAATTATCATGTACAAACTAAATATAATGTAAGTTCATTTAGATGGGAATGAGAATTTTTAAGTACGTAGTAAAACCTACCATGTCAGGAAACTACCAATTCATTTGGCAAGACATAAAAGTAAATATCCTTTTATGTCTATAATCAACATGTTAGTTTACGGCCCATAGCTTTTGCTCCAACTCTTCCTATTCCTAAGGGAAGTTACTAACTCTTCTTATTCCAAAAGGGAAGTTACCAACTATTTGTGTTCCTAAGTGGAAGTTACCACTTTTTTATGAAGTGGCAACATTATGAACAAGAGCATGATGGGAAGATCAATTTTCTATATAAAGGGTTTTGGTCCCCAAGCTAGACACACACTTCTAAAGATTACACCATTAAAAATTGAGAGTTCATAGTTTTGAAGTCCAAACCCAGGAGAAAGAAGAAAGAAGAAAGAAGAGAGTACTAGAGTTCATCCATTGTTGAAGCAAAAATGGCTGGAGGTTAGATTTATTGGAATATTGTTATTTTAATCCTTTTGTTTATTTCCGCATCTAGGATCACATTGAATTACACAACATCCTTCATTGAAGCTACCATTTGATAGGTGTCATCACGAAGAACGAGAGATTATATATATATTTAACAACATGATTGAAGGAGGCTCTGATACCAAATGTTAGAAATTTAATACGGAAGAAATTAGGAACATACCTACCGTCATAGTTTTCAGATTAATAGAATAGTTGATATCAAGGGTCTTCTCTTCTCTACCAAATCCGAGTCTCTTGTGTTGATGGAATTTCACAAACTAATGTATGAGACAAGTTCATTGGTGAGAATAGGGCCCAAAAGGTCTATTTATAGAAATACCTCTATCCATCAAGAGGTATTATCAAAAGGTACAAATTTAAAAAGATATAACTCTTTATTATAAGGAGTGTTATTTGAAACATAGAGAGATTGGTGACGTGGCACTAATTAACACTATATATTCCATGGCTTACAAAATTCAAGAAGAAAAGAGAAGCGAAATGACATTGGAAGATTGCATTGCCAAGGCTGCCACCTCCCCACTTTGTATACAGCTTATCCGGCCTCCCGTTCTCCGTGCACCAGAACCCTTCATCCACAAACGGACAGTCCCTCGACTCGTAGAGTGGGTAACTCTCATACCACACCCATTTCAGCCACCCTCCTCCTCCACTTTCCAATTCAAAATCCTCGACACGTCGTTACTTCTCGTCATCTTTGGAAGCAGCGGTGGTCTATACTTGAAGCTTAGCCTAGGCAAAGTGAAGAGTAACGCTGCAGTCAGTAAGAAACTCCACAAAACTGAAAAACAAGTGAATGTGAAGTTGGTGAATGCATTTGTAGGTTCTCAGCATCGATGGAACCAATTAGCCGGTTTTGTTTCTTCGGAACTTCAGTCGATGTTAGGACAAACAGCACTCGATGATAACACTGTGAGTTATTAATTAAAGGACCTTAGCTTTAGGTGGGGTACAGTGTTGTTGACCATTAAAACTGAAAAACTTAATTACTTTTTCATAATGGAGAACCAATCTATATGTATGTATATATATATTTGCATCTTTCAAACACACAACTTACATATGTTCTTTGCCCACTACATCCATCATAGGACTGCAGAAGTTCATATATACAGGATGTTAGTGCCAACCCCTTTGATGCAAACGTACACTAAAGTTTCCAAGTTCAAGCAGTTGGGTAAGAAGCCATCATGGCAATCCCACATAAACCCTCCTTAGCATCCACATCCCTCTCCATCCTTATGTAGCCACTCTCACCCCATGATTCCCCCCACGAATTCTTTACCAACCAATACTTAGTTCCATCGCTGGTAGTCCCGTAACCGACTGCGGTCACACCATGATCCAGATCGGTGCCACATTCTCCGGCAAAAACCCCACTAGAGTACAATTGGAAAGCAGAGCCTCCAGCATCGATGGCGACGGAAATAGGTTGGTTGGCAACAGCCTTTAGCAGTGCTGCTTCACTGTTGGCAGTAACATCCTCGAAGCCCTTTATGGTGGCAGCATGGTTGGAATTCTTCTTAGCATTGCAGGTTCCATCGGCAGCCTTGTACGGGTAGTTGGCTTCAGTGGTGAGGCCTTTGTTCTTGATGATGTACTTGAAGGCATCGTCCATAAGACCACCGTTGCATCCTTGGTCAGAGCTGGTGTCGCAGTCAACAAGCTCTTGTTCGGATAAGGAGATGAGCTTCCCGGTGCTGAGCTTGTTGATTCCTTCTGTGGCAGCTACGGCAGAGAATGCCCAACAACAACCTGTATGCATATTTTCAAGATTGGGAATATATATATATATATATATATATATATATGAGCTCTGAACAAGGTACTACTACTACAGCTAGGATTTAAGTAGGTATATATGGTTGCATGCTCACCACATTGGCCTTGATCCTTGATTGGAGTGACTGCACCCTTTGTCCTCCAATCCATGCTTGTTGGTATGTCCGTTGCATTCTCGTACTTGAAGCTTCCCTGCGCCTTGGCTGCTACGATTTTCTTTGTCGCGCTAAAACCATTATGGCTGGTCCTAAACTCCTCATTGGTGAGATCAGCAAATCTATTTGCACCCAACTTGTATTTGTGCTCCCCAGCAGCATTGAACGCTTCAATGAACTCAACGTTGGCCTTAAATATCTCAAATCGGAGTGCTTTCTCTGCCGCATCCTTGTACACTCTCCCATATTGCGCCATCCACCTCTCATACCTTTCCGACATGGACATCTCACTGAGATCACGAGATGCTGCAGACTGGGAAGCCCAAAAGCCAATGATTAGCACGGACAGCCATAGGGATTTACTGCTAGAGAAAGAAGACATGTTAATATTCTTATGATTTATGGTTGAGTAAAGGAGATCCGAACACATGTTACAGTACTCAAATGGCATCTCTATATATATAGGAGTATCTGTCTGTTCTTCTCATGAACTAGCTAGCAGAGGGACTTGTGCCGTGCCGTGGAAATGGTGAGATCATACATACTTGAATGTAAATTTCTTCTTTTAAAATCCGATTGATGACAAAAGGAATCTTGATTACAAGTTCACTGTAGCATATGTCATCCTTAGTTCCATTGCATGGGTGTCTTTACTTTAGAAATGATCAAGAAATTAAAACCAATTACAGCAACGTATTGCACGCTGTTGATCCGATTTTAAAACAAGAATCATTACTTGGTGATTTCCACGGCACGCAGAAGTCCCTCCCAAAACAATTGTAGGTTGGCATGAAAGAACAAAACTCCTTGCATCTAATACATATATTGATGCCATTTTAGTTTCTCACATGTCTTTGGGCTTTACTTCACTACAAAGCATAAGAATACTTAGGGTCCGCTCCGCAATTATAGGGGTAGCGGTGTTTTTAGAGTACCGGTTATGAATGAGTCGATTTTTGGTGGTTTTAAGTAGCGACTTTTAAACCAGTTCAACTTATGCTTGGTAATTTATTAACCATAGTTTTGAGAGTTTTTTACACGAATAAAATTTCCTATATGTCCATATAAAAATAAATTAATAGAAATACACAAAATAATAGAAACGTCTCGATGAAAGTAGGAGAAAAGTTTGGATATTTGATCAAAATAATGGAAACTCATGAAATAATAGAAACGTCTAGATGAAAGTAAGAGAAAGTATAAGAGATTTTAACAACTTACCGGAGAAATTAGTCATAGTTTGGAAGAAGTAGAAGAGAAACACAGATGAAAAATAAAAAAATATGGTAAGCTATTAGTAATTATAATTATATATTTTTGACGAGGATATAAATGTAATAAAATAATAAAATCGCTCAAAACCCTTCGATTTTTGGTGTTTATAAAGGCATCCAAAATTACATTACACCGATTTTGGAGAATTTTTGAGCCACTCAAAATCAGTGCCCAAAAAAAAATTAAAAAGCAACAGTTTTTAAAACACTTCATAAACGGTCGGTTCAGAAATACCCCAAACCCAGTGAATACACCATTACGAAGCAATCCCTTAGGGTCTTCTTGGCAATTGAAGGGGTAGCAGTTATGAGGTATTTTTAGAATACCGGTTATGAGGGGTCCAATTTTTTGTGGTTTTAAGTATCGACTTTTAAACCAGTCCAACTCAGACTTGATAATTCATTAACGAGCGGTTCTAAAAGTTTTTTTTTACACAAATAAAATTACATATATGCCTATATATAAACAAAATGGTCCCGAGCACGGAAACTGCCACTGATTCCACGCCTCTGATCAGGATGTATAATTTCATAATTTATCAAAAATAATAGAAACACGAGAAATAATAGAAAAGTCAGAATGAAAGCAGGAGAGAGAGAGAGAGAGAGAGAGAGAGAGAGAGAGAGAGAGATTTTAAAAACTTACCAAAAATGGAGCCAAAGTTTGGAAGAAGTACAAGAGAAACACATATGAGAAGAAGAAATAAGATAGGATATTAGTAGTTATAATTATATATTTTTGGTGAGGATATAAATGGAATAAAATGATAAAATTGTTCAAAACCTACCGATTTGGGGTGTTTACAAAACCACCCAAAATTATATTATACCGGTTTTGGGAGATTTTTGAACCGACCATAACTAGCGTCTCAAAAAAATTAACAAACAGACGGTTTCATAAACGATTTTTATTCATGCATCTACAGATACAATATGAAAGAATTAAACTGGAATTGTATGAATGTATTAGACCTAGGCTCTTCTTCATATTCCTCACATAAATAAATTGATAGATATATCCTACTTGTTAAATTAAAACACTTTTGCTACTTTATACAAACCATTATATAGAAGTCACTTCCATTAAATATGCATAGCTTTAATTAGGAAAAACAAAAGAAAAAACATTGTGTTCTGATGGGTAATAAAGATTGAATAATTGGTTACAGAACATGTAATAGTTTACATCCATAAGACCATGCTTGTCTATTTTCCAATCTTGATCTTGGATCGGATCGAACCAATCACACCTGAATAACACGATCTTAGCAAACTCTGTTTTATAATTAAATGTCAACTCTACAATCTCCCGTAAGATGTCATAAAAATTATTGCCTGGATCGAAATCTTTATAGCTCGAAGATCTGGTACACAAACAATATTTTTTTGTAGAATCGAGATCCAAGAAAATGTCTCTTATCGGGGCTTTTGTAGACTTGAACCTAAACCCATTCATATGGTAGCTTGGCCAGATTTTGACGACATAAATTGGTCCCTTAGCTAGAGCTCTAATTTCTCATGCTTGGTAATTTATTAACCACGGTTTTGAGAGTTTTTTACACGAATAAAATTACCTATATGTCCATATAAAAATTAATTAATAGAAATACACGAAATAATAGAAACGTCTGTATGAAAGTAGGAGAGAAGTTTGGATATTTGATCAAAATAATGGAAACTCATGAAATAATATAAACGGCTAGATGAAAGTTGGAGAAAGTATGAGAGATTTTAATAACTTACTGGAGAAATTAGCCATAGTTTGGAAGAAGTAGAAGAGAAACACAGATGAAAAATAAAAAAATATGGTAAGCTATTAGTAATTATAATTAAATATTTTTGATGAGTATATAAATATAATAAAATAATAAAATCGCTCAAAATGCTTCAATTTTTTGTGTTTATAAAGACACCCAAAATTACATTACACCGATTTTGGAGAAGTTTTGAGCCGGTCAAAATCAGTGCCTCAAAAATTTTAACTAGCAGCAGTTTTTAAAACTCTTCATAAACGGTCGGTTCAGAAATACCCCCAAACCAGTGAATACACCATTACCAAGCAGTCCCTTTGGGTCTTCTTGGCAATTGAAGGGGTAGCGGTTATGAGGTATTTTTAGAGTACTGGTTATGAGCAGTTATGAGGGGTCCAATTTTTTGTGCTTTTAAGTATCGACTTTTAAACCAGTTCAACTCAGGCTTGATAATTCATTAACGAGCGGTTCTAAAAGTTTTTTTTTACACGAATAAAATTATCTATATGCCTACATATAAATAAAATTGTCCCGAGCACGGAAACTGCCACTCAGTCCACGCCTTGATCAGGATGTAGAATTTCATAATTGATCAAAAATAATAGAAACACATGAAATAATAGAAAAGTCTGAATGAAAGAAGGAGAGAGAGATTTTAAAAATTTATAAAAATTAACAAGTAGAAGTTTTCTTAAACGATATGTTTAAAAAACACCAAAGCCAATAAAAATACGGTTACCAAGCAGTCCCTTAGTATTCAAAAATTAACAAGCAAACATGTCTTCTTTCTCTACCAGCAATACAAGGTTAGGACACAATACTGCCAGGACATGCCAATGGAACACATATTTGTGTGTCGAGATAATGTTCCGTTAACCAAGCTCATTTTAGTGTTCAAGTTTAGCTCGTTAACCAAAGACAAGTTTAGCTGAACTTTTATCGAGCTGAGTGAAGTCAAAGCTTGTGAACTTCGCAGCGTTCTTACGTTCCCTTAGGGATACCCCTTTCCTAGACTCCTCGTGTACTCCTTCCCTTTTCCTATTGCATTTCGTGCTTGGTGCATCGTGGTCAAAACCATACTCATCATCTGCCATTCTGGATAAACTGTATAGTTTGTTCTGTATTATTTTCTGAGTAAGATGCAAATCAGCATCATCTACCCTTTTCACTAGAATTTTCCCTTTGAAAAATCAGCATCATCTACCCTTTACACTAGAAATTTGTCTCTGAACAAACCTATAGTCAAGAGAGCAATAAGATAAACAAATTGCATTTTTTAACATAACATATTCTATACAAATGTCTTGGATTCGACACATTCTATCAAATAAAGTTGATAAAATGATAAATTACTATTGTTTAAATTTGTATTTTTTCGACTTATCCATTGGCCTTCACCAAGCTTTTTTCTGCTTCTTTATAATTGGATCATGGTTTGTTTAATTAATGCTAAACTATATATGAAGCATGGAGAAAGCCCGACACATCACACCACTAGGCAGCCTACAAGGTTAGGATGCAATACCGCCAGCACATACCAATGGAAATCATATAATTGTGTGTCTAGTCTAGATATAACTTATAAGAATTAACCTAGAATTCTATGAATGTTTTAGACCTCTGTTCTACTTCATATTCCTCACAACAAATAAATTGATAGATATATCCTACTTGTTAAAATAAAACACTCCTGCTGTTATTTACTACGTTATACAAATCATTAAATTGAAGTCATTTCCCTTAAAGTTACAAATTTTAATTATAAAAAAACAAAAGAGAAAACATGTTCGGTGTTGTGTTGGGTATAAAGATTGTATAATTGGTTACATAACATATAATAGAAAGAATAGCTTAATTAAGACATTTATGTGCAGGGCTGACCCGTAGGGTTGCATTGCCCTCGCTAGAGCTAATTTTGGTTGTACCTTGGCCCTTATTGATGTATATATATGTTTATGTTGAGTTTGGGGTGGACTGACTGTAAGGAAAACAAATGGCCTGAGGGGTTGCCCTATAAAGGGGGTTGTCCAAGCCCGAAATCTTGTCAAACTAATCCATGAGCTGGCCCTGATTATGTGATGTGTTGCGGATAGATCAAGTATAGAAAAATAGATAGCATGAACGTAAAAAATAAATTAGCTCTCATACAAAAGATTTAAGGTACAAAAGCCTAAAATAGAGAAAACCACCCATAGAATAGTGATAAACCACTTTATATGGACAAGGGTACAAATGAGATTACCCTCTACAGAACAGATAGGGGATATTTATAACCTCAAAATTACATAGAATAAGGAACAAAATTCATAATCCTAATAAGAAAACAAGGATTCAAGGTATCCCAACAAATCTCCACCTTGGCTTAAATGCCTGATGTGAACATCAGACTACGCTTCTGCTCAGATGCCTTGTATAGGGCTAATTCCAACTGTCAACATTGAGCAAGTCCAAAAAAACATGAACTTGAGAATATGTACGAGTTTTGAAATCAAATTAGTTGGATTTTCCTCGGTGTTGACCTTCTCGATCTTGAACCTTTACACCAAACAGATAAAGTGGTATCTTTTGTTGATATGTTTTGTTTGATGAAGAAATATATGATCTTTTGCTTTGACAAGTAAACCACAGCCTGAATATCACAATACAGAACAACCTGCTCAAGATGAAATCCCAGATCGCTTACCAATGCTTTTAACCAAATGCTTTCGTTTCTTTCATCATTGCCAAGTACTCCTTTTGTAGTTTAGCCTTCCAACTAATGATAAAACCCACCAAAGTAAAGACATAGTCGTGATTAATCTCCCTCCGTCAAGATTTCCCATATAGTTTGAGTCGAAGTATCCAACTACTTCGAATAAGTATCTATGCCTCCATGAATAATTCCCACTTTTGCCATTTCCTCCAGCCACTTGGCCTCTTCCCAATGTGACTTAACATATTTGACAGTAAACCTAATGACTACGCTAACAAAGTGTGTAATATCGCGACGAGTATAAACCATAACATACATCAGGCTTCCCGTTGCGGTAGGAAATATGAATCAAGACATCTGATCGTCCTGGGCTTCTGATTTAGGTGTATTTATCGCCAAAAAATAAAAGTTCTCGGCTAATCAAGTACTCACCTGGCTTCGAATTTGACATACTGAATCAGTCCAACAACTTACCGATGTAGCCCTTTTGTGACAAGAAGAATATACGATTCTTACGGTTGCTCATAATCGCCATACCAAGAATCTTCTAAGTTGCCCCGAGGTCTTTCTTAAACTCACTACTGATTAGCACCTTAAAATTTTGAATTATCTTGAGGTGTGATAAATATGTCTCTACGTAAAGTAGCAAATAGTATATGAATCATCATCAATCTTCTTTTGATAAATACAAGTATTATATGGACTCCTAATATATATAGTCATTCTCTACCATAAACAGATCAAAACACTTCTTCCATTGCCTTGGTAACTGCATTAATCTGTATAAGTACTTCCACTGTCCACATGATCCTCCTTATCGTGAACTGTGAACACCTATGGCTAGCTCATTATGATGTCCTCTTCCAACTCTCTATGAGGAAAGATTGTCTTCACATCAAGGTACTCCAGATCATCATGTGATATAATAGCTAGTAGAACCTAGGATAAAATGTCTTACAATGGAAGATAAAATCTTGTTATTATCCATGACTTCTCTTTTATTGTAGCCTTTAGCTACCAAACGAGTCGTGTATCTTGAGAACCCTAAATTCTTCGTCTATACCAATTTATATCCTATTATATTCCTTCCTTCTTGTGGTAGAACATGATCTAAGTCTGATTCTTGGGAAGCAAATCTTATCTCTTTACCCATCACAATAATCCCTTGGCTGGATATTTTTATCAAAATAGCAACCAGTATATAAAGGGATTTGTAGACTCGACCTTTTCTACTACATTGAGTGTGTATGATACTAGTTATTCATAACCATATTTCTAATAAGGATCATGGATTTGTCAATATGGACTATCCGTGACAATTTTGTACGGTGCCTTTTGCTATTATTATTGTCGCAGTTGCAACTCCTGTGGATATGTGCCATATGGATCCACCTGAATCGATCATAATATTTTCATGTTAAACTCTACTTGCTTGTTAATGTCCTCTCTTGATACCTCAAACTCCTTTCATAGATGAATCATAGACTTCTCATCAAATTGCATTTTCCAACTAATTACCACTTTAGAACTTGCACCAAAAAAATTGTAGCCTTTTGTACCTACTCCATAACCCAAAAATAACTACTTCTTTTCCATTGCTTCCAACTTTCCTTCACTAATATGATAACACACATTCAACCAAATATATAAGATAACTGTACTTAGTCATTTTTTGGGCTATACCTCGATAGTAGTTTTGCAATCAATGGTTGTTATTGGAGAGAAATTCACGAAGTTAAATGTATTGATAACCTCATCCCAAAATTCTTTCGACAAGCCATCATTAGAGGTCATGTGTCGAACCCTCTCCAATTGTTCTGCTATATTATTCTAATTTGAATTTTCTTTTATAGTATGGCGGTAAGCAATGCCTACATCCTCGTAGAACTCGTTAGAACATAATTACATACCATTGTCAATAAAAAAGTGTTTGATCTTCTTTATGTTCTTCTACCATACCAGAATAAGGAAAATTAGCAACGCAGGAAAGCATCTCCAAATGTCAAAAATACGTCGCTAATACCTAGTAGCGACGTATTTAGCAACGTTTGGACTTAGTCGCAAAAAGCTAGTCGCTGATCAGCACAACGTCAAAAAATATCATTGTAGCGACATAATTTAGCGACGTTACAAAGTCGCAAAAATGGCCAAATTTGTGTCACCAAATTTGTGACATTTAAATTTGGCCGGTAAATGTGGATAAATTTAGCGACTACCTGCGACATAATCATCGACGAATAGATTACATGGCCAAAATTGTCATATCAACAATATTTAATAACATCTAGTGACGATCAGCGATGCCATAAAAGTTTAGTGACGTCATTAGCGACGCGTAAGGACATCACTAAATATCACTAAACGTCGCTAAACATCGCTAATATTGATAAATAAGAAATAAGAGTTTAGCGACGTGTATGGACGTCACTGAACATTACTAAACGTCGCTAATATTGACAAATAAAAAATAAATAAATGAATGCCTATAATATCACAGTATAACATGCCTGTAATATCATATTTCAACTAAATAAACAGACCCGCAGCATCCCTTCGTTGAATTTTCTTGGTTTGTCGACCCCTTCGGTGAAAAACTCAACACCGATACAATAACACAACAACAATGATAAAATAAATGAATAAAAAGACAAGTTTAATGCCCGAATATAGTCATACAATATCCAGTCACACAATAAAAATATACAAATAAGTCACACAAATAAAAGTGTACAAATAATAAGTACAAACTCCCATGAATGGGCAAATACACACATGTTAAAAAAACTACTACTGATCAAGAGGAGGAGCCACGTCGAATCTGAGAAAATAGTGGGTCAAACTGCTCATGTGTAAGCGTCACGGAAACTAATGCAGTAGTCGATGTAGATGACGATACAGGCAGACCAGTAGGACTTTACTTCTCTAACTCTGTTAGTCTAGCATCGCAAGTATCCATGATAGATAACAACCTCCTAGTATTATGTTCCACTCTCTCTCCCATCTGAAGATGTGATGCCAGAATCCTCCATAGTGTAGCGCCTACGGTCTCCACTCGCTCATTCATCTCAATACGTGATGCCTGCATCATCGATAGTGTAGTGCCCATGGTCAACTGTGACTCCCGCAGAAACATCACGTTATGCTCTATAGACAAAGCCAGATCCCTCAGCTCAAAGATGCTACGCTCCAGCGATTCAAAATATGCTATGAGAGTCACATCGTCCGTCTATGGCTTCGACTGCACCATAATCCTCTGCATTAACTCGTCACGCAGAGATGCGATCTGACGGTCAACTCTCTCTTGGGCTCGCTACGACTCCTGGGAGGGTTGTGGTGTATGCACATCAGCAGAGGGTGTCCTAGAGGACTGTGACTCAACATAGGCGTCGTATAATCTCGTACTGTAGTGCGTACCCCTATGCAGACCATCAATTTCTCTTATCCATAACTCATCATCCGATAGAGCTGGGTGGGCCGGGGATTGCGAGAAACTACCCCCATCTCCCTGTGTGGGCTCGGTCGACTCTTCGCGGGGCCTCCTATACTCATTCTAGAAAATTGAATATCTATCGATAAGCGTACTACTTACTATATATCTTATGTACTTATTACTAATTAAATATATTTTTTGCTAAGTTATATCAAAATTAACAAAACATAAGTGTAATACATACGTAGCTCTGCGTCCCCCTATCTTCGATAAGTTGTCCCCCTTCCTATGTGTGGCGAGGAACATTGTCACCATATTTGCGTCCTCACCCCTCTGGACCTGTTAAGAAATATATTATTTATTATTAAAATAAAAAATTATGACACGATGATTAAAAATAGTACGTATACAATGGAAGACGTACCAAGTGACAAAAATATTTTGTCATTGGGATTGACCCACATACCACTTTCTCGCCCTCTGTCGAGCCGCCTTGGCCTTCTCTAACTTTTCCCTATACCTATTATCGTTGAATCTAGCCCTCACCACAGTCACTGCTCTAGCATGATCCAACCTTGGATCGATTTTTCTTCGCGATCATGAACCTTCTGGTCATTCATAGCATCATAGATCAGCTTGGCGGTGAAAGAAGGAAATTGTTGCTCGATTTGTGCAGCCCAATATCGTGGATAGAAATATGTTCTCTACAAGAAGTACAATAGTAAGTTATAAAATATTAACATAAAAATATTACTGATGCTAAAATCTAATATACTTTTATCATGAAGTACCCAAACCAGAACGCATTTCTCTCTTCCGAGGCATCCGAGTAGTTTATCCAAGGCCTACCATAGTTTTGCCTCAGAAAATATCCCAATGCTCTCTGTACCACTGGGGGATAATATCTATATATATATATATATATATATATATATTGATAATTAAACTCATTAAAACGTGAATATATATATATATATATATGTATAAGAAACAAATAACTAATTAATTTACTTTGTACGGTCATAGGTCCAAATCTCCATTCTCGTCTCATTCGGCGGAGCGCACAGAAGATCGTACTGATATGGAGACGTAGTCGTCTCGACGCCATATTCTCCTCTGGCTTCATGGTACTGTCAGCAGCAGGAACACTGGACAGAGCAGGAACACTAGATGGGATACTCTCGGGGCTGGAACCACTGGTCCCAGGGGAACTGCTGGTCCCAGGAGTACTTCCACGTGCGATCATTGCAGTCACAGTCTGAGGTACTGCTGGTCGATAGTAAGGAGTACTCGGGGACGAGGTTCATGAAGGAGTATCTGTAATCGATGCTGCTAATGACTTTATTACTTGAAGACCTTGAACACATTGATCTTCTACTTCACGATAAAAACCAAAACCATCATTGAGTAGTCATAAAGTCAATAAAAAAATATATCTTATGCGGCCCTTCAGTAGACCAAAATAAGGACCCCAGACATCTAAGTAGATGTAATCAAGCGTCAATTTGGTCAGATGTGCCATTTTGGTACACTGAGTTTGGTGTTGCTAGCCGAATATGCAGTACTCACAAAGGTCGATCGCCCTCTTATGGTTGCCTTTTTCTGACATATGAAGATTTGTCAAGGGATGATACCGTAATCAATCTTCTGACCATCTTTCCCTACAAGATATACAAGCTTCTTTCATTGTCTCCCCTCATCGTCACTAAAGTAACTTCTCAACCTTCAATAATGACTAATGACCTCAGGAATCGAGAAAACAACAAAATAAGATTCTTCTTTAGGTCAAGGACGTGTTGAACATTAGTAAGTATCCTGATGAGGCATGCATCATGATCCATCCTTGGATCGATTTTTCTTCATGATCACGAGCCTTCTGGTCATCCATAGCATCACAGATTAGCTTGGCGGTAAAAGAAGGAAACTGTTGCTCGATCTGTGCAGCACAGTGTCGTGGATAGAAATATGTTCTCTACAAGAAGTACAATAGTAAGTTATAAAATATTAACATAAAAATATTACTGATGTTAAAATCTAATATACTTTTATCATGAAGTGCCCAAACCAGAACGCCTTTCTCTCTTCCGAGGCATCCGAGTAGTTTATCCATAGCCTACCATAGTTTTGCCTCAGAAAATATCCCAATGCTCTCTGTACCAATAGGGCACGATATCTATATATATTGATAATTAAACTCATTAAAAAGTGAATATATATATATATATATGTATATATATATGTATATATATATATGTATATATATATATGTATAAGAAACAAATAACTAATTAATTTACTTTGTAGGGTCATAGGCCCAAATCTCCATTCTTGTCTCATTCGACGGAGCGCACGGAAGATCGCTTTGATATGGAGACGTAGTCGTCTCGACACCATATTCTCCTCTATCTTTGTAGTACCGTCAGCAGCAGGAACACTGGATAGAGCAGGAACACTAAATGGAATACTCTCGGGGCTGGAACTGCTGGTCCAAGGGGTACTGCTGGTCCCAGGAGTACTTCCACGCACGATCATTGCAGTCGCATCTGAGGTACTGCTGGTCGATAGTAAGGAGTACTCGGGGACGAGGATCATGAAGGAGTATCCGTAATCGATGCTGCTAGTGACTTTATTACTTGAAGACCTTGAACACATTGCTCTTGTACTTCACGATGAAAACCAAAACCATCATTGAGTAGTCATAAATTCAATAAAAAAATATATCTTATGCGGCCCTTCAGTAGACCAGAATAAGGACCCCAAACATCTAAGTGGATGTAATCAAGCGTCAATTTGGTCAGATTTGCTACTTTGGTACACTGAGTTTGGTGTTGCTAGCCGAATATGCAGTACTCACAAAGGTCGATCGCCATCTTATGGTTGCCTTTTTCTGACATATGAAGATTTGTCAAGGGATAATACCGTAATCAATCTTGTGACCATCTTTCCCTACAAGATATACAAGCTTCTTTCATTGACTCCCATCATCGTCACTAAAGTAACTTCTCAATCTTCAATACTGACTAATGACCTCAGGAATCGAAAAACAACAAAATAAGATTCTTCTTTAGGTCAATGACGTGTTGAACATTAGTAAGTATCCTGATGATGCATGCATCATGCATCCCAATACGAACTGTGCCAATCTCGATTGTCTTGCATGGTATATTATTGCCCATCAAGATGTTTCTGATGTCCATCTTATCATACGTGACAAACCAATCACGGTTTAGAATTATTTGGTAAGAGGACCCTAAATCTAGTACTTATTCATCTTATGGTATACAACTAATATGACCATTTAAGTTAAACATTATTATTTGACACAACTTAGACCTATACTCATTTCTCGTTACTCCAAGGTTAGTAATTTCTTGGATGAAAAAGTTGTAAAGTTGTTTACATGAGCATTACCAGTTTGGAAAAACCTCCATGATAGGTCTTAGAAAATATAAATAAAGATCAAACACATGTTACAAATTAGTGCATACTATGCATTATCAGTCCTATTCTTGAGGAAAATAAGGACTTAGTTAGTTAGCTGACTTAGTCCATCTATTTGATTTAGTCATCAATTTATGTAGGATTTAGTAGTTAGTTGAATAATTTCAACAAAAGGTTTTGCAAAACTCGGTCCAAGTATGTAAGTATTGTTTGGGAAGAAATAGTATATATGTGCTATAACTACAATTTTACTATTACTACTTAAGTTAAGTGTTTCTTTTGCTTTTTCTTTTTTGCTAAAAAATACTTCATTTATAAATATGCTCAGTAAATGTTGGCTATATCATGAAAAATATGAACAAGTGTACATAATGGTGTTTCTTCATACAACCTAGAAGATGCAATTTATATATTATAAACCAGTGAATGGATTGTCATTCCTCGATTACGTAAAACAGAAGGTTGCCACTGGGTGTGATACCCTACAAGCCTGAATTTACGCTTGTACAAGGCGTGCTCTTGCTCATTTTATAAACATATATTTTTAGAGAGGGTTGCAGCAATCACAGAGAAATTGAATAAACACATTGGAAGAAAAATATTCTTTTATTGATAAGTTTTCTTGTGGAAACATAAGACCCTCAACCGACCGAGTAGAAATGACATAATTGGCTTACATCTTACAAAAATATTGAAATGAGATACAATGTTGCTCCATACATCATATCTCTTATTAATTAAATAAAACTCATAAAACGCCTTCAGCAAAAGTCTTTTTCTTCACTTGGAATCTGCAAGTGCAAGGCTTCTAAAGTGTCGGACCTAAACTTTCAACATCGTTGGGAAGCATCTAAGTCCTCAGCACCTGAGGATGCCCAAAACATGGGTCGGTATATTGTCGTGTACTAGTAAGTGATTGTAACCAATCTGACCTAAAATCATCACTAAATAAATATGTGAAAGCAATATTTTATAATATTGGTTTTGCTATGTTTCCTTAAGTTCAATTAATAGTTCATGTAGTAAGAACATAAGAAAATCATAATAATTTATAACCATTCGGTGATTCTTACCTATGGTCGTTCAACCATCCATGTAATTGAGTAATAACTTACTCTGCCTACACAAGACATTATTACTTATGATTTTTGTCTATATTATGGTTACTGGCCGAGCCATTACGACATTCCTGGATTTTGACGCCCCTTTTTGTCCAGGAAGATAGCCTCACTGAAGGTCCAAATTTTTTTATGCTAGTACATCAATACCCTTGCTCCCCCAAGGGCGAAGCGGTTCTATGGCCTTGGTACACCGCTTCGAGGAAACTTTCTCTTGTGCATAAGTTGTCTATGACTATGCATATTAAACTTTTCTAATAAAAGAATATACTATGCATGTACACCTAACATGATAAGATATGCCATAATTCTCATTTTATTTTCTCGAATAGTAGCTTCTATAATAGCACCGATTGATAAATTTATGATTATTTATCTTTTTGCATTTCTTGCTAGGTATCATTGATCTATTTTGTTAAGCGTAGAGACTAAAGGATTCATCGAATGATCGAAGTCACTCACTAGTGGATGAATTGCTGAGAAAGAGAGATCTTCCATAGGACTTTAGGCCCTTCTCACTCACTCACCTGCATTTGCAGAAACAATGAATCAAAATTCATCTTCTTCTCCTGTCAGAAATTTGATATGAATATGAGATGTGTATTTATAAATATATTATATACTGTGTTCTTAATGTTGAGCTAGTAGACTTGACCTAGAAGCCCAGTAGATGAGCACCTGACCGAAATGTAGGGTTATGAATTTAATTTATATTATTTAGGATTTAATTATTGAGGTTGTAATCAATTATCGTAATTTTATTTAATTATTGCGCCTTGCCATTGCTTCGAAATTGGAGCGCTACCCTAGCTTTTGTCTTCAACAAATTTCATAATCTTCCCTAGACGTGCCCGCCTGCCATTCTGACATTTTCGTAACTCAAAATTATGCTCTCTTGTACTTCATTTAAGCCGCACAATATTCGTCACGGACGTTTATTTATGTTCTAAATAAAATCCAACTTTGTATCGTTGTGCGTTCCAATCAAAATTGGAAACACAATCTCGACCATTTCGTGCAACCCAAATTAGGGTAATATTCTGTTTTGAGTCTTCTTCACTAATAATATTTGTGGCCCAACCTAATTTTAGCCCCATGTATTTCTAATTAATTTTAGAACATCACTTGCATTTATTTCTATTTAAATTGGGGATACCAACTTTGAGTAATCCAGTTTTAACCTAATTTAATCCAAATGCCCCCAGTAAATAAGCCCATACAAAACACACAATATCCCCTCACCCTACAAAACACCAAATACCAAATTGCCCACCAAATTTTTATCATTTCATGTGTCTGTGCAAATGCCCAAATTTAAGGGGGCTCATTTGCAAATATTGTATTAGGTGTCAACACCCCATTGGTTCAAACCAAATGGAGAGCCCTAATATTTGACTAGTCAACAACCCTCATCCTTGCATGAGTAAATTCCTCATGTTAAATCCTGACCACCCATTCAAAATGGGAGCATCATCACCACTCATTCCCACTCACCACCTCCTATTTAATGCCTCCTCAGTGCACTCTTCCCAACCATGCCCTAATCCCCAAACCTAGGAAAGCCCCCACCTTTCTCTTACCTCCCTCCTCACTCAACCGTAAGAACTTTTACATTTTTCATTTATCCTTTCTTCTTCTCTTTTTTTTCTTCTTCTTCTCCTCCTATTTTTAAATAAAAAGGTAGGGGGGAAATACACCAGCTCCCCACTGTTCACCGGGCCAGCCACGGCCACCCAGTCCGGCGTCGACCAGCTCCTTCCCTGCACTCGGCTTCTCCACCCGCCTGACCCACAGTCCATCTCCGTCGGACTCCACCTCGAGCCGGCCTCGCCACGAACATAACCACCACCTCTTCCCGAGCTCTCTTCTCTAGCGCTGCTACTACGGCACCGGCCACGAATATCACCCCGCCGAGGACCCCGCTCCACTATCCACCGCCTCGTCACCATTAACACCGGCCATCTCCCCCTCAGTCGAGTCCCCGGTCGAATCCCTCCGACCTCCCTCTGCCTCGTCCCACCGGCCACGAGCACCACTGCAACCTCCCACTATTCTTCTTCGACCACTCTCTCCTTCCTCCTTCCTGCATCCCCCGGCACCACTACCATCAGAGCTATCACCACTACCACCATCAGAATTATCATCACAACCCGATCCACCACCACTCCACCAGTGCCACCCCGAGTCCCCTACTCCGTCCATCACCTCCGGAGTTCCCACCATTTCCAGTCGACAACAGCCACCCCGAGCAGCCTCGACCCAACCACCTCCTCGTCGTCGTCCTCGTCATCGTCATCGTCGTCGACGTCTTTGCCGTCGTTGTGCACGCGCACAGGTTCGATCCTCTCCTCGCGTACACGTACGCGTGTACGTATGTATGTGTGTATGTATGCATGTATATATGTTGTATTAGTAGGATTCGTATATATATACGCATATACATATATTTAGTGTATTTCTCTATTTATATATACATATTCAATATTAATATATCCGTATATATGATATATGTTAATATGTTCGTATTAGTATATATATATATATATATATATATATATATATATATATATATATATATATATATATATATATATATATATATATATATATATATATATATATATATATATATATATATATATTCCTTGTATACGTATAAATATTGGTTGTATATATATAAAATATGGTATGTATATTTTTAAACATAAATATATATATATATATATATATTATATAATTCTATTAGTATATATACACTTATATATATTTTTGTACGTAATTATTGGTATACGCATATATATGTATTATATTTAATTAATGATATATGTCTAATTAAGAATGTATTAGGTGACCCGAGTGTAATTACGGATACCTCGTAATTACATTGACCTGCAACCCTGTAATTGTTAGAAAACTGCCACATGTACACTGACGTACTGGCAAGCCCTGTATTATTTTGACCGTCTGTCTTGCACAGCAATCACAGACGCGACACCCGCGCAATCAGACGTGCACTTGACCCTAGTTGACTAGGTGCCATACCTGGCATAGCCCCTGAGTTTAATGTATTTGTGATCGTGTTAGTGTAACGTCTGATGTAAAATTATATTTTATGATATGTCTATAGGACTGTTGGATCATCCGGACGATACTCTGGGACAGGACATTGGTATTACTAGCTAAAGACATAAGGCGAGTACATTCTCTGATAGTTTCTTATTTATGATATCCCCTATGTTCATTGTATCTAGTATAAATATCCATATTCTTGACATGATGGTTACACGGATTGGTATATACGGATCTTGTTATGAGATGTTATTCATTGTTCATAGTGTAGCTTGTACAAGTCTTGTTTCATTGTTATCTTGTGCATATACAGACACTGATTTCCTGGGAGACTTGCTACCTTCCTAGGGAATCCCGTGCCATAGCGTACCATGGTTGGATCTACTATACCAGTCGGGGGTGGAGAGTATTTTAGTGTATGTATGTGATCATACCCTTCATGTACAAGTCTTATTCACATGTTAGTGTTGGTCATACACCGCACGTATGACCAGCTAGGCCATTATTCCTGTACAAGTTCCCAAGCCGATCACATGTTAAAGCTAGTACTCACACACTTAGTCATAGTATTCTTGCTCATTGACATATTGTTCCTTCCCGCATTATTTACAGTATCTCCAGTATTTCCTATTGTATATCTCTCGTACAGGTACATGCATCTTGTATATTTCCATCTATATACAGCTACATAGTTTATATCATTGATATAGAACTGCTATTAGAAATGTACTTTGCTCCTTCCTGACTAGAAATATTTTTCCAGACTATGCCTTAGAGGACCGGTGTCAGCCATTTGCTGGACCACAGGGAGAGTAGCTGCAGACTTAGACCTGGTAGTTCAGTTGTGATTCCGAGAGGTCTAGCTAGAATCACTAGTTATCTAGTTAGTTTCTTTCAGTAGATTATTTTGGTACCGGATTTGTCTCCGGTATACTTTGTTGAGACATGGATATTATTGAGTTAGATTTTTACATTTAGACTTGTGTTGCATTTTATTTTATTTCTTCGATATCTTATCGTGCTGTAGTTATGTGATTGAGTATGTTGTTCATATTATATTGTGTTATCCGTGTCTCCTTATGGAGTTGGATACTCGTGCGCGATTGTTTAGATAGTGCTTGACCTAGACAACGTTCTACCGCCGATACTGCGGCGTAGGCTGGACGTACCCACGTACTCGTGCCCAAATTTCGGGTGCGGGTCGTGACAACTTTTTCTTCATACCGAATTGTATGACTCCATGCATCAATAATACTTTCAAAAACCTATCATAATAAGCCATACCTATCAAACAAAAAATAAGAATGTTAACTTTACATAAGTAAGATTTGATGATCAGCCTATTAATTAAGTGAGGCCCTTCGAAGTATTGTCGGCTTAGGATGCCTAGAGTAGTACAACAAGTGGAGAGCTAACTCGATCATAGTCTGAGGAAGAGGGAAGCTTCAGCCTTTCCTGCAGCTTACCACTGTAGCTACTATTGTTGATTATATTAGCCATGCTTCTAACGAGATAGGATTTAGTGGTGTAATGTTAAGAGGTAATGCGACATGAAGACATTGATAGCAATATGGGGGAACAAAGAATGTCTTGTTTTAGCATTTCATCAATATGGTGCTAACTTTTGATTTATTCACTCCTAAAAGATAGTGAGCTACTTCTACTACATTAAAAAAGATGTGAAATAAAACCATAGAGCGGTGACCTACAGCTTAGGATATTCGAACCCGGTCAAGATTCAAATAGTGATGGAGCACTCAACTATATAAGGTCAGGCCAAAAATCTTGTCGACTGGATGCTCCTACCCCCACAATAAATTTGCGGACAGATGAAGAAAGAAGATAGAGCCTTGCTAACATATTAGAAGAAATATAATTCCCGGTAAGTGAATCCTTGACTTGCTAGTGCGACAACAGTAGGTGGTTCGGTTAATAGGCAGGAATTCAGGTAAGCGAACATTCTGATCTACTTCTGTTAGTTTGGTTGCTCGCTTCCAAATTCCTAAGTAAGAGGTCCCATACTGTCCTGAACTATAACAACTAACTCAGATTTAGGGGACACATCCATGAGGAAAGTCGTACTCCTATCAGCTTTCAAGTAAATAAATAAGTTTGACCTCTTCCTGACGAAAAGACCACTATTGAAGAAAATTTAGATTGGTATCGATTTTGAGAAGACTTTTGTCGTACTAAAAAAAGATGTGTTTCTAAGTTCTTGATTTAAAAAACTGACAGGTGACAAGAGCGGATTCATATGAGTTATTCTTGTCTTCCAAGCATCCGATCGACTCATACCTCCCAGCCATGTCTCCAGGATCTCATTCAACAAAAAAATAGAGTAGATTGAGGTCTTCATCCCCCACTTCCTTTGCTCTACTGGCTGGAAAGAAGTACGAGTGGCACATCAACATGATTATTGAAATTCCCCCTACTACTGGCAAATTGGGGATTTTGGAGTGATCACTATCTTCTTGTTGTTGTTAAGCTTCGAGGGAAAGACTGGCAGCTGAAGGCCCTCACCAGGTTACCCTACCTGGAAGTAACGATATATGCTATATCACAATAACTTTTACCTAAGAATTATTCAATCTCAACCGCTTACGCTACTCACCTCTAGCTCTGATACAACTGGTGTGGAGATGTTAGGACTTTATCCCCGATGATGGGTCTCACGCGACTTGGAGAAGAGACGAGGACATGGTCCCCAACCAATGAACTCTAACGGTCTTCGATGAATATTCACATAAATCTTTTGCCAACTTTGTGTCACTTTTAACTTCTCTCTGATTATGCAGATCTTCTCGATGGCCTGCTCAACCAATTACGGTCTGAGTACTTGTCGTTCGCCAACTTCATCCTAGAAAATTGCTGATCGACACTTTCGTACCTATAGCACTTCATACGACACCATCTCGATAATTACCTGATAACTATTTATAGGAAAACTCTGCTAGGGGCAACTGGGTATCCCAATTAGTCTTCAGATCTATCGCACAGAGTCATATCATGTCATTTAAAATTTTATTCACCCGTTTGGTCTGACCATCGGTTTAAGGATGGTACAATGAACTAAATTACAGTTTTGTTCCCATTGTTTCCTGCAGGTTCTTCTAAAAATGTGATACAAATAGGCCATCTTGGTCTGACAATCGGAGAATTTCATCCATACAAAGTTGGGCCAACCAATCGATGTTCCAAAAAACATTGATACAGATGGATTATGCTGACTTGGTTAGTCTATCTACGATAACCTAAATCATATCATTCCCTCGCTACATTTTTTACTAGCCAACTATAAAATCCATTGTGTTGTGGTCCTATTTCCACACTAGAATGGGGAGGTTCTACATCTCCCTACTAAGACTCTGGTGCTCTGCATTCACTCGTTGGCAAGCCAAATATCGTGAGACAAAGAGAGTCACTGCCTTCTTCATACCATGCTACCAAAAGATCGTACGTAAATATTTATTCATTTTTGTGATTCCCCAGTGTAACGAGTATTTAGCATAATGGGCCTCCATCAAGATTTTGTTTGGGAGCTCCTCATCCTTCAGGACATAAGTAGCAATGAACTATCCTCGTGCCTGGTAAAGTCTGCTGCTTCAACCTTTGTAAGACCTACCTCCAAAATTTGATGGAGGCTCATTATGCTAAATACTCGTTACACCAAAATCAGGTGACCGTAAAATGAATATGTTTCATTTTTTTTCGATTTTGGGAGTTCCCGAACCCGAAAACACAATTCGTTTAGTTTTTCGAAAAGCTAATACCTAAAACATATTTTAATCTCAAAAATTAATAAATTTATTTATTATATACATTATTATCTATAAAATAAAAATTAACTAAATAATATAAGTATAACTACTTCGAAACCCAATTAAAGTTTACTTCCAATTTTCTAAATCAAATAATAAACTTTGTTAGGATTTTGGATTATCTATATTTGGGGTTAATAGCAAAGTGCTTGGATCCACCTTGTCAACTGACTAGTCGTACCATGCATCCAAAGGCTAAGGAAAGTATCGCAATGACCTATGTTGCCTTTATTTTGTATGCCATGTATCTTTCTGTCGACTTTTCACTGTTATATTCTCATAATTCATGTTGACGATGTTCTTGATTCACTATTATTATTTCTTGTACATGAGAATTAGAATCGTTAAAAGTATACATACATGTTACTGTTTTACTTCTTGTTTATCATGTTTACTGTTTATTATATTACAAGAGTTTTGCCGTGTTGATTATGTACTAGTGAGTTAGTCGGGTGGGAGAATACAGCTAGTTGACATATGGTACCCCACAAATCGTTAGCCAAGAGTTTATTCGATCAGGGGACTATCTTAGAGAGTTTATTCAGACGATACACCTCATGTATTTGACTACCTGATTCCTAACCCATCCACATATTGAATGTTTGTATTCTAAAATATATTTTATGCGTGACTATGATTACTGTTTGTGTCTTGCTTTTCCTTCCACTTCTCTTGAGTATACTCGCATATGGTTAGTTTGACATAGTCGTACGCTCTTGTATAGATACCATGGCTATAGTTCATCCTCTCTTTACTGTTGATCATTCATGCTTGTTTATTATATATTGTGTAGCTTAGAGTTATGGTGATCTTCCTCCAGTCCTGACTCGATAGCTATTTCTTAGACCATTTAGGTGAGTTTTTATGGACCCTTTATTGGAGATAAAGATGCTTTGGGGGCCAACCTTAGAGCGTATATAGTTTAGCAGTTTCTTACATTTGATATTTAGTAGGTTTGTTCCCGAGTGTTATTTTGATATATTATTGGATTTGTAAATTGAATAATTATTGTGAATGAGCAAAGATAATTTTATGATTACATATTGTGTATTTGGAATTGATAATTGTTATTGAGGTCTAGACAACATACTAACGCCGATGCTACGTCATAGGCTGGACTTTGTCGCGTACTCGTATCCCAAAAGTGGGAGCGGGTCATGACAAGTTTTTATGGTATCCCATGCAGGTCAGTTTTTTCAAATTGTGCGAACTCATGGTAGTACTTAAGTTAGTCATACTACCACGAGTCTGCGATTGAGTGACAAGATTCTTGAAGATGCTCATTCACAAATAGGATTGACTATGATTAGGTTTTCCTGAGCAAGTCCCAAAGATTTATTTTGATTTGATTGGTTGGGTAGTTAAGGGTGAATTGAATGCAATGTGATTTGAAATATGAATATATGTTGATTAAGAAATTTGTACTTTTTTTAATCATAGGTTGTTGTAATCAAAGGTGGGAAGACTTCTTAATTGGCAAATTGGTTCTTTGTGGTTATCCAATTGTTAAAGATAAGAAGTATTAAATTTTTGGTGCTTTGAGGCTTAAATTTCTATGTGGTTTGATGAATATGAATTTCTTGCTAAGATAAGGTTAATTATTTTTAATGAAAGTGATTTTCAACTTAGAATGATATCGTACTCTTTGATATCGAAAATAATTACATCCAACAACAAGTTTCTACCTCCAATACATATATAGTCATCCCTATATATCAAGTTAGCTGGCATATCCACCCCAGATCGAGTGTTAAAACTAAGTTTTACATCTAACATTGATTCTTTCAATTTATATTTTATATCATAATCAACAGATATAAAACTATGTGTTGCACCAAAATTAAATAGTACATTATGCCATACCTTGGTTGCGCCATGGAAGCTACGATTGGAGCTGTTAGGGGAAATTGCTTATCCAACTCCCTCGCACAGTCGTATGACTCCTTAAAAGTCTGATACTTATGAATCATGACCAGAGACTACCGAGCATGCCTAAGCCCCTACTCAAATCGACGAGCCTTGAATACCTTGTTAGTGAATTTAGTATTAAAGTACTGATATAGTAAAAAAAACTCTCCCTCATACTACTTTACTGTCTTGCTCCCATTTTCCAACTTATTGAACTCTTGTTCCTTCCGTCGCTGCTCGGTTGACGAGAAATATTGCGATAGAAAAGCTTCTTGAAACTCTGTCCACGTAATTTTTTTAGTCCCACTCGCTCTAGCCAAAATCTATTTTTGACTTTGCGACCAGTAGTTCATAGGTCTAGTAATGTTCAACCCTTTGATGTTCTCCTCGACTTTGGTAGCCAATCTATTATGATAGTGGCTTCTTCTATCCCCTTAAAGGGTATGTTGAACACTTTCTTGAATTTTGCAATATTCTTTGTGAAGCTCTTGTTCAGTAATGGTCGAGGATCTTCTACCTCCACCAATTCACTCGCCCAAAGGTGACTGTCGATGTTGCATTGGAATCACTGGCTAAAACTGACTGAACCAACTGCTACAGGGTACCTATCTGCCTTTGTTGATCCTTATTTTGTTTCTATTATGCTTCTATCATGCGCAACATCCGATCTATTTGTTCGGTCGAAGTCGTCGGCCCTACCGGGACTGTTGGGACTAACGGGAGTGCCGGCCTGTTACTGCATGCATTTGCGTGGCTATATTTTGGCATTTTTGTAAACAAAAAAAGAAATTGTTAGTCTCATAAAATATTATGAACTTAATGTATGGACCATCTTATTTCATAGCATTAAAATTCAAAGTTTCAAAATTAGTAAAACTTTTGTTATTTTCAAAAATCTTGAAACAAGAAATTTTGAGAAAGTAAAACCATGCTCTGATACCAATCTGTCACACCCCGATTTCGTTAAACTGAAGATTGCCACTGGGCATGATGTCGTACAAGACTAAATTTGCACTTTTAAATGGTGTCCTTATGCTTATTTTATAAACATATATTTTCAAAGAGAGTTGCGGCAATCACAGAGAAATTGAATAGACGCGTTAGAAGAAAAATATTCTTTTATTGATAAATTTTCTTGCAAAATCATAAGAGCATTAAACGGTCGAGTAGAAATTTTATTCTTGTCTTATAACTTTTAGAAATATTTAAATAGGATACAACATTTCTCTATACATTATATCCCTTAATAATTAAAGAAAACTCATAGAACACCTTCAACAAAAGTTTTCTTGTGTCGTCGAGCAAGGCTTCTAAAGAGTTGGACCCAAACCTTCAGTATCGTCGAGCAGCGAAGAACAGGTGTGAATAGAATAGTTCCCAAATAAGATAAGGTTACCAGCAAAGAACAGGTGTGAATATGAACTGGAATTATAGTTAATTTTATACTATTATAAAGATTACTCCTATCCATGATTATGATATGTTTGGAAAGGATTTCCCATACATAATAAATAGATAAATAAAAGGGGACATCCATGTCGGATACTACGACTCGGGTTGAAGATACGAGATGGAGAACCGTTTATCAGAATAGCTAATGAAAAGGTTGTGATAAATTGCATAATAAGATCATGCATTTTCCCAATCAATCCAAAACCATGAAGAACTAAACTAATAACTTTCCAACTAAGCCCATCCTAGGCTTTTGACATATCAATCTTTAGAGAAAAGGAATTGTTATTGGGATTAAATTTTGCTAAAGTGTGGAACATTTCTTGTGAAATAATAACATTGTCATATATTTGTCTACCTAGGACAAAGATATTTTGGAAAGGATTGATAAGTTTATGAAGAATAGGCCGGATCCAATGTGAGCACCCTGATTTTTATATAAGGTTAGTTCGGTAGTTAATAATTATTTTTTATTTTAATATTTATTCAATAATTTAATAAAACTTTCAACCCCCATGCTTTTAAGATCTTGAGTGCAACACTAGCCTTTTCCTTAAACCAACCAAGCATGCACGACTTAGACGAGTCAAATTAGGCTCCTGCCATGACTGTCCCTCACAAATTCGTAATCCCATGCCTTATTTTGGTCGCACAACTTTCGCGACATAATTACGAGAAAATGATGATTAATTAACCATTTTGTCGTGGCGTACGATTTTAACAAATTACACCAACCCATTGCTCCTAACTAAATCCATGAGATGAGTAACTGGTCCTATTACGAATATAACCCCCAAGTTGTGTTATTCGAACCCCCTGCACGCTCCCAATATAATATTATATAAAAAATCAAATTTATGGATTTATTTAATTATTTTAATATTCATGAATATTTAGTAAATATCTTTTTAATTAATATAAATTGGGTTGTAAATTATTGTTGGAGGAAATATAAATTTTTTAGAATTTTTCCAAGTGCCTAACTATTTTTGGAAAATTTTTGTATTTAATTATTGATAAATAAAACAAAACAAAAACAAAAAGAAATAAAGCAAAACCCATTAACCCAATTACCTCACCCGTGCACAGGAACCCCCCCCTCTCATATATATATATATATATATATATATATGTATACACATCAAACCCTAACCCTAAACCCTAACCATCACCCATGCCTACACCACCTCCACCACCCGCCGGCGCCGCCCTTACCGCCGACCCCCGCCGCGCCGCCCGCAGTGCCAACCGTAAGCGCACAGTCGTACGACCCCCTTCGCGCAGAGATTTTGCCTTTCCTGCTCGTCCGTTTTGCGCTCCTTCTTCGCTGGTATGTTCACAACCTAACCCTCTAGGATTTTCTTTATGTGGAACGAATTTAGGCACCCAGGTTTGATCGAAAAATTGACCGGAAGTTGGCCAAAAAACTGTTCAACAACAGTTCAGAAATTTAATCCAAGTACCCCTGTTCATGTCCAATTTTCTACCATATCATTAATTATTTTCAAAATATAATTAAAGTGACTTCTTCATAATATAACCAAGATTTTTACTGTTCATTTAGTTTTGATTAGTTTGCTTTAATGGTTAAATTATTCTTGTTACAAAGCGACCAAAAATTTGTTTTGAAAGACGCCAAACGAGGTAACTTCGTCATGTGCGAGTTGTATTGAAAGACGCGTAACATAAATACAGACGTGTGGGCTTTCCCAAAACTTGATTTGGATGTACGTGTACACCAGAATCAATGCGTATCCGCCAAAAAGTACCGTATCATCCTTTTCTGACACTCGCCTTAACTTCGTGTGTACTCGTCGATTCGTAACAAAACTTATGCCATTAGATTCGTAGCGTTCGCTGGTCCTGTGACCCAAGTTTGGTTCGATTCTGAGAACGTTGATGAAATATCATTTCGTGGGCCCCACGGTTTTACATGACGGACGATTTCATTATCGGCTCATCGGAATCTAGTTTTGGATGTTCCGTTAGGTTCGTATCGTCGTTCTAGACTTGTAGACACTTAGTTTGACAAATTTGGAATTTTATCTACACTTAGTTTGACAAATTTGGAATTTTATCTCTGGCATATTTTTCGGTGCAAAGTGGGCCACATGTATACCCCACTTTGACCAAAAACTGTCAATTTTGCCCTTGTGTCCAAATTGGACTTATGGGTATTCAATCCTAGTTATTTCAACTATTCTGAGAATAATAGTGATGTTTGTTTCAGCATTCGGAGGTGTACGTGCAGATTCTACTTTCCTAGGAGTAGTTGACGAAGTTCAGAACCCAGAAAAGTGTACCTTGCCAAACTTACAAAGATTCTGTTATATTTTATGCTTATGTTTGTTTTTGTTTATATATATATTCTTGTGATGTTCCTGTTCAACCTAGGACCGTGAGTTATTTCTTAGCGTCCGAACAAGATTCGGGTGTCGACACCGTACACGGACTCGTGCAACGTCACTTAGTGAGTTGATTCCACGATCCTATTTTTTATGTGCTTGCTTTATCAAGTATGTCATACGCATATTATATGAATATTATTATGACTCGTTGTACTAGCTAGAGGTCATGATCTTGCATGTTATGGACATGAGAGGTCATGGATATGAGATTATATTGGGTGGAGAGAGACACACAGACTACAGGCTAATTATTTATATATATACTACTGGAGTTACCTTAGACTCTCTCAGATCTTTGGTACATATATTGGAGTCGTGATGCTACTTGCTGCTATGGGCTCCCCGATACAGAGCCTGTAGTGGTCTCAGCCTAAGTAAAAGTGATGCTCTCATTTTGCATTTTACTTAGCTGGTTACATAGGATAAGAATAATGTATAGGATCTCATCCATATGTTGACACATTCTTGATCTCTATATCAGACTCGAATTTTATCATGCTTGATTCAACTGTTCGACCCTATACTGATCCCGACAGAAGAAAAAAAGGTAGAGAAATTCTTTGACGGACTGAGCTTTGAACTACGGAGACAGATTGGAGCAGTTGTACCTACTTTTTATACGAACATCCTTGTAGCAGCTCGACGCATGAAGCGCATCCACAGGAGGGAGTCCAGCCAGAAGAGACCGTACGCATTAGTACCAGCTCAAGCACCACATAAGGAGCCTGCAAAGCAACCCCAGATGAATCCACCCCAGAGAGCAGCATTACGAGCCCTATCCTTTCCTACTTGTTACTACTATGGCAAGGTAGGCCATATTGAGAGATAGTGGAGACGCAAATTGGGATTATGTTTAGCTTGCGGATCCAGTCAGCATTCAGCCAGAGTTTGCCCTAAAAACCGGAGAAGAACACCAATGGTTCACCGACTAGCTTTACCAGCACCGGAGCAGTCCAACAACCACATCGACCAGCTTATCCAGCACCAGGGGCATCACAGGCGAAAGATGGAGGATTCAGACCACCAGCACCGGGAGGATAACAACAGAGGCCACCCTTGGTACCACAAGCAGCACTCTTCCAGCAGGCCCAGCAACAGTAGAGGGTACCACCACAGGGATGTGGACAGGCTTTTGCGATGACAGTGGAGGAGACACGGACTTGAGGAATAGCGAATATGGGTAAGATTTAGTTTTATCATAGCCAGCTATAGTAATGAATATTCCTAGTAATACTTTAGCAAGTGCCTGTTAGTTCCATTTCCTAGCCTATACCTAGTATTAGGTCAGCATAAAATTGTTAGTCTAGAGCAGTAATATGTAAGTGGTACCCAAGTTTTCATAAGTTGTAGTTGATCCTCGCTCTAATCGGACTCCTTTAGTATTGAGTTACTTATCTTTCATTGCCTAGGAAAAAGTTTTTATTGCTTTCCTACGTGTTCTGCTTGAACAAAACCCTCACCCTTTCTCTTGATTTTTCCTTTGTTCATGGTCCTTTATCCTTTGTATCGTGCTTCAACAAATGACATGCAACTGCATCTTCTCTTTTGGAGCAAACCTTTCCTGACCGATTACATTTTATTTTTTCTTAATTGTGAGGACGTAATTCTTTTAAGGTGGATAGATTGTGAGTACCTAATTTTTACATAGGGTTAGTTCAGTAATTAATAATTATTTTTTTTATTTTAATATTTATATGATAATTTAATTGAACTTTGGAAACCAACCCCTATGGTTTTAAGATCTTGAGTGCAACACTAGCCTTTCCCTTCCAACCAACCTAGCATGCACGACTTAGATGAGTCAAATTAGGCTCCTGCCATGATTGTCCCTCACAAATTTGCAATCCCTTGCCTTATTTTGGTCGCACAACTTTTGCGACACAATTACGAGGAAACGATGATTGATTAATCATTTTGTCGTGACGTACGATTTTAACATGCCATACCAACCCATTGCTCCCAACTAAATCTATGTTATGAGCCTAACTGGTCCTATTACGCACATGACCCTCGAGTTGCATTATTCGAACCTTCTGCACGCTCCCAATATAATATTTATAGAAAATAGAATTCATGGATTTATTTAATTATTTTAATATTCATTAATATTTAGTAAATATCTTTTTAATTAATATAAATTAGGTTTTAAATTATTGTTGGAGAAAATATAAATTTTCTAGAATTTTTGCAAGTGCCTAACTATTTTGGGAATTTTCTGCATTTAATTATTAATAAATAAAACAAAAGAAAAACAAATAAACCAAAACCTTAAACCCATTAACCCAATTCCCTTACCCGTGCATAGGAACCCCCCCTCTCATATATATATATATATATATATATATATATATATATATATCAAACCCTAAACCTAAATACTAACCATTACCCATGCCTACACTACCTACACCACCTCCACCACCCACCAGCGTCGCTCGTACCGCTGACCGCCGCCGACACCCGCCACGCCGCAGAGATTCTGCGTTCCTTACTCGTCCATTTCGTGCCCCATCTTCACTGGAATGTTCACAACCTAACCCTCTAGGAATCCCTTCAAGTGGAACGAATTTAAGCACGCGGGTTTGATCGAAAAATTGACCGGAAGTTGGCCGAAAAATTGTTCAACAACAGTTCAGAAATTTAGTCCAAGTATCCTTGTTCTTGTCCAATTTACTACCATCTCGTTAATTATTTTCAAAATATAATTGAAGGAACTTGTTCAAAATATAACCAAGATTTTTACTGTTCTTTTAGTTTTGATTAGTTTCTTTAATGGTTAAATTATTCTGGTTCCAAAATGACCAAAAACTTATTTTTAAAACATCCAAAATCTTGCGATACAGGGTGAATCCCGCCGAACGAGATGACTTCATCGTGTGCGAGTTCCATCAAAAGACACGTAATATAAACGCGGACACCGGAATCAACACGTATCGGCTGAAAAGCACCGTATCGGCCTTTTCTGATACTCGGCATAACTTTGTCTGTACCTGTCGATTTGTAACAAAACTTATGCCATTGGATTCGTAGCGTTACGCTGGTCCCATGACCCAAGTTTGGTTTAATTCTGAGAACATTGACGAAATATCATTTTATGGGCCCCATGGTTCTACATGACGGGCGATTTCGTGATCGGCTCATCAAATCCAGTTTTGGACGTTCCATGGGTTAGTATTATTATTTTGGACTTGTAGATACTAAGTTTGACAAATTTAGAGAACTTTGCCTCTGATATTATTTTTGGTGCGAAATGGGCCACTGGTGGACCCCGCTTTGAGCAAAAACTGTCATTTTTGCCCCTGTGTCCAAATTTGACTTATAGGTAGTCAATCCTAGATATTTTAATTATTCTGAGAATAATGGTGATATTTATTTCAGTATCCAGAGGTGTACGAGCAGATTCTACTTTCTCGGGAGCAGTTGTTAGAGATCAGAACCCAGGCAAGTGTACCTTGCCAAACCTGCAGAGATCCTGTTATATTATATGCTTGTATTTCTTTTTGTTTATATATATTCTTGTGATGTGCCTGTTCAACCTTGGACCGTGAGATGTTGCTTAGATTTCGAACAAGATTCTGGTATCGACGTCGTACGCGGAGTCGTGCAACGTCACTTAGAGAGTTGATTCCACGATCCTATTTTTATGTGCTTGCTTTATCAAGTATGTCACCGTAGGACACTTGACACTATTTCATGTGACATAATCTTTCCTGAGTTATTCATGGTGATTCAGGGTAGGCTTACAAGATTCATGACATGAGACTTGCATATTATATAGATATTATTATGACTCGTTGTACTAGCTAGAGATCATTATCTTGCGTATTATAGACATGAGACGTCATGGACATGAGACATGAGGTTACATTGGGTGGGGAGAGACATACAGGCTACGGGCTGATTATTTATATATATACTACTAGAGGTACCTTAGACTGTCTTAGATCTTTGGTACATATACTGGAGTCATGATACTACTTGCTGCTATGGGCTCTCCGACACAGAGCCTGTAGTGGTCTAAGCCTGAGTACTAGTGATTCTCAAATTTTGTATTTCACTCAGCTGGTTACATAGCTTGCCCTGAGGATCTGTTTATATTTACTTGATGTATTTCATTTGGCTTGAGTGTTTATTGTACCTTGTTATGTCTCCTGAGGACCTGGATCCAGATTATGTCCCCAGGTGTAGATGAGGAGATTTATCCCGAGGTATACGGGGCAGGTACTACTATTGAGACGTACATGTTGTAGAGGACGGGGTTGTTCCGGAGGACTTCTCTTGATCACACAGTATTCTCACTATTCATCTATTTATGCTTAGTGTTCTTGGATATTTGTTCTTGTAGTAACTTCTGGATATTGTACTTGGATTTATTTTTCTTTCTATTTTGATAACGGGTTATTTTTAGTGACATTTTTTATATTGCTTTGATTCGACAGATCATTTTATATTATTGTGACTGTACTTGTCTTTTTGTGATTTTGTTACTTATTGTGGATGAGATAAGATATATAAACTGTGACAGGTATTCGTAGACCATTTTTTTATGTATTACAGCTTAAGTGCACTCTAACGGGTCTATTAAATTGGGTTTGCCCATTGGAGTTGTGTTGTTAGTCATTGCCACGTGGCTAGTCCATTGGTATTTTGGGACTGAGACGTGACATCTTATTAGCCAGAATTTTAGAAATGACTTTATATATAACTTTGCAGAGAGATATACGTCAGAAGTAAAATAGACTAATGTAATTAGAAATATTAGGAATTAGTGCAATGAATGTGTGGTTTGTAATGAAGGGATATAACTATTTATAAAGAAGTACTGAATTAGAATTATCACCACTTTTCCAATTGTATGGCAACAATTTTAATAGAAAAGAGCAGGGAATCCATCGGGCCTGGAGATTTTTATGGACTCATGACTTTGATAGTTTTTCTAATCTCTTCTGGTGTAGGATTGCTGCAAATGAACTCATTTTCTTGAGAATTAATCTTATGAAGTTCTTCATGGCTGGTAGAAGAAACCGGAGTTGTATTAGAGACTTGAATGAGAAGTCTGAAGTGCTCCACCAATATGTTAAATATTTCCTCATGATCAAAGGCCTGCTCTCCATTCTCCATTTTTAGACAAGAGATATTATTTTTCCTCTTCCTGTTTAGAACCATTATATTAAAGAACTTAGTATTCTTGTCCCCTTCTTTGAGCCATGAAATAGATAATTATTGTTTCCAAAATAGCTCTTGTCGAAGTAAGAGTTTGTTGAGTGTGATATACAATAAATTCCCCTATTGGAACCTATCATCTGTGATCGAAAGTTTTTGGAGTTGATGTAGCCTCTTTTCATTGTTCTTGATATCTTCCTAGGCGTTACCAATTCTCTTTTTCCCCCATGATTTTAAGTATGGAAGAAAACTTTATAGTTTTTAATGTAGGTCCATGTAGGAGGAGAAGAGTTTTCTACAAGCAAACTCTACTTATGAGGTAGTACAGTTGCCAAAGGTTAAGAAGATATTGAAGAATCGATCTGTATTCAGAGTAAAGAAGACTAAAGATGCTACTTGGCCTCGATACAAAGCGAGCCTGGTAGTTAAAGTTTACAGTCTACGGAAGGAGGCTTTCAATAAAATCTTCTCATCGGTTATCAAGTTTTCATCTACTATGGTAGTGCTAGTGCTAGCATTAGCAACCAATATTAACTTAGAAGTTGATAAAATTGATATGAAGATGACATTCCTCCATGATGGTTTAGAGGAGGAATTATACATGGAGCAGCCCGAGGAGTTCTGAACAGGGCAAGTCACATTTAGACTGCAGAATGAAGAAGAGATTGTATGGTCTGAAGGCTTCGAGGCAATGATACAACAAGTTTAAGTCGTTCATGGAGGAGCATGATTATGCGCGTACACAAAATACTATTATCTATTTTTAAAGTATTTTGTTGAGGATAATTTTATTATTTTATTAGGTATGTGGATGATATACTATTGGTGGGTCAAAATGTCACCTGGATAGCGGAGTTGAAGTGCCAACAAGGCACGAACTTCTTTATGAAAGATTTAGGAACAACGAAGACTATTCTTGACATGGAGATCAACCGAGAGAAAGAGAGAGAGAGAGAGAGAGAGTCCAAGTTAATTTACTAGTCCTAAAAGAAGTACGTTCACCGGGTACCTTAGCATTTTGGGATGGGTAGGCTGAAGAAAGTGAGAAATCTCCTTACAACTTACTTTAAGCTCACTTCGGAGAAGTATCCATCTATCGAGGACAAAAATAAAGAGATGAAGCATGTTCCGTATGCTCCAACTACAGGAAGTCGCATGTATATCATGGTATATACAATTCCAAATATTGCTCACGCAATTGTGCAGTTAGCTTGTATCTTCCTAATCTATAAATGGTATATTAGAGCACGTTCAAATGGATACTTTGATATCTTTAGTTCACTGATTGGAAGCTTTTATTTGGGAGTAACGAAGTGAAGCTGGTTGGGTATATCGACGCCGACATGGCTGGGGATGTGGATACCAGGGGATAGTTATGATATTTGCTAGTGGGGAAGTTTTGTGACAATCATAATTATAGATCTAAGTGTATTGCATTGTCTCTGACAAAGTCAGAGTTTATTACGGTTATAGAGGCTTACAAGGAGTTACTATAGATGAATAAAGTTCTGTAGGAAGTGGGGCATAAGCAAGAGTAGTATATTTTTATTTATGATAGCTAGAGTTTGATTCATCTTCGGAAGAACCCGATATTTCATAGTCGGTCCATGAGGCAAAATAGTTAATGCTTTAAAAGGTTCACACGGAGATAATAGAGCTGATATGCTCACTAATTTTTTGCCAAATTTTTTTTGAGTACTTTAGGAGGATTATCAGAATGACAAGCTCTTATCCACCTTGTTGGAAAGGAGGAAATGTGTTAGTATTAGGTGGGGTTCCCAGCCTATGTGGTCGGAAGAAGCTCGGGAAGTCGAAGGTGATGAAAAGGATGCATTTCATCATCAAAATTGGAAAATGGCAGTTCATCGTAATACCGCTAGTTTGTCTAGACTCACTCACACATCACTTACTGTGTATTTGTGCACACAGTTCTGGACACCCTACTTTCTTCTTTTACATATCTAACTCAGTAACACATCATCACCCACAAGTACTAAGTGATACACCCACACTAGATATATACCTGTGCACAAACATCTACACACACCAATGCCCAATACTTAATATAAAGCCCAAGTACTATTACCTAGCACAACATAACTTTATTATTAGCTCACTTACCTATACACTTATGGGTCTAGAAGCATTAAAAATACGCTGGGGAATCATACGCATAAAACCCTCGATATGCAGAAAGTCCGCGTAAAACAGAGTTCCAGCACTGGGTGGCGTGAAACATAAAGAGCCATTGGCGTACAACAGAGCTTCAACGCTAGTTCAGCATAAAACATAGCTCCGGAACAACCCGCGTAATGCAGTATTTCCAGACTACTCCGATGTAAAAAGGTTGCTACATCGCTATTTCAGCGTAAAACCCATCTACTTTTAATGCAGCGGGAAGTTGTACGAGGATCTCTTCGTATTCCTCGAATGAACCTGTTAGTTGAAGCAGTGAACTTGAATCCTGACAAAGAGTACTGCACGATGATCGAGAGGATGGCTGTAATGATGATTCTATATAGAGCCCCAGACTGTCGTTTAGTGACACAATCCTTGATATAAGATATCATTTACGCATCCAAGGGATACGCTGCCTATTTTACATAGGCAGAGATGAGCTTTTACGCTCAGGAAGAGACGAAACCAACTTCAAAAGTTGTTCTTCGTACAGAACTCGAGGCACGTCTCTGCAGTTAATGCGCGAGATGGGGGAAGATCTCTGCATTTAATGCACGAGATTTGGTTCTACTTTCAAAGACTGGGCGAGCTATAATTAGGGCTAATACGTCCACATCACCATCCCCGCACATTACGCCAACCAGGCTATTTTCAGCTATAGGAGCACGTCGTACGCTATCTTCTTGAAATATGCCAACTCAGGCTATATTTGCCAAGCATCAAGCTTTACGCAGAACTTGGCTTCTACGCCAACAAGACAGTTATTTGGCTTCTACGCCAACTTGACAACTATTTGGCTTCTATGCCAACCTGACAACTATTCGGCTTCTACGCCTATTTGGCTTTTACGCCATAAGAACAGCTACTTGGCTTTTACGCCATCAGAACAGCTATTTGGCTTTTACGCCAACGAGACAGTTATTTGGCTTTTATACCAACCATCTCTACGCGAGGAGCAGTTATCTACGTGGCTTGCATGCTGTGATCTTTAATGCGCTATTATACGCATTACCTCATAATGGGACACACACTACCAGAAAAAGTCAAATTAGCGACGTCTAAAAATGTCGCTAAATAACCAAAAATTGTCGCTAATTAGGTTTAGCGACGTAATTAGCGACGTTTCAAAGCAGTCGGAAAATACCAAGTCGCTAAAACAAAAAATGTCGCTAAACGTCGCTATGCCGACGTTTTTTAGCGACTTTAATGTGTCGCTAAATTTAGCAACATTTTGCGACGCTAAGTCACTAAAAAGCGACGTTTATAAAAGTAGCTAAATGTCGCTGATTAGCGACATCTATCGCGACGTTACACCGACGTCTTTAATGACCTGGCTATACTGCCATGTCAGCAATTGGCGACGTTTAGCGACGTAATTAGCGACGCCATTAGCGACGTCCTTAGCGACGTTTTACAGCGTCGCTAAGTAGCGACGTAATTAGCGACGTAAATTAACGTCGCTAAACGTCGCTAAACGTCGCTAATAACGTCGCTAATTTTTAAAAAAAAATAAAAAAAATAATGTGCAGAAGCAAACATTGGTGATTCCCTGCAGTTTTACATCATCTTCATCATACACACCAACATGATTCAATCTAGTTAACTATATAATCCAATTAAATTAAAGACCACAAGAAGTATCAATCCAATTAAATGTGGATAACTATATAATCCAATTAAATTAACTAAAAAATTAAAGACCACAAGAAGCATCATACATCATGTCTATTGTTGAAGTATCAATAATTCATAAATAATAATAAAAATAACTATACTACTACGGATCTGCAGGAGGCTGACCAGCGGCGCGCTTGAAGGATAACAACTCCTCATACTCGTCCCGTGGAATCGACACCGATGTCGATGGAGAAGGCAGTGACGTCGGTGGAGGCCGTGCCCGCTCCAAGTATGCGAGTCGCTGGTTGTAAGAATCCAGGGTAGATAACAGCCTCGTACTGCTATCACCCATTGAATCCTGCATCCTCGTCAGGTTCTCGCCCATCGATAGCTGTGACGCATGCATCCTCGTCAGCTTCTCGCCCATCGATAGGTGTGACGCCTGCAGCTCCATGATGTTGCGATCATTGGAGGCTCTAATATCATTTATCAATTCTTGTAGCTCCATTATGCTGCGGTCGAGCATATCCAATCGTGCGATGAGCATCGGATCGTCCGCCTGCGGCTGGGACCGGGACTGGTCCTCCATACTTTGCAGCAAGTCGTCACGGAGAGACGCAATCTGACGGTCAACGGCCTCCTGGACGGCCTCCTGGACTCTGGCCGATGACTGCGAGGGCTACGACTGCGAGGGGTGTGTGGAATGCACAGCTGTCGGGGAGGCCCTAGATGACTGCGTCGCAACCAGGGCGCCATAGGAGCCCGTACCGTAGTACGTACCCCTCTGGAGACCACCAGCTGCGGTCACCCACAGGTCGTCCGCCGACGGAGATGGACCGGGCTGCGACGAAGCACCAGCCTCTCTAGGTGTAGGTGCACTAGCAGTCGCCCGCTCACGAAGCCTAAGATACTCGGCCTATAAAAGGTTTGGAAACTCAATAATTGCCTAAGTTATATTAAAATAAACACAAAGTAAAGTAATACTTACATAGGTCTGTGAGGCCCTCTCATCAATGAGATTTTCGTCCTTGCGATGGGTGGCCAAGAAGACGGTCACCATGTTTGCATCCTCACCCCTCTATACCTGTTAAAAATATATTTTTTATTACTAAACTTAAATATTTTTTCCAAGTACCATTTTATGGTACTTATATTAAAATAATATATTTTAAAAGAAAAAATATACCAAACGACGGAAATGTTCCGTCATCGGAATCGAGCCACCACACCACTTGGAAGCATTCTGCCTAGCCGCCTTGGCCTTCTTAGACCTTTCCTTGTAGCTCGGATCGTCGAATCTAGCCCTCATCGCAGTCCACTGCTCAGGCGTGATCCAACCTTGGATCGATTTTCCAGCACGATCACGAGCCTTCTGGTCATCCAGAGCATCTCGGATAAGCTTGGCGGCAACGGTAGGAAAGAGCCGCTCGATCAACTCGGCCCGGTGCGGAGGATAAAAATACTTTTGCTACAATAAATAATTCATTAAGTTAGCATCACGAATATGCATAAATTAGAAGATTTATTTAATATACTTTTAACTGGAAGTGCGCAAACCAGAATGCCTTCCTCTCCTCCGGAGCCTCAGAGTAGTTGATCCAAGGGCCACCGTAGTTGTTCCTCAAAAATTGGCCCAGGCGTCTCTGAACCGACGATGGACGATATCTATACAAAAATAATAATTTAGATTACTGAAAAAGTCAATATACGATGAATAAAGAGAAACATAAATATATACTAAACCATCTAATTGACTTACTTTGTACCGTCAGCCCAAATCTCTGTCCTCGTCTCCTCCGGTGGTGCGCATGGAGGATCTTGCTGATGCTGGGACAACGTCGGCACGACCTCCTCTACATGCTCATCTGTCTCCATGGTTCCGTCAGCAGGAGGAACGCTGGACGAGGGAGTACTATCACGCCTGGAACTACTCGTCCCAGGAGTGATGCCACGCAACGTCGTCGCAGTCGGAGATGTGACTGATCGATATACTGGAGTACTGGGCGACGATGATCCGGAACCAACAGTAGGCAGTACCGGAGTGGCACTCTGTCTACCTCGGGACCTGCCGAATCCTCCGTGTCGTCCTGTCATATATGATAACAATATATGATGAATATAGGGAAACACAAATATATACTACATTCTACAGTCGAAATGTGATACATATCTCAAAGCATTATACAGTCAAAATATAATACATATATTCGTTAATGTCAACATCTACTTCTACATGCAATATTTATAGTCCAAATACAGTTACATTCTACATGGAATATTTTATATTTTCAATCATCTTCAGAAAATTCATCTTGTTCGCCTTCCTCGTCCTGCTCTTCCTCTTCCTCGTCTTCACTTTCATCTACTTCGTCGTCCTCTTCAGATAATTCTACATCTTCTACATTATTACTCGTGTAATGAGTAACTTCCGTTGAGTCCACATCTACAATATTTGTTACAAGAGGTAGATCGTCCTCCTGATAAGCTATTTTGTCAATGTCAAAGGTATTTCTAGCTTTAGTCTTGCATACTGCCCACCAATCCGACCTCGCTGTCCCCCGTCTAGGATAAGTTGTGAAGTACACGAGCTGAGCCTGACTTGATAGGACAAATGGTTCGTAGCCTTGATATCTACGCTTGTAGTTTATATCCACAAGGCCATGCTTGTCAATTTTCCAACCTTGATCTTGAATCGGATCGAACCATTCACACCTGAATAGCACGATATTAGCAGGTTCTGGGCCATAATTATATGTCAACTCCACAATCTCTCGTAAGATGCCAAAAAAATCATTGCCCGGATTAACGTCTTTGTAGTTTGTAGATTTGATACACAAACCACTGTTTTTCGTGGAATCAAGATCCAGAAAGCTGTCTCTGATAGGAGCATTTGTTGACTTGAACCTGAACTCATTCACACAGAAACTTGGCCATATTTTTATGGCAGTAATTGGTCCCTTGGCTAGAGTCCTAATAGATTCAGTCTCGGGTGATATTAGACGATCGACCTAAATACCAAAGTAGCGATAGTAAGTTATTTGTTTGGCAAGTACAAAAATAAAAAGTAATTACCAAGCATCTTACATATGCGCTCAACCAAGAAGAAAAATGGCATCTCATATCTTGTTCTACTTCTTCGTCTGTTATGTAGGGTCTAACCGACCTCAACTCATCATTATATGTGCTGAAAAACAATGAAGCAACTGCTGATTAGTAGCATAATAGTATCTTATACTATTACATTGAGATAATGTAAACGTGGACGTATTAATTACTTACCCCTCTAGCTTCTCCACTTCATCCTCATCGCAATTGAGTAATATATAGAATTGAGCAGCCCTTAGCTCATCGTCATTCAAATATCTCTTCTTTATTTTTCCCGAGGGCTTTCCGGATGCATTGAATACTTTGAGTATTGCATCATTAGATTCCTGATATGCGTCGTCATTTCTGGGAGCTTTCGTCCTATTAGTAGCAACATGCAGTTTGAAATACGTCGAGCAAAAGTTTGTAATCTCCTCGAGAACATAAGCTTCACAAATAGAGCCTTCAACCCGTGCCTTATTTTTCACCTTTCTCTTTAGGTGATTCAGATGGCGCTCGAAGGAGTACATCCACCGATAACCGACAGGACCACCAACACGTACCTCATAGGAAAGATGAATTGGCAAATGCTCCATAGAGTCGAAGAATCCAGGAGGAAACACCTTCTCGAGCTTATATAGTGTTACCGCAATGTCCCTCTCTTGCTTTTCTAGACGATCGACGAGCAACTTAGTACAACAAAGATCTCTGAAGAATATGTTCAGCTCTGTCAATGGGTCCCAAATGACCTGCGGTAAGAATTCCCGAAATGCAATCGGAATTAACCTCTCCATGAATACGTGACAATCGTGGCTCTTCATACCTACTAGTTTGTTCTCCTTGAGGTCGACGCATCTTTTCAAGTTCGACACGCCCCCGTCTGGAAACTTGAGACCCTGAATCTACCTACAAAGTCTACCTTTATCCTCTTTATCCAGTGAGAAAACTGACAGGTTGCTTTAACTTTCCATTCCCCTCCTCTATCAAATGCAATGCAGGACGTCTACATATGTCTTCTAAGTCCAACCTGGCCTTCGGATTATCTTTCGTCTTCCCCTTTACATCCATTACAGTATTAATTATGTTATCAAACACATTCTTCTCGATATGCATGACATCAAGGTTATGTCTGATCAGATTGGTGCTCCAATATGGCAGATCCCAGAATATACTCCTCTTCGTCCAGTTATGGGTGCGACCAAATCCGTCACACTTGTATCCCTTAGCAGGCTCTTCGATAGCACTTGGTAAATCTTTTACCTCTTCCCATATCGTGCATCCGGGCCACCTTGGCGGTGGATTGGCCTTCTCCACAACTCCCGCAAGAAAAGCATTCCGATTCCTCCGGTACGGATGATCCTTCGGCAAAAATTATCGATGACAATCGAAGAAGCACGGTTTGCCTCCGTGTTTCAAACGGAAAGCCTGAGAACGGTCCATGCAATACGGACATGAGAGACGACCATGGGTGCTCCATCCCGATAACATTTCATAGGCCGGAAAGTCGTTGATGGTCCACATAAGTGCTGTCCTCATCTGAAAATTCTGCTTCCTAGAAACATCGTACATGTTGGCACCTACTTCCCACAGCTGATTCAACTCATCTATCAAAGGCTGTAAATACACATCGATGTTCCTCTTCGGATTGTTCGGACCCGGGATAATAACAGTTAGGAACATATACGGAGTCTTCATGCACATCCAAGGCGGTAGATTGTACGGAGTGACGATCACAGGCCAACACGAATACTGGGAGCCCGAAAGTCCGAATGGGGTAAAACCATCAGAGCAGAGCCCCAATCTGACATTACGTGCTTCCTCGGCAAAATATGGATACTCTCGATCAAAGTGCTTCCATGCTTCTCCATCGGATGGATGATCCAATACTCCTTCGATCTGTTTTTTCCTGTGCCAACTCATGTTTTCTGCAGTCTCCTTAATCATAAACAATCGCTGCAACCGCGGCGTCAAAGGCAAGTAGTGCATCGAATCGGTAGGCTTCCTTGCACCGACAGACTTTCCTCTAACAGTGGCCTTGTAGCGATCAGCACCACAGAATCTGCACGCATCTTTATCCTTGTCGTCTTTGTAGTACAACATGCATCCGTTGCGACATGCATCGATTTTCTCGTATCCCATCCAAAGCGATCTCACCATCCTCTTAGATCGATAGAAGTCTTTAGGCAACTTTGCACCCTCGGGCAAGATCTCTATAATCAAATCGAGCAGTCGATTATAGCATTCTTGCAACATGTTAAAATCGGACTTGATGCTCAATAATCTTGTAACCACCTCCAACGGTGAATGATCCTCACAACCAGGATATAGTGGAGTCCTTGCATTCTCAAGCAACTCTATAAACTTTGTAGCATCGGCATTCGGTGCCTCCTCAGCTGCATCATAATTATCCGAATTGAAACTCGGTCCCGCCGCATCATAATTGTCAGGATTGAAACTAGGCCCCGCCGTATCATAAACCATGTTCACCAACCCGTCGTCGTAAGCATCGTGGTCTTGGACATCCATATACGGCTCCACATAGGGCTCCGACTCCGATGCTAGAGATACAAGTTCTCCGTGCGCGGTCCACTGATAGTAATTCGGCGTAAAGCCCTTCGAGTATAAATGATACGTAACTTCCACTTCTGGATGATATTTCCTGTTGCGACATCTCACACATGGACACTTAATTTTGGTACCGTCCATGTACTGAGGGAACGCCTTGGCGAACTGCAGGAACTGCTGTACACCCTCAATGAATTCATCCCGCACACCGCACATGTCATCAGGATGACGGTTGTACATCCACAAATGATGACGCAGATAGTAATTCATATCCATTTCTAGATACTTCTGCAAAAATGACAGTATGTATCATATAAATCATTACATACAGTAGTTTATCACCTAGCTTCATAACTTAACCGTACTATAAAAATTATATCTGATATAACACATACTTTCATTTATCAAAGTCTAAAATAAGCAATATTCATGCTAACCCATCTTAAACCAACTAACCAATACCTGGACACTAAGCTAACTAAAACTAGTATACATAGCTCACTAAATGCAACTGAAAACGGATACTGATACAGTGGGACTTGTTGATACTTACTGATACATGGTTGCTGAAATGACACAGTGCTGATGGTTTTCCTCTTCGGTTGCCTGCTCACTGTTGCAGACCTCCTTCTCACTGCCCACTACAAGGCTCGAGCATGCCATCTCGCTTATTCTAGATACCATCTTAGTACACTCCTATCTAACATCTCTAAACATCACTAACCTACATATCTATATATACCCTATTAACACTTGACTTTATACCTTGCCTGCATCAACTCCTACAATTGCCTGTACTGATACCTCACACAGTCCCTGATACGTATCAGTGTATAAGTACTGATGACTGATACCAAACTGAAACTGAGATGCACTAAGGCATGCCTCTGCACTGCCTAGGGACTGCCCCTAAGCCTAACTGACAGGCACCATTTGGGTGCACTGCTGCAGTGCCCCATGCCAGAGCCCCAAGTCTGTGTCCATATGATATTAGTGTCTGTGTCCATGTGATATTAGTGTCTGTCTGTGTCCATGTGATATTAGTGTCTGTGTCCATGTCAAAAAACTTAATCCTAACCCTAGGTCCTTATCAGTGTCTGTGTCAGTGTCTGTGTGTGTTGTGTCGTATCTGTGTCACCATCTGTGTGTGTGTGTCGTGTCTGTGTCAGTATCATATGTGTTCTGAGAGAGAGAGAGAGAGAGAGAGAGAGAGAGTTAGACTTTACCTAGAGCTCGAGGAAGAGGAGGGGGATGCCGGAGTAGCCGCGGGGGAGGTCGACGGAGCAGGCGCTCGACGGAGCGGGAGGGCGGGGGAAATTTTGTTTCGTTTCGAAATTTCAACACATGGGGAAAAACGAAACCGAGCCCTAATTAACCAAATTTTAGCGACGTTTAGCGACGTCAAATAAGGACGTCGCTAAATTAAATTATAGCGACATTACGGTCGTCGCTAAACACGTTGCTAAATATTTCTAATATAAACGTCGCTATTTGCGTCGCTAAACGTCGCTAACTTAGATATATTAGCGACGTTTAGCGACCAAAATTGAACTTATAGCGACTAATCTTATAAAAACTGAACATAAGTCGCTAAACGTCGTTAAATGTCGCCAATTAGCGACGTCTACCGACGTTTTACATGGAGTCGCTAAATTAGCGACATTTTTACCTGGGGTCGCTAAAAAACGTCGCTAATCCCGCTTATTCTAGTAGTGACGCGTCACACGCCAATTCAAGAGATCATTCATACGTAGGTAGCAGTTATTATAACCGCCGCATAAAAGATGTAATTCTCTCTGCTGTTCAGTTTTTATGCCATTGTAGCTGAACTCTATAAATAGAGACCCCCGGTCATGAAGGTTAGGGGTCAAATCCATGGTAGAGAGACAGCGGGCGAAAGAGAGGAGAACAACAGAGGTCAAGGTCAAGAGAGTACATATAGAGAGCTTTGGCAATGAGAGTTCAATCCCTCCTGCAGTCTTTGAAGCTTCTTTTTCGTCTTCTAGAGCACTTCTTCGTCATTGTGTGGTCCAAGGGACAAAGTGATCCACCGCAGATCAGACTCCTATAGCAATATTTTCCCAGAATTAAATTTTTGTACTTAACATCCTCGTATAGGATTAATTGTACTTCTTTTTCTTGTTTGTAAACCAAAGAAAGGGTTTCATATAAACCTAGTTTAATTTTTTTTTATTTATTATCAAACACAAGATGGTAACTCTACTGGGGACTACTTTCTCATCTGACGAGAAAACCATTGCTCAACATGATGCTGTATCCGTAGGATCAATGAAGAAGACTTTGGTCGTACAATTCGACCAATCGGCTTACGAAGATATGCTTCGAGCAGGGGGTAGCTCTCATTCCCTCTCTTTCCAAGACAATAGGAAATTGCGTAAAGTATGGATGCCCCGGACATCCTCTACCATTCCTGCAGACTCTCTCTCTCCGACCAACAAGGTTGTAGCATATCAACCTGCGTACCCCATACGTAAAACTCTGTCTCCCGTCTGTGACGTGGCAGACAAAGCTTCTAGCAATGCCTCAGTGCCAATCCAGAAGTCTACTCTGCTCCCCACGCGTAAAATTCTGTCTCCCATCTGTGACATGACAGACAAAGCTTCTGGCAATGCCTCAGTGCCAATCCAGAAGTCTATTACGCGCCCCGCGAGTAAAACTCTGTCTCCCATCTGTGACATGGCAGACAAAGCTTCTGGCAATGCCTCAGTGCCAATCCAGAAGTCTACTCTGTGCCCCGCGCATAAAATGTAGTCTCCCGTCTGTGACATGGCAGACAAAATTTCTGATAAGGCCTCAGCGCCAATTCAAAAATTCCAAAAGCGCCCCGCGCGTAAAAATATATCTCACCTCTACAATGAGGCAGATGGTCCTTGCAATCGCCGCAAGGGAAAACAAGTGGCAGATTTCCCAACCTCTCGGTTTTTACGCCATCAAGAGAAGAATCTGCCCGCTCTTCAGATTACGCAGAATGTTGATGGCCGATTAAGGACTTTCTCAGTTTTATGCCACCCTGTGCAAAGTTCCAGACTACACCAGGACAAGCCTTTCGGCGTAAAGAAGGCCCAGTTTGTGGATAGATACGCTCCTCATGGATCATGTGCTACTCTTATGGCTGAACTGTTGTATACATATGGCAGGGAGAGAGTTATGGTTCCCAATACCCGCGTTCTAGCTGATGTAGAAATGAAGAACAAGCCTTCTTCTTCTTCTTTTGTTAATCCTTCTGACTTGCGTAATTTCTTGATTCAGAAGCACAAAGATAGGGAATCTTCTAACATGTCTATTACACCCCCTAGGGAGCACTGTTGTAATAGTCATAAAGTTGTAGTTAAGTATTGCTGTTCTAAAGTAAAACGGTTAGTTTTCGACCGGTTGAACTACTATTTGTCTTTACAGGAAGAAGAGCCTACATTCGTATCAGTGAACATGGCTTCACACATTCCTAGAGGAAGGTCAAATTCATGATGTCTTTCCTCTAGGACTCGAAGCCAAAAGAGATTCAACAGACTCCTTGAGAATATTGAAGCTGGTGTATTTCGGAACACTCGTTCAAGGTCATGACAACCGACTTCATATTTTTCTGATTCCGATACCGGGGGTCACCAATTTCCCGAAACGGATGCTGAAAGTATAGATTCAATCTCTACGGAGGTCTATACTGATCCTTTAGCATCCAGAGAAATGGGAGTCTATGCCATTGGAGATGAACGTGAAGAGGCTTCCCCATCAGGAAGTAATGAGCAACGCATCACTGTATTAAAAACATCACTGAAAGAGATGCATTCCATGATGGAGAATATGCACCAGATGAAGCTGACTCAACATACAGCTGCTATAGCTCAAGCATCGGTCCCTCCGACTCAAATACGTGTGGGGGTGGACTTACCACCATCCAATGCAAACCAGGAGCCTGTTATAAATCAAGAATCAGCAGCTCCTCCACTTCCTAACTCAGAGAATGTATTACCTCCTGTTGGAGTTATAATACAACCGATCTCTCACCACTCTGTGGTCCCTTTCCCAGCTGAAGATCCACTACAGGCAGTACGGGAATTGAAAGCCCAATTTGATGCCTTGAAGCATAAGGATCAGCTCAAGAAATTAGAAATCAACCAACCATATCCAGCTATCTGGGATGAGATCCCTTTCACACCTAAATATAAACCGCAGGGTATGGTTTTTTTGAAGGAAAGACGTCACCGAGCCAGTACATAAACTACTTCAGCATGATGACAGTGATGTTGTGAGGGAATGATGCCCTTCTCACTCGAGTGTTTAAAGGCTGTCTGTCTAGAGTGGATTATCAGTGGTACCATAGTCTTGCGGACAACTGCATTACTTCCTTTGAAGATTTCAAGACTCTGTTCTTCATGCGATTCTACGAAGGAGGGATGGACATGTCTATGTCCTCTCTCATCGAAGTGAAGCAGAAGGAGAAAGAGAATGTTCGCACTTTCATCGAACATTTTTGTCAGGCCACTTTGTAAAAGCCACCCGAAGTTCCAGATTCGGCATTGGTGGACATTTGCAGGAAGAACCTTCTTCCACTAATCTCGGTGTTCACAGGACCATATCAGTTCCATGATTGGCCCTTGTTTTTCATCTCAGCGGTAGCCGCTGAAGACAACAGTCGGAAGGCGCATGATAATGGAATCATGATCTCTACCAATGATAGAGGGAAGAGGTCATCATCCAACAGCGACCATCCTCGTGGTTCCAAAGGAAAAGAAGCTCTGGCGATCAATACGTCCAGGCAAAATACTTCAGCAACCACACAGACGAAACCTGGGACTTCCAGGCCCATTGAAGCATATTCTTTTGACGACGACGATATTCTGAGCATATTCGATTATCTAGTCAAAAGCGGCAAGCTTACCTTCCCCGAGGTAAAGCGGCCTAATGAAGTCGGCAGTACCAATAACCCTAAGTACTGTATTTTCCATAGGTACATACATCACCCCACAAAGGCGTGTTATATACTAAAGAGGAAAATCCAGGAGTTGATCGACGCTAAGGTCATCACTCTACATAATAGCGAGAAGACGGTCACTGCCAACATGATCTCTCTCCAATTCGGCAATCTGCCTCCTCAAAAAGTTTCGGATGGGGTTGTACCTATTTCCTGGACGATAATGAACATTGTTAATCTCCCTCTAGCCAGGGGTCAAAATCATGACCTGGTACCCTAACTACCCAGCGTGGTGAGATTATGTGGGTTCATCCTGATCTGGTGTCAGAGATCGAGGAAGAGACTCAAGCTGCTAAGGCTAAGTCTAAAAAGAACTCGAAGCATAAACCATGCCATATGGTTGCAATATCCTCGACATCAGAAGAAGAGGCTTTGGCTACCGGAACCCGTTCAGGGAAAGCCTACCTCAAGGATTATGGAGGAAATCAGGAAGATGCAACGACAAACACTTCAACTGCCAGACTTCCAGAGCCTGAACCTGTCATACCAGAGGCAGGTCCTTCTAGACCAACTTCGGCGGAGAAGAGCAAGCAAAAAGAAGTGCGTTTTGATAATCCTTTGAAAAATATTTAAAACAAAGGTTTGGAAAAACCATATAACTTCGACATCCTGGCCCAATTGGCTAATACACCGGCCAGACTATCCATTTTAGAACTACTCAGTCTTTCCAAAGACACTCGTCAAGCCTTGAGTGAAGCGTTAATGTAGGCGGATGTATGCTTGACCGTATGCGTAGCAGACCGACGGTACAAGAATACTCTCACGAGTCCGATGTTGGGAAAATGCAAGTTCACAGATATAGCCCACAAGCTTTGAAGATTATGCAAAGTATGGGTTATGATCTGAAGTCTGAACCAGGCCTAAACTATGGGAAAGGCAGGCGAATGTCATTGCATGGTGATCCCTACTGTCAATGAACGTATTTTGGGTTAGGGTATACTATTTTCCTTGCAACTTCTGAGTCAGGTGAGGATATCTTTTCCTCTTCTCAAGATGGCTCGTCGTCCTCCGGCTCATATGATGATCTCGAACGAGTATTATCAGTAAATACGGTATTGACAGATTCTCTCGAAGCAGACAAACAAGAATCTGAACCGTTTGAAAATGACTCCTGGGCGCAGCTAATGGATACACAATGGGAACTCTGGTTCGAGCAGAGAGAACCACCAACTGATGATAAAGTTATCCAAATCGATATTGGGGATGAACTTTCACCAAAACCGTTATTTATCAGTAACAATCTTTTCGAAGAAGAAAGGGAAGAAATAATCCAACTGATAAAAGAATATATCGATGTCTTTGTGTGGAATTATGAGGATATGCCAGGACTTAATCCAAAAGTGGCTACCCATAAGCTCAACATATTGCCCAATTTGAAGCCTGTGAAGCAACACCAACGCCGGTTTCGTCCGGATATGATGGATGCTATCGAAGCTGAAATCAAGAAGCTGCTAGCCTGTGGGTTGATCCGGGAAGAACAACATCCTGATTGGGTCACCAATGTTGTCCCAGTCATGAAGAAAAGTGAGAAAGTACGTGTTTGCATCAATTTTCGAGATCTGAATGCAGCCTATCCTAAAGATGAGTTCCCTCTTCCCATTACAGACGTCATGATCGATAATACGTGCGGTTTTGAGCGCATGTCTTTCATGGATGGATTTTCAGGATATAACCAAATCAAGATGAATCCTGAAGACGAGAAGCATACTGCCTTCCAGACACCATTAGGGGTATATTGCTATACGGTCATGCCCTTCGGACTAAAGAATGCCGGGACTATGTACTAACGAGCTATGAGTAACATATTCCATGAGCATTTACGCAAAACAGTAGAATGTTACGTAGACGATATTGCTGTCAAAAGCTGCCTCAAGGATAATCACATCCAAGACTTGAAGACAGTGTTCGAGTTGATGCGCCAACATCAAGTCAAAATGAATCCTAGAAAGTCCTTTCTTAGTTTATCTAGTGGTAAATTCCTGGGATTTGTCATTACCGCTAAAGGCATTCAAGTGGACCCTGATAAAGTAAAGGCCATCTTAGAAATGCGACCACCCCGTAATCTGAGGGAACTCAGGGGATTTCAAGGTCGTTTGGCTTATATCAGGAGATTTATATCCAACCTCTCTGGGAGATGTCAGCCTTTTTCTCGCCCGATGAAGAAAGGGGTGTCATTCATATGGGATGAAGCCTGTCAGCAAGCGTTTAATGATATCAATGCTACCTCACCAATCCTCCAGTTCTGGTGCCTCCAGTCATAGGAAGACCATTTTTGCTGTATGTTCGAGCAATGGATCATTCTTTGGGAGCTTTACTCGCACAGAAGAACAATGAAGGTCATGAACAGGCTATCTACTATTTAAGCAGGATGATGGTCGGAGCTGAACACCGGTACAATCTAGTGAAAAAAGAATGCTTGGCCCTAATATTCGCCATTCAGAAAATGTAATATTACGTTATGAGCCAGACTATTCATATCATCTCCAGAATCAATCCTCTTCGGGTATTGATGAACAAGCCAAGCGTTCTTAATTCCTGACTCGCGACTTGGGCGATGTTATTAACACCGTATGATATGGTGTATGTCCCTCAAAAGTCCATTAAAGGCCAAGCATTGGCTGATTTCTTAGTTGCTCATCCGATTCCGTAAATCTATAAACTATACGAGGATATTCCCGACGAAGTTGCAGAATATAATTCCGCAATGGAAGATGATACATGGCAGCTATTCTTTGATGGTGCCTCCAGAACTGGTCCTAGGAGAAATATGGTTTCAGGAGTAGGAATTGTCCTCGTCACTCCTGATAAGCTCATCATCTATCGAGCATATTCTCTCAGCGAACCTTGCTCTAATAATGTGGCAGAGTATAACGCTCTACTAATCGGGCTCCAAGTCGCTAAAGAATTAAATGTCGAATACTTGTAAGCTTTTGGTGATTCTCTGCTGAAGTCATAAGATCAGAGGAATATATGAAGTCCGCAATCCAGACCTCATTCCTTATCACCAAGCAACGATCGAGATAGCCATGTCTTTCAAAGGGTTCTTCCTAGAGCATGTGCATCGATCTCAAAATTTGGAAGCTGATGCCCTAGCTAGTCTAGTTGCAGATCTAGCTATTCCTATAAGGAGGCAGAATTCGGTAATTCTTCTCAACAGAGATCTGTTCTGTATAAAAAATAACTTTCACATAGAACACAGCTACGCTGTAAACATGGTTCCTCCCAAATAAGACTGGAGAAGTCCCTTTATAGACTTCGTATCATACGGAATCTTACCAGAGGATCCTAAAGAAGCAGTATCCATCAAAAGACGATCATCACGCTTCTATTTTGATGCATCTTCACAATGTCTATATCGTCGAACATACGATGGATTTCTATTACGATGTCTCTCCGATGATGATGTAAAACGGGTTATCCGAGAAGCTCACGACAGTGTATGTGGAGCACATCAACCCGGTCCTAAGTTACAGGATCGTATCAGGAGGATAGGCTACTACTGGCCTACTATGATCGCAGATGCAGTAAAATATGCAAGACAATGCAAAGCCTGTCAAGTTCATGCAGATTTTATACATCAGCCTTCTGAACATTTACATCCTACAATTACATCATGGCCTTTTGAAGCATGGGGTATGGATATCATTTGTCCTATTCACCCGTCTTCTTCTAGAGAACATCGGTTCATATTGGCTATCACAGACTACTTCTCTAAATGGGCGGAGGCGATCCCTCTTGTCGAGGTGAAGACATCCAACATAATCAGCTTTATCAAGCATCATGCCATTTATCGCTTTGGGATACCCCGAAGGATAATTCATGACAATGGGCCTCAATTCAGCAGCCAAGCGTTTCACCGATTTTGTGATAAAAATTGGATACAAAATATGACCTCTACGGCATACAATCCTGCTGCTAATGGTTTGGCGGAAGCTTTTAACAAAACCATTATCAAACTCTTGAAAAAGTTCATCTCATTGAACAAAAGAGATTGGAATGAGAAGCTGGAAGAGTCCTTCTGGGCATACCGCACAACAGTACGAGCATCGACGGGTTGTACCCCATTCTCATTAGTCTATGGGTATGAAGCAGTTCTTCTCATAGAAATCCAAATTCCATCACTCAGAATAGCAGTAGCTAATGAGTTGACTCAGCAAAATAATAATCGAATACGACTTCAAGAGCTAGAAAGATTAGACGAGAAATGCCTTCAAGCTCAACAGCACATTGCATTCTACCAGGTGTGCATCTCCAGAGCTTTTAATCGAAAAGTGAAGGAGAGAGTATTCAAAGTTGGCGAGCTAGTTCTTGCTGTGAAAAGGCCAATGATCATTACACACAAAAGTAAGGGTAAATTCCTGCCCAAATGGGAGGGTCCTTATGTGATTGAAACGATGTTTTTAAATAGGGCCTACAGATTAGCCAAGCCTAACGGAGATATGATAATGGCTCCTATCAACGGCAAATTCCTGAAGAGGTACTACGCTTAATCTCCCTTGCTTAAACGGAGTATAGTAAAGATCTCATTCTGACGATACTACGTATAAAGACTGGTTGGAGCATATTCTATCATGTCCATATAACCTCTGAATAGATATGTTTAACTAAGTTGAAACGTCAAAACCTATCACGTCTAAATTACCTCTGATAGTATTTTGCACACAAATTTAGTTGGATCATATTCTATCATGTCCATATAACCTCTAAATAGATATATCCAGCTGAAGCTTACCGAAAGTATATCACGTCCATATTACATCTGATATCTCTTTCACCCTAGCGTATCATTTATATTCAAAAAATGATGGGTCCACAAAGTCAGATAAAGTTTCTTTATTATCTCCGGGAAGAGCAAATTACATAAAGAAGCAAAGAAGTACATCATTAGGGAGGAGCAGTTAAATCGCGAATCTGTTGTGCCAAAGCAGCCATCCTCTCATTCCTGGAGTTCAAGACGTTAGCACAAGCCCGCTCCAGTCGTACCTCGTTATCGCTCAGGAGGGACAGTTCAGACCGAGCCTGAACAAAACCGGCGCAGGTGACTCCTGCACGTGCCAAGTTATGCTGAGATGTATCAAGTCGGTCATTCACCACGTCTAGAGCTGCCGACGACTGGAGAGCCCACACCTTTGCCTGAGTAAGTTTGGCTTCCAGTTTGCGAACCCTCGCTGTATTCCCCTCATGTTCGGCCTTGCACTTTGTTTGAAGAGGAATAACCTCCTCCAAGACGGCCTTTCCTTCATCTATCTCTTGCTGCTGTGTCTGGATGGATTTATTTAAGCATTCTATCTGTTCAGCAAACTTTGCAGTCATGGAGTCATATTCAGCCTGAATTAGATCATCAATGCTGTCTCGAGATAGTTACAAATACTCGTTAATGGGTTATTCTAAACTATTAACTATTTGTTCTAGCGCATTAGCCCTTTCAGCATCACCAAAATTTATAATCTGCGCCATAGTGAGATTAGAGGACATCTTCAGAGCATAGAAGCCTAGATTCTTCTCCAGCACCATCGATATCAGCATTTTCAAAGTGATATAGAAAACGCTAGTATACTGCTCAACTAGCATGGCTAAATTCGAGTGGACGCTGGGAGTGGCTGCGATATCGGTAAATCCCCCTCCAGGAATGACTGCAGAGGGTGTCGTCACAGTCGTCGCTTCAACAGATGGCGCGACAAAAGTAGAGGCACCAACAAAGGTCGAAGTTGTTGGCATGCTCGACAAAGGAGGCACAATCAAGACAATCGGCTCATCCTCCTCTGATATTATTTGGACTGGTACTGGCAGAATAACATCCGAGAATGTTGCTGATGGAAGATCGGCAACGTCAAAGCTTGCTCCCTCAATATCGGATACCGCCACTTCATATGTTGGGGCTGTAACAAAATCAAAGGTTGCGTCAATTCTGCCCTCCCCGTAGATGTCTGCACCTGCAAAGAAGACAAGAGAAAGTTAATATCAAACTGATGTTAATTTTCCTAAAAGAGGCGTAAAGACAACATTTACCCATGGCCGATGGTATATATGTCGCGTCCGCAGCCAGTACAGCTAAATCATTTCTTAATGATGCTAAGCGAGCTGTCATACCTGGAGAAGAAGGTGCACCAACTGACACTGGCGGATAGTCTTTCCAGTCTTCACCAAGATCCACTAGAAGCTCATCGGGCGGAATCTCGCTGGAAATACTTACAAAAGATGGAGGGGTTATACCCATTATTGGTCTGGATAAAGGTATATGAAATTTTATTATGCTCGGCCTCGAAGGTGATCTCGTAGCACTACCAGAAGCAGTAGTAGCAGCGGTCTCGAGCAAAGAATCTCCGGCACTGTCAGTCGAAACTATGGAGGCACCCTCTCTAATAGGCGAAGGACCTCTAATCAAAGAATCATCCCCAACAGGGAAAACGACAGGCTCGCTCCTAGGAGCCCCCCAGGTGGAAGCCCTTTTCGGACCTCTGACGGTCTTCTTCTTGCGAGGGGAAGGTTCTCTCGGAGTCGAAGCCTTCCGTTTCTGGGGGATAATGAGAGGCTCAGCTGGCGGAGTTATTATGCCTCTCGGTATTGTCGTCAAGAACTCGTCTACCCTGGCGGTATCCTCATTCTCGTCTGAGGAAACAGACGGAACCTCCTCTCTGGCAGTAGACCAAGGGCATCCTAAAACTTCCATGCACATCAAAATCGCGATAGAAGGTATTTATGGATGCATAGAACTGCGCATAGGAGTGAAGGATGCGCAACTCTTTAGAAAGAGAAGTCGCGAGCACAGCAAAAGTTGCACCAGTACAGCCCGTGATAAAGTACCGCCATCCCCTGGCTCCATCAATAAGTCCACCTTTGGACTTGAAGCTGGTAATGGCATTCCCCACATGAAGCTGATCGTACCCAAACTGCCTGGCGAACCGACTGGGCAAATAAGGCTCCATGTAGCAGTGGTCATCACTTCTGTACAGCAAATAGGAAAGTCTAATACAGACCAACCAGTAGAAGGCTTCAGGAGAAAGAATGGTCCTCCCATAGCCTTCATCCTTAAGTTTCTTCCCCTGTTGATTGATATGTACGGGGGGGGGGGGGCGATACAGAAGATCTTCCAACTGTGGGCAACGTTTAACGCCCGTCGGCAATCTGTGACGGTCGCCATGTTCCAAGAGAAATTCTTGTAATTCAACAATAAGTTATTTCCTGAACCGCTGGCAGGACCGGGAGACATCACCCTGGGGTTGTAAAGAATTAACCATCCCATCAGGTATAGGAATGGTAATTCCACTCGGGGAAATCCTTTATGCTGTGTCTCATCAGCAAGCAGCCCATCAGTAAGGGCCCTCAGGCCTGCTTGTATTCTACATACCATAGCAGGAAGCAGGCCCAGTCTTGCTCCGAACACTAAACGCACTACAGGACATAAGGTGTTGCGATGGATGCGATCTGCAGACGCTATGCCAGGCACTACCCAGTGACAAAGCCAGACGGGGAGGAAGCCCGCCAGTTGAGCTTCTCGTGACAGAGGCTTACGACAATGCCTCATATAACTGAAGGATTTTGTGCCTGCAGGGTAACCCCCTATCTCCTCGTCAAAAATCTGATCTAAAGCCCCTGCATCTTCAATAAGGACATCGACCGTGTGAGCATTCAGCATGATCAGGAGGTTCAAAGGCCTATCTCGACTATCTACCACATTGTCTGGCTTAATATTTCTGGCCTGGTGGAAGTAGAGATAGGTTGCCCACTTGTTGAAGTAAGCCAAATCAGAAGGCTCCTTGTAGAAAGTGGTGCAGGTAAGATAGTGGCACATCAGCTCCTGATATACTGCCACTGCACGAGGGTTTGTATCCCTCAACTCCCTGTTTGTAGGGACGTACTCATCATAAGGAGTGTCCCCCATTGGCAGCCTTGAAATCTCTGCCATCTCATGAAGGGCTAAGCCCAACTCACCCAGCGGAGTGACAAAAGTCCCAGTGAGCGAGTTGTATCGCTCCATCAAGGCTAAAAATAAGTTAGGCTTGACAGGAAGCCCAACACTTGTGGCGCTCATGGCCGCGAACAAACCAATACTTTCCAGCTCTGTCTGGAAGTGCTTCAGGGCCCAGGCAGTTAAACTGGCCCATCGAAGATTCCCCATGCTAAGTCATCCGCTGGTCCGAGGGTTGACCCTGGGGTACATTCCTCCATGCCCCATAAAGTTGTTGCAGAAGGTCGACATCTGAACTGGTTGAATCAACAACGTATCCTCACTCGAGACACTACCCGGCAATAATCCCCTAAAGGGCATAACTGGGCCTGAAGGTCTGCTCATAAAGGCTCCTTGGTTCAATCCTTTGTTTTATAAGATCTTCCTTGGATGGCCGTAAAGATCGGGAGTCAGAACCCACAACATCTTCCTAGGATGTGTGGCATGGAAAAACGTAGAGATGGGGTAATCCCTGGGCATCCTGGGCAGATACATCACCGTGCCCTAAGTAGTAAACACCCAATCCTTCTTCTTGGGCTTGGTCTAGGATTGTTTGTCGATAACATCCCCGAACAAGAAGCATGGCTTCTTAATACTCCATCCCTTTTATGTATGTTAGGGGCTCCCCACTGATCATACTTAGTTGCATGTGCTCTCCCTGAGACGCGATAAGGTTTCCCCTTTCTTCAGGATAATTGGCTCCAGAAATAGGAAATGTCACATGGGACAAGTCCTCCAAGTAGTTTGAGCTCAATATCTCGGCAGCAGAGCCCATAACTTCAGCCAAAGGAGAAATATGCATGTCCACTACAAAATGCAAGAGAATAAGTCAGTTTCTACACTAAACACTACACTCTTGCTTTTTACGCCAAAGATCATCAGTCTGAGCTTTTATGCCGAGACTGCAAAAATTTGAGTCTTACGCTGGAAACTATTTTTCCATTGCGTAAAACTCAAGGTTGGCAGTATCTAACAATCTGAGCTTTTACGCTAGATTGACAAAATTTGAATTTTTTACGCCGATATTCATATCCAGCGCGTAAAATTCAAAGTTTGTAGTAAACACCAAATCTCGACAGTCTGAGTTTTTACGCTAGACTGCAAAAATTTGGAGTTTTTACTCCGACACATTAGGAATGTGCGCGTAATAATAAAACCTCTCCGTACATCATCTTCCTCAAAGAGGTTCTCAGTACGAAAGAGGACCTTGCGCGAGCACGTACAACGTGTGCGAAGAATTTTTGTTTTCTCCCGAAGTCTCTACCTGTAATGTCCGGAGCACAGCTCGACGGCGAAGCGCTGCATTCCGATCGTGGTTCGTTCAGTCTAATGGGAGTTGCTCGCTCTTGAGCAGCAGAGCAAGAAGAGGAAGCGACCTTCTTTCCCTTTGCGGTGGTAGTCTGTTTAGGTGCCATGGCATTTCTGAGTTCTCAAGAAAGAGACGAAGAAGAAGGGTTCTTGGAAAGCAAGGGTTTGGTGAAGGCAGATAAAAGTTTTCTCTCTCAGGACTTTGGACTATTTATAGAGTTAGGATAACTCTTCGAATCCCTAACCAAATCCGATATTTAATATTCTGTTATGATTTAGGACTATTTTACGCTCAGAGGCTACAAATCTACGATTCTATGCTCGAAAGCTACAGACGGCCAGTTACAAGGGTTTACGCAGAAGATGCTCCTTTTTGGCTACAAAATATTCCAAGTACCTGAAAATATACAGAGTTTGGCATTGAAGATGACTCTTCTTCTTGGGTTATTTGGGAGTTCACTCAAAGTCTAGTCGAAATACATTATAAAAAGTTTAAGCACGGCTTGGTCAACAGAAATTTCTCGCCTTTTTTCAGGGGTTTTCTGGAAAACTATTCGCGAAGATGATGGTCTGAACAAGAATTCTTCACATCAGAGAAGTGACATTTCAGAACTCTATGCAACTCCTCGTCCAAAACAGCATGACAATTTGGATCTTCAACTTAAATGCTAAAGAGTTTTTCTATGCGTCTTCTGTTTCGCGTAAAAGACGAGACGAGATCAGAGTCGGCGTAAAATTATTCAAACATATCGAAGCTGCACACTATTAAGACTTTCTCATAGCAAATATGGCAAATCATCAGATGCGTAAAAGAAGACAGTTCTATTAATCATGATTACATATAATGAAAATCCAGTCTACAAAGGGTTTTTCATCTTCATGATTACATGTGATGGAAATCCTTTTTCTACAAAGGATTTCTCATTTTCATTTAAGATCATACCAAGAATCTGCTGTGCCAGGTTCTCATATTGGTGTAAATCTTTGTCGTCTTCGACGGCAGTTAATCGTCTTCCGCAGCCGATTAACAAGAAAATGATTAACGGCGGGAGGATACAGAACTAGGCCTGTATAAATTATTTCAGAGCCCATCCTCCATACACCATGATAGGCATGCCCTAGTAATTGTGTTGGGTGTTCAGACTCAACTCAATACTGGAAGACAGGGCCAAACTGCCTATCCTCGGCCAGCGCCATAACGGGAGAAAATACAGCTTGCAAGCTGTGTGGTCTAATATGACCCTTCCTCTCTCCTGGAAGAATCACCAAATGAATTTGCTGATTATCCCGAGCAAAGGATGTCACGCCCCGATTCCGTGGAATCGATAGTCGTCCCCCGGGCGTGACCGCCGTGCGGGCCTAGGTTGCGCACCGCACAAGGCTAAGTATTTTTGTTTCGCATAGCGAGCACATATTCAGAGTACGTAGATAAATTGAAACACAGATTGAAGCATGAAAAAGTTCTCTTTATTAATAATATGAACATCTATTACAAACTCCTTGAACTGAGTCATAAGGATTTGCCTCCATGGGCTTACAAAAGTGTTGACACAAAATGAGATAGCAGTCCTATACATTACATCCTTTACTACAACTCAAAATATAAGACCTCCGGTGGGAACGACGACTTTGCCACGAAGCTGCATACTTGCTTAGTGGCTAACTTCTTCTTCAAAATGCTTCAAAAGATGGCACGGTCAAGGCGTGCCTACAGCTGGATTGGATTGGGAGTTTGTCTCCTGCTTCTCGCTCGGCTCTCCTTAGCGCGGTAAACCTATTTCAACGAGGGTCAGTACATCAAAATGTACTGGTGAAGGCAAGCTAATCCAACTATACCAATCAACACGTTGTTTTAATAAAGCATGCATATTTATTTTGGTCTTTCTATCTTGCCTTAGTTTATTTTACAGCAAGCGATAGATATAGAAATTAATAAAATAACCTGCCACCTGCCAATACTTACCATGCCTTCCCTGCCAAGAAGACACAATTTAGTTGCAACAGGTTTAAATATACATGGGGATCACTGGCACGTTGCCATAATGGACGGGCTAGTCTCCGGACGGAATGATGTGCGGCGCAGAGGACAGGAGGCGCCATAAGCCACTCCATCCAAAGCAAGCGACTATCTTGAGTTCCGTCCGGATCGGATCGGTGCCAGTGCCCCAGCGACCGTTCGCAGGAACTAAGACCTTGTGCATAAGTTGTCCGTGATTAACGCAGTACACTAAGTTAGCATTTGAGGCAATATCAGGCATAGGGCAAAAACAGGGCAAGATATACTTTTGCATAGTCTTCATGTTGAGTTATTGCATTCAAGATGAGTTCTATACATAGCACAATTTTAAGAAGAAATATACATTCTTACTTATTATTTATGCTTTTGATGAATATTCCAAATGAGCAAGCATGTAAGAAAGTAACAGTTCACAAGTTTTATTTGACAAGCATAACTGATCCAAGTCTACTCCCTTATTATCTTGATATCTTTTAGTTATTACTTGATATCGTTTGACCTGGGCAAGCACGAATACAAGATTCAGATGTGAAGACAAGCAAGAAGGGCTAGCTAATCTGGATGGTAGCCACTCACTTTAGTAGTTGGAAGGGAGAAGGAAAGAAGTGCTTTAGGAGTCCGTTCGAGCGGCGCCTACTGCTAGATCACCTGTATTGCCACGAACAGCTGATCAATACCTCTTCCTCTCTTTCCGTTATCGGAATTGAAGTGTAGTTCGAAGAACAAAATCAATAAAATCACCAAAACCGTTCAAGAAATCTCAAGCAAATCCGAAAATCAACTCAAAGCACGAAAGCGACAAGCGACAGTGAAAACTAGGCAACAAAAGAATACAGCGAAGAGGTCCCTCCTGACTCTGCATCTAAGTCGATCCCGGGGGCATGGTCCACTGAATATGGGAATCGATTCCGAAGAGACAAATCCATAACAAGGATGAGTTCTTGATTCAATCTATCCCGATCGAACGATACCGTCTTGTATTTCTTAGCCGCGCTCCCCGAATAGGGGGAACGGGGCACCACATCCTACCCAACTAATTGGAAGTTTCGTCCCAAAACTTAAGAATAGAACCTACCACTAGGAAATAATGAGAGAAACCTTTCCCTCATCTCTGATTCAAGCTCCCAAGTAGATTCTTCGACAGAGTGATTCCGCCAAAGCATGCGCACTAGAGGAACCGAACGGGTCCGAAGCAGTATTTCTTTCCTATCCAAAATTTGTACTGGTTGTTCTACATACGTCAAGTCGGCCTGGAGACTCAGTTGTTCAAGGTCTACCACGTGGCTTGGATCATACACATATTTTCTAAGTTGAGAAACGTGGAATATATCATGTACGTCGGATAGGGATGGTGGTAGTACAATCTGATAAGCAACTGAGGCAACCAGCTTTAGTATTTCGAATGGACCGACAAATCTCGGACTTAGCTTTTCCTTTGCTCCGAACCTGCTGACTCCTCGCATGGGCGAGACCTTGAGTAATACCCGGTCGCCTATTTGGAACTCTAACGGTCTTCGATGTATATCTGCGTAGCTCTTTTGAAGGCTTTCAGCTTAATCTTTTCCGAATCAATCGAACTTTCTGGACAGTCTGCTCCACGAGCTCAGGGCCAAGTATCTGCCGTTCGCCAACTTTGTCCCAAGAGATCGAAGATCGACACTTCCACCCGTATAATGCCTCATAAGACGCCATTTGAATGCTTGATTGATAACTATTGTTGTAAGCAAATTCGGCTAACGGTAGATGAAGGTCCCAACTAGTCTTCAAGTCTAAGGCGCAGAGTCACAGCATGTCTTCGAGGATCTGGTTGACACATTCTATTTGGTCGTCGGTCTGTGGATGGTAGGCGGAGCTGAACTTCAACTTCGTCCCCATTGCTGACTGCAGGCTTCCCCAGAAACATGATATGAATCGACCATCTCGATCGGATACTATGGTTACGGGCACGCCGTGGAGTCGATCGATTTCGCTGAGATATATCTGAGCCAGGCGGTCGGCACTCCAAGTAGATTTGATAGGCAGAAAGTGAGCTGACTTGGTGAGTCAATCGATGATAACCCAGACTGCATCATGTCCCCGTTGCGTCATTGGCAAGCCGACAATAAAATCCATCGTTATATGATCCCATTTCCACTCTGGGATAGCAAGGCTCTGAAGCTCTCCGCCTGGTTTCTGGTGTTCGGCCTTTACTCTCTGACAAGCCATGCAATGCGACACGAACTGCGCCACATCCCGTTTTAAGCTGTGCCACCAAAACATCGTACAAAGATCCGGATACATCTTAGTGCTACCAGGATGAGAAGTATAACTAGCATAGTGGGCCTCCGTGAGTATCTCTTGTCTGAGGACCGCGTCGTTCGGAACGCACAGTCTTCCCTTCACTCGAAGCATCCCGTCCGAGCCTACCGTAAAGTCGGACGCCTTTCCTGCTGAGATAAGGGCATGAATCTTTTGAAGAAATGGATCGTCCTTCTGAGCGGCCTTGACTTTTTGTAGCAAATCAGGTTCGAGGCGCAGTTGTGCCAGTTGCCCCGACTTCTTTTATCTGATCTTTAGAGTAATGCCCAATGATCCAAGATCCCGGCACAGCATATCGTTGATAGGCAAACTCCCTATGAACACTCGACTCAGTGCGTCAGCTACTACGTTTCCTTTGCCAGGGGTGTATCTGATCTTGATATCGAAGTTGCTAAGGAGTTCAAGCCATCGCCGCTGCCTAATATTCAAATCCTTTTGAGTGTACAAGTATTTCAAGCTCTTATGGTCCGTGTAGATTTCACACGGCACGCCATAAAGGTAGTGTCACGCCCTAGTCCCAAAAGTACATAGGACTAGGAACACGTAAGCATGCCAGCCGCATGGATATGGCAACTCCAATATATGGAAACCAAATCCACACGTACGCTGTAATATGAATATCAAGTCCACAAGTGGTATAAAATGTATCACAAGTCACAGGGTATAATCTAAATCTCATCCGCAAAAATCAGATATAAATAATAACCAGCATCTATATAACTAGATCTCAACATAAATATCTAAGGATGATAGTTGGCTGAAAACAAATCCACTACCAACTCGAATGGAAAAATACAACACACCAAATACAATATAGGAATACCAGCTAACGACCATGGACTCGAAGAGAAAACATCCTCGCAGCATAAGTAATCATCCAAATCTGCGCTCCTGCAATTACTCAAGAACAGATACACCTGGCAGAGGACCAGGTCCTCAGAGGGACGTAACAAGATACAGAAAATACGAGCCAATTTGAATACAGTAAACATGCATAATAGGTAGAAAATATGTAAGTACGCTGTACAAGACAATCTATATGAATGCAAATGAGGACAACTTTTCGACGTATGGGCAAGGGTAGGCTACTCGATCTAATCCTCACAACCTCACGCTCGTCAGTGGACATCATCAGCCTACATACCTCTGGGGTAGCGACCCTCGGACTCCATCAATTGACATACCTCTCGGGTAGCGACCATCGGACATGACCCACCATAGTGCGTGCTAGTGACTATGGTGTTACCAGAGTGGTTAAAAGCCCATACGCCTAATGATTGTCCTCTCATGATACTAGGTGCCATGTGTGTGTCAACATATCTAATATATAATATGACTGAAAGAAACTACACATGCAAAAAATAAACAGAAATGAAATAAATATAAAGAAATATACTAAGCATGCAAAATACTGTAAGCAATTTGGCAAGGTATCTTGCCTGGGGTCCTGCTGCTGGTATGAATCAGAGTCCAAGTCACAGTCCAAATAGCCTATGTATTACAAATTTATCACGTCAAAAGATAATTTATTTTAATTTATTTAATTCAGGAATAATTACTCTAAAATCCTATTTTAATCTTATTATTCTGATTTTTATGTTAATTCCTAAATTTTGTCCAAAAAAACTGAATTTTATCAACTCGAGACTCATGGCACGCAAATCGAGGCGATCTATTGACCGAAAAGTCAACCGACACAAACTCAACTTTTATGCATAATTTCTTGTAGATTTCAGCATCAAAAATATGTTGGAATTTTATGGCTCGTCCGAATTCAAATTCGTTTGGGAATTATGGCACATACAAATTTTGTATTGTGCACCGCTGGTTAAATTCTAACCTAAAAGTTCTACAGAATTAACAGTATATAAATACTTTGAATTAAATTCTGAGAAAAACATATGTCAATGATCTCGATATTAGTTTTCCGAAACTTTAAACGGTTCATGATTCTGATTCCTGGTTCTCCCGGAATCGCAAAAATATTAAAATACGTCTATTTTTGGACATGCTATACTCTACGAATTTTCTAGAATTTAATACTCATAATTTCATAAAATAAATTATATAATCAGAAATCTAACCTCAATATCTTTCTAACGCAAGAAACTAGGCCTTGTTTGGAGTCCGGAGCTATGCGCAATGGCTTGTGGAAGATGAAGGAACCCTAGATGGCAATTCTCTAAAATCTCTCTCTCTCTCTCAAATAATGGGATAATTAGGGTTATAAAAAATATATATATATATAGGGATGTACCTGCGGATGAATGGATATTTATAGGCTGACACGTGTCAGAATCTGATTGGATGGTTTTTGTTATATTATTTGTTTTTGATTTGCCTTTATCAAGACATTATTTAAGTCATTTTAAATCTAAACAACTCCAAATAAATATTAACAATAATCATAAAAATCTGGAAAAATTATATAAAATATATTTTGAACCTATAAACCCTAGAAAAATATTTGGTACAATTTTATATTTATAAGTTTACTACTATAATTAGGAGAAGCTCTAAACATTAGTTTTATCCATTTAACTAAAAATAAATACTAACATTATTTCAAAAATTCTGAAATAATTCCAAAAAATATATAATAATATTATAAATCCTAGAAAATAACGTGGGTCCATTCTATATTCCTGAGCTTGCATAATAAATTCTACAAGTCCTAAAAATTAGTCATTAGTTTAAATAACTCCCAATAAATACTAAAAGTATTTAGAAAATTTCCAGAAAATTCTAGAAAATATATTTGACTATTTAGAACCTAAAATAAAATTTTAGAATATTTTTAATTAAGTTTGAACATAAAATAAATTCTTCAAAGTCCTAGAAAATTAGTGTTACTAGTTTTTAATTAACTAAAAATTATGGAAAAATCTCAATAATCTAAAAAAACCTAAAAATAATTCTAAATAAATATTTATATAAGTAAATATACTAAAAAATTATTTTCTAATTAGCTAAGAGAATACTCTAAATAAATTCAACATCTATAATAAATATAATAATATAAAATATACACAAAATACCTATTTTTGGTGAGGGAGTTTACAATCTACCCAACTTAAAATAATTTTGACCTCGAAATTAAAATAAGGCATAATTTGTTAAATTCTTCACATTCGTACATAAGGTACGTCAATCGCAATCTCTTCCAAAAATTTAAATAACAAAATCTATTCAAATCTATCGTGATCACTTCAAAATTAAGATAACCACTGTTTAAATCAAAATTCAACCTGTCGTAATCTCTTCTCGATTTTATTTTTAAATAATCAACATTCAAATCTAACTCAAGTCTATATGACATCCCACAAAAAATTTATATCACCATTTTCAACTATCATAATCTTCTCTAGACTTTGAACAATAAACAATTCTAATCAAATCTTATTCCTATTCTCAAATTAAGAATTTTGTACTCTTCAAATATTTAAACTTAATTTACATCCTCAATATTTTAAATAGGTGACCCAACAATCAAAATTGAACTTTTAATTCAAATCATCAAATTATAAAATTTAAATCTAATTCACCAATTGTTCAAGTCTAAAATTCTATATTTATCCTCAAAATTTAAATCGATGATTCATCCTTCAATATTCATCCTTCAATATTCAAAATTTAAATCATGTGCTCAAAGTATAAATATTTGGTCCGCAATATCAAGATTTTAAAATTTATTAAATCCTCATTATCTTAATCCTTCTTTTAAAATTTCTCAAAATTAAAATGACTTGAATCTCCCAATCTAATCTTACTTGATCACAATCTAAAAGAAATTTCTCTCAAGTTGGCAATGCACTGCTACCCAACTTAGAATTTACCCATCTATCACAGAAGGCTATATACTTTAAGAAAAATATTCCTTAATTTATTTACTTATGTCATTCAATCCTCAAAACTTCAACGCCGATTATATCATATATGATATGTCCTTAATTACAAAAGAATAATCCTCAAGTATGTGATCCGCCTACGGGGTATATCTAGTACTCTCTGTATATTAAACTTATACCAAGCACGAGGTTTCGTCTTTCCGAAATAAGGTAAGACGGAGACCAATAATAAAGAGTTCAAGGGTGAGGTAATAGAATAGAAGTATCGAAATCAAGGAGTTTAAGGAATTCAAATGGGAATTGTCAAAGCAGTTGTGGATTGAAATCCTATTTTGGTAATTCTTTGTTCGCATGTTCGTATTAGTACAGTTATGTAACCGATACGATCCGCTCAGACATATCTAGGGGCAAGTATATTCGTCTACCAATCACTACATATCTCAATCCACGTAAAGTAGTATTACGAAGGGCGAATCAAGCACACTAAGGTTAGCTAGACCTTAATACACTGATTCTAAAATGTATTAGTAGGCATCCCCAATAATACATATCTCATGATCAAGCTCGATAAAAGAGTAAGCTTACAAAACTAGGCTATAATAGCAGCATAAGTCAAGGTAGTGCAGCAAATATAAGTACGCTAGATGATGATGAAAGAGGTACAAATTAATTCAAGTTCACAAAACAAAACAACTAAGCAACAATAATAAAAGACTCTACAATCCCTACAGTTATCATACAACCTCCTTGTCTATGTCGCTAGTCGACCAAATGTGGACAAGGACCTCTAACTTCTATTGTCTGAATAACCACTGTCGTCTTATGCTAGTATACAATTAATGTTGTTCAATCACACTTCAATAATAGGTCAAAAGACTATATGATACTAGGTTGTGAGGTATACTACCCAACTTAAAACAATAAACTAATACTGTGATAGTCTTAAGGGTACCGTAGAAGCTCCTGTTAAGGTCTTCGAGAAGGGGTCTTGGTACTTGTTAGGGTATCCTCTTATATTACATAGGTCATGGTCGTCTTAACTCTTAGTCATAGTGCAAGTGTCAATAGTAAGAATGGGACAGTTACTAGCCTCAAGGGAAAGGGAATATAACTCGTATTTAGGTATGGTACAAGTTACGCAATTTAAAACTAAAGGATAAGCACCAGGTCTCAATCTACAAGAATAACTTAACTATCAAGTTCTAACTACTAAGCACACAATTTCAAAATTCAAGATTACAACTATAATTCTAGCAAACTATGTGTCCTTAACAAAGAAATAAATTACTTGGCCTACTATCAGAAGTGTCAGGTGGCACGAGTTGAAAGATAAAGAAAAGAAGAACGTAATTTTGGTCGTCGCATAATTAGCGAATGCTATGGTCACAGGGGAACAATATATAAAAATAAAGGGGCTCTAGATAGCATCATAGTTTTCCAAGGAAAAGGGGTATGCTAGTCTCTGTGTTTGAGGTATGATTAGGAAAATATTCTATGCATTGCTCTTGGCTTTCTAAGGTACTGTCTGCTTATCTCAAGACAAGAATCTAAATTTATGGTTCTCCAATACTCATCTAACGGCGTGGGTTAGGTTCAGTCCTAATATTCACTTTATTTTTCTATTGGTTTCTCAATGCTAGGGGCAACCATAATGGTAAACTTCTAACTAACTCTAGTAGTGTCTATACTACTCTCAAGTCCTTATAACACATCAGGAGGTAATGGTAAACCAATTCTAGAGATAAGGAATCTAGGGTTCACTAGACATCTTAAACTTAGTGGTGTGTCAGCACTCTAGTTGTACTCTTAATAGGAAGGTTACCATACTTATCATCTAACAACAGAAACTTCTATATTCTAGGAGAGACTATACTAAAGGAAATATTATAGGAGTATAGGAATCAAGCAGGATGCAATTATTCAAATAGAATAGATTAGAAGAAAGATGAGTCATAGTCAATTATGGATGAGATCCTATACTCTAGTCCCAGGTGCAGGCTTGTTCGGTACAGTAACGTAACCGAGACAATATACTCTCGACCTGCATGGGCCACCACAAAAATATGTCACGCCCCAGTCCCAAAAATACATAGGACTAGGAACACGTAAGCATGCCAGCCGCATGGATATGGCAACTCCAATATATGGAAACCAAATTCGCACGTACGCTGTAATATGAATATCAAGTCCACAAGTGGTATAAAATGTATCACAAGTCACAGGGTATAATCTAAATCTTATCCGCAAAAATCAGATATAAATAATAACCAGTATTTATATAACTAGATCTCAACATAAATATCTAAGGATGATAGTTGGATGGAAACAAATCCACTACCAACTCGAATGGAAAAGTACAACACAACAAATACAATATAGGAATACCAGCTAACGACCATGGACTCGAAGAGAAGACATCCTCGCAGCACAAGTAATCATCCAAATCTGCGCTCCTGCAATTACTCAAGAACAGATACACCTGGCAGAGGACCAGGTCCTCAGAGGAACGTAACAAGATACAGAAAATACGAGCCAATTTGAATACAGTAAACATGTATAATAGGTAGAAAATATGTAAGTACGCTGTACAAGACAATCTATATGAATGCAAACGAGGACAACTTTTTGACGTATGGGCAAGGGTAGGCTACTCGATCTAATCCTCACAACCTCACGCTCGTCAGTGGACATCATCAGCCGACATACCTCTGGGGTAGCGACCCTCGGACTCCATCAATCGACATACCTCTCGGGTAGCGACCATCGGACACGACCCACCATAGTGCGTGCTAGTGACTACGGTGTTACCAGAGTGGTTAAAAGCCCATACGCCTAATGATTGTCCTCTCTTGATACTAGGTGCCATGTGTGTGTCAACATATCTAATATATAATATGACTGAAAGAAACTACACATGCAATAAATAAACAGAAATAAAATAAATATAAAGAAATATACTAAGCATGCAAAATACTGTAAGCAATTTGGCAAGGTATCTTGCCTAGGGTCCTGCTGCTGGTATGAATCAGAGTCCAAGTCACAGTCCAAATAGCCTATGTATTACAAATTTATCACGTCAAAAGATAATTTATTTTAATTTATTTAATTCTGGAATAATTACTCTAAAATCCTATTTTAATCTTATTATTCTGATTTTTATGTTAATTCCTAAATTTTGTCCAAAGAAACTAAATTTTATCAACTCGAGACTCATGGCACACAAATCGAGGCGATCTGTTGACCGAAAAGTCAGCCAACACAAACTCAACTTTCATACATGATTTCCTATATATTTCAGCATCAAAAATATTCTAGAATTTACGGCTCATCCGAATTTAAATTCGTTTGGGAATTATGGCACATACAAATTTTGTATTGTGCACCGCTGGTTAAATTCTAACCTAAAAGTTCTACAGAAATAACAGTATATAAATACTTCGAAATAAATTCTGGAAAAAACATATGTCAATGATCTCGATATTAGCTTTCCGAAACTTTAAACGGTTCATGATTCTGATTCCTGGTTCTCCCGAAATTGCGAAAATATTAAAACACGTCTATTTTTGGGTATGCTGTACTCTACGAATTTTCTAGAATTTAATACTCATAATTTCGTAAAATAAATTATATAATCAGAAAGCTAACCTCAATATCTTTCTAACGCAAGAAACTAGACCTTGTTTGGAGTCCGGAGCTATGCGCAATGGGTTGTGGAAGATGAAGGAACCCTAAATAGCAATTCTCCAAAATCTCTCTCTCTCTCAAATAATGGGATAATTAGGGTTATAAAATATATATATATATATAGGGATGTACCTACGGCTGAATGGATATTTATAGGTTGACAAGTGTCAGAATCTGATTGGATGGTTTTTGTTATATTATTTGTTTTTTATTTGCCTTTATCAAGGCATTATTTAAGTCATTTTAAATCTAAACAACTCCAAATAAATATTAAAAATAATCATAAAAATCTGGAAAAATTACATAAAATATATTTTGAACCTATAAACCCTAGAAAAATATTTGGTACAATTTTATATTTATAAGTTTACTACTATAATTAGGAGAAGCTCTAAACATTAGTTTTATCCATTTAACTAAAAATAAATACTAACATTATTTCAAAAATTCTGAAATAATTCCAAAAAATATATAATAATATTATAAACCCTAGAAAATAATGTGGATCAATTCTATATTCCCGAGAGCTTGCATAATAAATTCTACAAGTCCTAAAAATTAGTTACTAGTCTAAATAACTCCCAATAAATACTAAAATTATTCAGAAAATTCTCAGAAAATTCTAGAAAATATATTTGACTATTTAGAACCTAAAATAAAATTTTAGAATATTTTTAATTAATTTTAAACATAAAATAAATTCTTCAAAGTCCTAGAAAATTAGTGTTACTAGTTTTTAATTAACTAAAAATTATGGAAAAATCTCAATAATCTAAAAAAGCCTAAAAATAATTCTAAATAAATATTTATATAAGTAAATATACTAAAAAATTATTTTCTAATTAACTAAGAGAATACTCTAAATAAATTTAACATCTATAATAAATATAATAATATAAAATATACACAAAATACCTATTTTGGGTGAGGGAGTTTACAGGTAGTGGCGCCACAGTTTCAGCGCAAATACCACTGCAGCCAATTCCAAATCATGAGTCGGATAGTTCTTCTCGTGAGGCTTTAACTGCCTAGACGCGAAGGCTATCACCTTATCCCTCTACATCAGAACACATCCCAGTCCCTTACCTGATGCATCACTATATATTTTAAAATCATCCGGTCCGTTCGGCAGAGTGAGGATTGGGGCAGAGACGAGGCACTGCTTTAACTCCGTAAATGAAGCTTCACAGTCGTCCGTCCAAGTAAACTTCGTATCCTTCCGTGTGAGCTGAGTCAAGGGTGAAGCAATTCTAGCAAAATCTTGTATAAACCTGCGGTAGTAGCCTGCCAGTCCAAGAAAACTTCGGATATCGCTAGCTGACTCCGGACGTTTCTACTGCGTAATGGATTCTACCTTCTTCGGATCAACTGAAATGCCTTCCGAGGAGATGATATGCCCCAGAAATAATATATTGTCTAGCCAAAATTTGCATTTACTCAATTTGGCATACAACTTGTTGTCTCGAAGGGTCTGCAGCACCATCTGCAGGTGTCCTGCGTGCTCATCCCTAGTCCTCGAGTACACTAAGATGTCATCGATAAAAACTACCACAAATTTATCGATAAAAGGCCAAAATACACGGTTCATCAAATCCATGAATTCAGCAGGTGCATTCATTATTCCAAACGGCATCACTGAAAATTCGTAATGTCCGTATCGGGTTCGGAAAGCAGTCTTTGGCACGTCTTCTGGCTTAATCTTCAGCTGGTGGTAACCTGAGCGAAGATCCACCTTTGAAAATACCGTTGCCCCCTGTAGCTGATCGAATAAGTCATCTATCCGTGGCAGAGGATATTTGTTTCTGATTGTGACCTTGTTCAATTCCCTGTAGTCTATGTAGAGGCGTAGAGTTTCGTCTTTCTTCTTCACGAAGAGCACAGGCGCACCACAAGGAGACACGCTCGGACGGATGAACCCACGATCAAGTAATACCTGAAGCTGACATTTTAATTACCTCGGTTCTGCAGGGGCCATTCTGTACGGAGGTTTTGAGATAGGCTGTGTATTTGGAAATGTATCGATAGTGAATTCAATCTCTCGGTCTGGCGGCATACCGGGTAGTTCGCTCGGAAACACATCGGGGAACTCTGCCTCAACGGAAGTAGACTCGACGTTTGCGTAGTCCTGCCGTGTGTCCCGAACCGACTTAGAAATCCTTCGCAGCCTGTGTAGAGCATTCGTCGAGCAGATTTTGCCAAAATCACCATGCAGGACCTGGTCGCATCAGTCGCTTGACTACTAGTGTAACAGAATTCAGCTTCTCCGGGCAGACGAAAAATGACTCACTTTTCTGCATATTCAATAGTTGCCGTGCATGCGCTGAGCCAGTCCATTCCCAAAATGATATCGTAGTCCCGAATGTCTAGAACTAAGACATCGAGTGTCATGACCCGCACCCAGATAATTCAGGCACCGGTTCGCAAGTACGTCCAGCCTACGCCGCAGTGTCGGCGGTAGTACGCTGTCTAGATCATATTCACAGGTAATTTAAAATCTAGCTCATTCATAAGAATAAATAGGCAAGGATAATAACGAGAAATAGGAATGCTAAGATTTTATAAGATAAATTTTGTGACATCCAAATCCACAGTTTAATACAGAACCAGAAGATAAATCGGGGACAAACCCGAGTACTATGCTGAAAGAAAAATACTAGCTAACTGGCTAACTACTCATCAAAAGTAGTCTCCTGAGTAGGAACAGGCCCCTCAATAGTATCATCTGCTACGTTATATGGGCCATAAAAGGTGGGGGCATAGTCCTCATCATCGCCTAAATGTCAACGGATCCAGTCAGGAAAGGAGCAAAGTACCAATACACAACAAAGCTTAAACTAAATAATTATGACAAGTAGTAAAAACTGACTAAGTATCACGATAAAATTATATATAATAAGTAGTAAAATTAACTAAGGGTTAATTGCTATAAATCAGGGATATGAGTAAAACAGGAAGATAATGAGACAAGAAAATGGAACTGCAACAAGACAAAGAAACTATATGTGTGAAATTGTGTATTTAGAATACATAGTTGGCATGTAGGGGGTTATAAGGCTAATAAGGCACGTCATAGATGGCTAGCAGTCAGGAACAATCGAGTATAAGGCTGATGGTACAGTCGCGTACTCAACAACTAGCAGTCATGACATGGTGGAAAGGGTAGACCACATGCCTCCTAGTATCCTCCCTCCTGACACGAAAATTAAGACATGAAATCCAAATTCTAACACTAAGTGTAATCATCCAATGGTGCTAGTAGAGCAAGGAACTAATTATCATAATATAAAGAATAAACTTGAAGTGCAGGTACTTGCCTGATGTTTGGATTCCAACTACGGTTCTGTCCTCGGGAAATTTTCAGATATGCCTCCGGATGCTGAAATAACCATTACAATCATGCTCAAAAGATATCAAATAGCTAGAAATGCCTATCCTTGAGTCCAATTTGGACACAGGGGCAAAAATGACAATTTTGGGTCAAAACGGGGTCCGTATGTGGGCCCGCTTTGCACCAAAAAAACCATATCAGGGTCAAGGTCTCCAAATTCGTCTAACTTAGTGTCAACAAGTCAGGAACGCTGATACGAACTCAACGGAACTTCCAGAATTGGATTCCGATGAGCCGGTCACAAAATCGCCCGTCGAGTGGAGCCTGTGGGACCCACGACACGTGATTCTGTCAACATTCTCAGAATCGAACCAAACTTGGGTCACAGGACCAGCGTATCGCTACGAGTCCGATAGCGCAAGTTTCGTTTCGATCCGACGTGTGTACACAAAGTTAGGACGTGTTCCAGATCTGACGGATACGGGATGACTTGGTCGCACGCGGTCTTCACAGATACGTGCGCGCCGTCGATACGCAATAGTTGCCATGCACGCGCCGAGCCAGTTCATTCCTAAAATGATATCATAGTCCCGAACGTCTAGAACTAAGACATCGAGTGACAGCTTCTTCTCTCCAATACAAATGTAACCGCCTTGGCATACTGAACGAACAGGTATTTTCGTACCAGAGGGGGTGCTAACGCTTAAATCTAGGTGCAACGGAGTCATTTCTATATTGTTCTCTGTGGCAAAGTTTATAGATATAAAGCTATGTGTTGCACCAGAATCAAATAAAACACGAGCAGGTATGTTATTGAAAAGCAAAGTACCTGACACCACGGTGTCCGAGGCCAAAGCTTTTTCCCGTGTAATGGTATAGACCTGGTCTTGAGCTTGATTATGCCCTTGCTGAGGCGCAGCTCGGTTGGCTTGGGGCATCCGGTAGATAAGAACTAGCAAATTTGGCCAGTTTGTTGAATTCTGCCGAGTATTGCTTTACAGTCATGTTGCCCTGCCGTAGTTGTACAAACTCGTTTTCTCTCTGACGGCGTACAGGCGGGGGTATAAACTCTTCCTCAAATACGGCACGAAAAGTCGTCTACGCGATCGCCTCCTCTCCATGGCCAAGTTGAAGAGATCGTCGATGCACGTCCAACCAGTCGTGCGCATTGAGGCAAAGCTGTAGTTGGGCACAGGCGACGCGCTTGTCTTCAGGCACTTCTAGGAGAGAAAAATGGTCTTCAAGCTTGGCGAGCCAATCTAGGGCCACGATTGGGTCCTCAGACCCTTTAAATGACGTGTTGCAGACCTTCTTGAAGTTACCAAAGGTGAAGGCAGTCACTTCCCTCGTCCTTGGCGCTAGCGGTGTCTCGACTTCAAGTGCTGGCTGCTCCACTGGCGTAGCTGTAGTCGCGGCAGAATGGTTGGAGGCCAGGTTCTGAACAAGCTGCTGCAGGGTATCTACCTGCTTTTGTTGGACTGAGAGTCGGGCCTCTAGATTGCTCTCAAACTTGGCTTGGCGGGCATCATCTCTCTGTCGTTGTGCTTCTAACATTTGCATCACTTGTTGAAGCGGATCTGCTCGACACATGCCCCGATGGCTCCGAGAGGTGGCTGATGTGCCGGAGCTGCTCTCCTGAGCCTGTATCTCGCCTGGTGCTAGCGCTGATGGTTGCGCTTGCGTTATTCCTCCAAAAGAAGGTAAATTATATCAGGATCATAAGGTATTATGGACTTATTGCATGAACGTATCTCATTTTGGCCTTAACGAGTTCAGGAGGTCGCACAGGAATTTATCGCTAAGGGAACTTTTCTAGTTCAAGAATCAAAGAAACTTTGAAGCTGTGCTCTGATACCAAAATGTCACGACCCGATTCTGTGGAATCGATAGTCGTCCCCCGGGCGTGACCGTCGTGCGGGCCTAGGTTGTGCACCGCACAAGGCTAAGTATTTTTGTTTCGCATAGCGAGCACATATTCAGAGTACGCAGATAAATTGAAACACAGATTGAAGCATGGAAAAGTTCTCTTTATTGATAATATGAACATCTATTACAAACTCCTTGAACTGAGTCATAAGGATTTGCCTCCATGGGCTTACAAAAGTGTTGACACAAAATGAGATAGCAGTCCTGTACATTACATCCTTTACTACAACTCAAAATATAAGACCTCCGGTGGGAACGACGGCTTTGCCACGAAGCTGCATACTTGCTTGGTGGCTAACTTCTTCTTCAAAATGCTTCAAAAGATGGCACGGTCAAGGCGTGCCTACAGCTGGATTGGATTGGGAGTTTGTCTCCTGCTTCTCGCTCGGCTCTCCTTAGCACGGTGAACCTGTTTCAACGAGGGTCAGTACATCAAAACGTACTGGTGAAGGCAAGCTAACCCAACTATACCAATCAACACGTTGTTTTAATGAAGCATGCATATTTATTGTGGTCTTTTTATCTTGCCTTAGTTTATTTTACAGCAAGCGATAGATATAGAAATTAATAAAATAACCTGCCACCGCTCGATGACATTTACCTGCCCGTCTGAACCACTTGCCAATACTTACCATGCCTTCCCTGCCAAGAAGACACAAGTTAGTTGCAACAGGTTTAAATATACAAGGGGATCACTGGCACGTTGCCATAATGGACGGGCTAGTCTCGGGACGGAATGATATGGGGCGCAGAGGACAGGAGATGCCACAAGCCACTCCATCCGAAGCAGGCGACTATCGTGAGTTCCGTCCGGATCGGATCGGTGCCAGTGCCCGAGCGACCGTCCGTAGGAACTAAGACCTTGTGCACATGTTGTCAGTGATCAACGCAGTACACTAAGTTAGCATTTGATGCAATATCAGGCACAAGGCAATAACAGGGCAAGATCTACTTTTGCATAGTCTTCCTGTTGAGTTATTGCATTCAAGATGAGTTCTATACATAGCACAATTTTAAGAAGAAATATACATTCTAACTTATTATTTATGCATATGATGAACATTCTAAACGAGCAAGCATGTAAGTAAGTAACCGTTCACAACTTTCATTTGACAAGCATAACTGATCCAAGTCTACTCCCTTATTATCTTAATATCTTTTAGTTATTACTTGGTATCGTTTGATCGGGGCAAGCACGAATACAAGATTCTGATGTGAAGACGAGCAAGAAGGGCTAGCTAATCGGGATGGTAGCCACTCACTTTAGTTGTTGGAAGGGAGAAGGAAAGAAGTGCTTTAGGAGTCCGTTCGAGCGGCGCTTACTGCTGGATCACCTGCATTGCCATGAACAGCTGATCAATACCTCTTCCTCTCTTTCCGTTATCGGAATTGAAGTGCAGTTCGAAGAACGAAAACAATAAAATCACCGAAACCGTTCAAGAAATCTCAAGCAAATCCGAAAACCCACTCAAAGCACGAAAGCGACAAACGACAACAAAAACTAGGCAACAAAAGAATGCAGCTGTCACGACCCGCACCCAGTATAGGGGCACGAGAGCGTGGGTACGTCCAGCCTACGCCGCAGCATCGGCGGTAGAATGCTGTCTAGGTCATAGTAACACTAAGTAACCAACACCTGTCAATACTATACATCTCCATAATCTCATAATATAACTCAATCACAACAACTATAAGGCACGATAAAAGATAAAAGATAAAAAAAAAAAACATAGTTAAACACCATGTCTCAAACATAAAGATACTCACAGTCTAACTGTCCAACACAAGTCTCCTATTAAACTTAACATAAGTCTAACATAAACTGAAATAACCTCCATAAGTTTCAAGCATAAGTAAATTCTATCTAAGTAGCTGTAGGCAAGGTCTCATCTAGAAGCATAGTCTCTTCTAGGATCTCCGGAACATAGTCTGCTTCTATACTTGGGCCGTAGTACGTGGTACAGAAGTCCTCAAGGTTCTCTGGAAAAAATATCCAGTCAGGATTGAACGAAAATACACCTCTAACAGCAGTTCCACATATATTGACAAAAACTATAACACAGTGTAAAGAAATACAAGACAGATATGAAATAACTGGAAATAAGAAATACTGGAATAAAGAATGCAGGAAATAGATACTGGAACATCATCATCAATATGCATCTGAAAAGGAATAGAACTACAAGTACACGCAAGAACAAAGAACTGGTATGTAAGTGTGTATAAGAATAACCACTAGAACATGTGAAAATACAAGATCAATCTATCAAGATACATGTCAAGAATTATCTATCTAAGTGTGTGAAACATCAGTATATCATGTGATCGGCTTGGGACTATATGACTCATTACATGGATTAGCAATCATCCCCAACAGGTCAGGCTAACCGGAATGTAACAGCGATGAGGCATGTAAGGGTAAGGCTGCACCGACGTGAGATGTGGGTGAGCTAATGCTGCATGTAAGGGGTATGATCACATAACTACTAATACTTCCCCGTTTCCCCTGCTAGCACAATGGATTCCAATCACGACTCCTCGTGACAGGTCTCAATGATGTCAACTCGTGTAAAGAATAGTGTCAGAGTCATGTACGCTATACAACAAGAATTATAGAGATAATCAACATAATGGAAACTGTCAGAGAATGTACTCGCCTGTGGTCCTTAGCTGGCAATACCACTGTCCGGGTTCCAAGGTGTCGTCTGGATGATCCAATAGTCCTATAGACATGCCATATAACACAATACTCCATCAGACATTATTCTAGCACACAATCAACATATAATCTCAACAGGCTACGCTAGGGGTGGTCACGTCTGACATTGCTGTGAATAACAGACAGTCAAGAGTATGGTCTTGCCAGTACGTCAGTGTATATTTGGCAATCCGTTATTATGCTACAGGGTCACAGTCGATGTAACTGCAGGGTATCCTTGATTACATTCAAGTCATCTATAATATGATCTAATATACATAATTGTCTATTAGTTACCATTATATTAGATATTATATATACATATACTTTAATGGAATTTATATCTTGCACCATCTTAACCAGGTACTATGGAGATATACACAATACATCTATCATCACATTTTAAATCTTATTCTAATGCATGCACTCTACGTATATGCTAATTAGGTTCGCATACGTTGTGGTTTATACATATATATCAAGGTACACAAAGTAACTATATACGTATACCGAATACCCATACGTACTTACGTACGCATCAAGTTATATATGTCTATATACCGGTATTCAACGTAGCAAGTACGAAGGTCTCCAAGGGAATTATATGCATGTGCACACGTATAAGCAAGAAGGAACTCGAACCTATGTGCGGAATTGAGACGTGCGTGTCGCGGCGTCGTCGAGTCGAAGGCTGTTCCGGTCAGGTACAGCGAGGTCAGCGACGTGCGGCGTTGTCGGGCGGCTCTGTCGACGGGGTCCGACGCTCAGTCGGGGCGGGTACAGCGCTCGGCAGTGCAGCGCTCGGTGGTCCGGCGCTGAGCGGTACAGCGGGTCCGGCTCTGTGCAGCTCGTCCGGTGCTCAGGAACAGCGGGTCCAGCTCTCTGTCGATGGAAAGATGAGTCATGGAAGGGGAAGAGTCGATGAAGTTCGGCTAGGTCCGGCAGGAGCAAGGGGAAGGGAATGTCGGCTGTAGCTAGGTTAGATGGGAAAGAAATAAAAGGGAAGGGAATACTATATATATATATATATATATATATATATGTATATATATATATATGTAGACTCGGGTTGACCTAATTATATTATCTTGGTCCACTCTAGGTAAAGGCCTTGGCTTATTTTGGAGATAGTCCAATGGGTTAGGTTTCGAATGGGTTTAATGAAATTATGAGAATTTCATGGGTCTAAGGTTTGGAGGCCATGGTTTAAAAGAGATTGATGTTGCACTCCCACAGTCCCAAAATTATGGAAAAATATACATGAAGGGGAAATGGATTTATTCGCGTGTCGCGTCCAAATTATCGAAGCAGCGATAAATTGTAACAATCAATAATCATCCTTAATTATTTAATTATAATTAATATCATGGAAATCATTTACACATTAATTACGGAAAGACGAAAATACCCCTAATCCAAAAAGTGGGGGTGACAAGTCTACCCTCCTTAAAAGAATTTCGTCCTCGAAATTAAAAATAAACTATCACAAGAGCAAGCAATCAATTTATGAATTATACCTCAAGTCTCGAAGAGATATGGATACCGCTCGCGCATTTCGTCCTCTCTCTCTCCCAAGTTGATTCTCCTGGAGAGTGATTTCCCCATGCAACACGAACCAAGGGAATAGTCTGGTTCCGCAATATCTTCTCTCTACGATCCAAGATCTCTACCGGTTGTTCGGGATAGCGGAGTGTCGGTCCAACTTCGATCTCCGAGTGATCTAATACGTGACTAGGATTTGCCACGTACCGTCTCAGCTGCGATACGTGGAACACGTTATGTACTCCATCTAGAGCAGGTGGTAAGTCAAGTCTATAGGCCACTGCACCGCCCTTGCAAGAACACTGAAGGGCCGGATATATCATGGGCTAAGCTTTCCTCCTCTGCCGAAACAAATCGTGCCTCGTATCGGAGAAATCCGTAAGAACACTAAATCGCCAACCTAGAACAACGATCTTAACACGCAATCTAAACAAAACAATCGTAATCCAAACAAACAAATCAAAACAATACCTGAAACTCTAGGGGTCTACGGTGGCTATCGGCCCAATGCCGCTGTCTGTCCTGCGCCACTCGCAGTCTGTCTCTGATAAGTTTCACCTTTTCTGCTGCATCCACGACCATTTTTGGTCCTAACAAGGCTCTCTCTCCAACATCATCCCAAGATAAAGGGGTACGACACCTCCGTCCATATAAGGCCTCGAATGGTGACATCTCAATGCTGGCCTGGTAGCTGTTGTTGTAGGCAAACTCTACCAAGTGTAGATGATCCTCCCAAGAACCTCCGAGATCCAATACGCAAGTGCGTAACATATCTTCAAGAGTCTGAATAGTCCTTTCAGACTGTCCGTCTGTTTGAGGGTGATATGCGGTACTGAACTTGAGCTGAGTGCCCAAGCTAGACTGCAGGCTCCTCCATAAATGGGAAGTGAAACGACTATCCCGATCTGAAACAATACTCATAGGAACTCCATGTAATCTGACAATCTGCTGTACGTACATCTCTGCTAGCTTTTCCGTCGAAGTACCCACTTTAAAAGGTAAGAAGTGGGCTTATTTGGTCAACCTATCCATGATGACCCAAATTGCGTTATTTCCCCCTGGAGAACGAGGAGTCCTGAAACGAAGTCCATAGTCACGTGCTCCCACTTCCATTCTGGAATGGGTACAGGTTGAAGCAATCCCCCTGGCCTCTGTCGATCTGCTTTTACCTGTTGGCACACTAAACATCGGGATACGAAGCGTGATACTTCGCGCTTCATACCATACCACCATACATGCCTCCTCAAATCTCAATACATCTTGTTGGCTCCGGGATGCATCGAGTACTGAGAGCGGTGTGCCTCCTATAAAACTTCTTCGTACAGCTCTCCGCTTGGCACACACATCCTCGTGCCATGTCGTAAGGATCCATCATCCACAATAGTGAAATCGTCTATCAATCCTGCCTGAACTTGTGCTCTAATATTCTGTAGAGTCTCATCATTATACTACGCAGCTCTAATTCTGTCCATCAGTTCTGATTGAATCTGCAGTCCCCACATCTGAATCTCAGCTCCTGGAACTAATACCTCATTTTCCAAGCTCTCAAGATCAGCTAATAAGTGTCTATCCGAAGTCAAACACATATCCATTGGGTACCTGCTCAAGGCATCCGCGACTACGTTGGCTTTCCCTGGATGATACTGTAATGAGATATCAAAGTCTTTCATCAGTTCTAACCACCTTCTCTGTCTCATATTCAGCTCCTTCTGTGTAAACACGTACTTTAAGCTTTTGTGGTCTGTGAAGATCTCCATACGCTCTCCGTACAGATAGTGCTTCCACAGCTTTAGGGCAAAAATAACTGCTGCTAACTCCAGATCGTGAGTGGGGTAGTTCTTTTTATGAGGGCATAATTGTCTTGAAGCATAGGCAATCACTTTCCTGTATTGTTGAAGAACGCATCCCAATCCTTTTCCTGAAGCATCACTATAGATAGTGAATCCACCTGTCCCTGATGGCAACGTCAAAACTGGTGCTGTTGTCAATCTCCTCTTCAGCTCATCAAATACGGCTTGACATTCTTCTGTCCAGACAAATTCCACATCTTTTTTGGTCAGCCTAGTCATTGGCTCCGCAATCTTGGAGAAGTCTTGTACAAATCTCCTGTAGTATCCTGCTAGTCCGAGAAAGATCCTGATTTTAGCTACCGTGCTGGGGGTAGTCCATGACTTTACTGCCTCTATCTTCTTTGGGTTAACTGAAATTCCGTCACCCGTCACCATGTGTCCAAGAAATTCAACCTCTTCAAGAAAGAACTCACACTTTGAAAGCTTCCCGTATAATTTCTCTCTCCTGAGAGTTTCTAAGACTATTCTCAGGTGCTCTTCATGCGCTTCTGGGGTTTTTGAATATACTAGAATGTCGTCAATAAACACCACAAAAAACTTGTCAAGGTACTGGTGGAACACCTTGTTCATCAAGTTCATAAATACTGCTGGTGCATTGGTTAAACCAAACGGCATTACTGTAAATTCAAACTGGCCATATCTGGTTCGAAAGGCGGTCTTCGGTATGTCTTCTTTCTTCACTTTCACCTGGTGATAGCCTGACCTCAAGTCTATTTTTGAAAACACCTTTGCTCCGTTTAATTAATCGAAAAGATCATCTATCCTCGGCAGTGGGTATTTATTTTTAATAGTGAGGTTATTCAAAGCTCTATAATCGATACACATACGTACCATGCCATCCTTCTTTGGTACAAATATTACCGGTGCTCCCCATGGCGATGAACTGGATCTAATAAAACCTTTGTCTTGCAGCTCCTCAACTTGTTTCTTTAGTTCTACCAATTCGTTGTTGTTGACTCTATAGACATATTGCGAAATAGGCTCCGCTCCTGGTATCAAGTCTATAGAGAACTCAACATCTCTGTCTGGTGGCAAACCTGACAACTCCTCTGGAAATACATCCAGGAACTCCGCTATAAGTGGATGCGGTAACTCTTCTTCTTCCACCCTGGCTCCGCAAAAAGTGCCTCTGCTCCGCTCCTCTGCTCCTCTGGCAATCTCAAACTCCATCTCTCCTGGTGGTCGAAATACTACTCTTCCTCTGCGACATTCTATAGAAGCGTGGTGTTTACTCAACCAGTCCATTCTGAGTACAACATCGTATTCCGGAAGTGGCATGACGAGTAAACTCACGCTCAATTCTCGGCCTTCCAATGACACTCTCCGGTCCTTGCAATAATCGCGGACTAGGATAATACCTCCTCCTGTCGTGATCTTGCAAGTCCTATCTAATGGTTCTATTTCTAAATGATGCTTAAGGGCATAAGATACAGATACAAAACTATGGGAAGCGCCAGAATTAAATAATGCAAGTGCTGGAATAGAATCGAGTAAAACTGAACCTGAAATCACGTCTCCAGCTGGCTCGGCCTCCTCAGTGGTCATGGCGTAAGCTCGTCCTTGTGGTGCTCCTCTCTGTTGTTGCTGCTGCAGAGCAAACCTCTCCTGCTATGATGGAAGTGGAGGTCCTCTCTGCTGGCCTCCTAGTACGATAGGTGCTCTGGCTGGTCCTCTCTGAGCTGCTCCTCCTCTTTGACGAGTCTGAATAGCTGGGCAGTCCCTCAGCTGATGTGCTGCTGATCCACATGATAAGCAAGTGCCCCACCTTTTTTTGCAGATGTCTCTTGTATGTCCCATCTTTCCGCAATACGAACATGGGGTAACGAGTTGATTATGCCTCTGTGGTTGCTGTTGTTGAGCATGTCCTCGAACTGGTGCCTGTTGCTGTTGGTGCTGTTGCTGCTGGTACGGCCTATGTTGTTGTTGAAAGTGTGGGCGCTTGGTTGGTCCTGTGTTACCTCCTATTGCTCCCGATATGTCGCGTCCTCTCTTGGGCCTGAGGTCCAAGTCATCTTCGGCAATCTGGGCATCCATCAGAATACCCTCAAATATAGAAGTGCGTCGTCCCGAAGTATGAGACTTGATCTCCCAGTTTAATCCCTTCCTGAATTTTCGAGCTCTGTCTCCCGGGTCTCGAATCATCGATGGTGCAAATCGACTTAATCGGCAAAACTCTGCAGCATATTCGTCGACTGACTTGCCTCCTTGGACTAAGTCATGGAACTGACTTTCTAATTCTCCCAAGGCTACGTCAGGAAAGAATTTCTCTTTGAAGAGTCCTTTAAAGTTCTCCTAAGTAAGTCCTTCAGCGGCGAGTCTCAGCTCTGTACGATACCATGTCAGTGCGATATCAAACATCTGGCTGCCAGCGGCCTCTATCTGAAGAATCTCTGGAATCTATGATAAGCGTAAATTCCTCTCTATGTCTTCTAACCATTCGTCAACATATAGTATTCCTTCTGTGCCTTTGAACTCTCGAGGCATCATCCTCTTAAATTCCACTATGGTACCAGGCCTCTGTTGTTGTTGACCTTGATGTTGCGGTTGTCGTGCTACTCTCTCCAGAGCCTGGAGAGTCATCTGATGAGCATTCTCCATGTTCTCCCTCATTAGTTCGGTCTGCGTCTGGTGTGCTTCTGCTTGCATTCTCTCAGCCTCAGCTTGGACACGTTGAGCCTCTGCTGTTACTCTCTGGGCCTCTAGCATGCCCTGCATCAATGCGAACATCTGTGCCCCGTCAGCGGGCACTCCTCTGAAAATCGGTGTCGGTGGTGGTGGAAGGTTGTCTGTTATAGCTGGGGCAATCCTCTGTATAGGTGGAGGAGGAATCCCATTAGTTGCAGACACTCTCGCACGAACAGAAGATGTAGGAGAATCTCCAGGTATCTGTTCGTCAGGTTGAGGGGTGGCAGTCCTCTCTGAATTGGCTGCTCCCATTCTCATGGATCTAGTATTCGGCGACATCCTGAATACATATCAAAGAATCAATTAAGGTGATAGATATGATATTATCAAGGAAGGATACTAAAGTGCTAAGGAAAGCAATCCATTAGAATAGCAATAAGAAGCTCAGGATTTCCTAGTGTGATTGAGCATATTCTCATCCTAGATCCTATTTCCTATATCCTAGCACAGGCTCGCAGCAGTACAACTAAGTTGTTGCACTACCACGATATCGCATAACTTACGAAACTAGACCTGCATGGGCCACCACTAAAAACGTGTCACGACCCGCACCCAGTATAGGGGCACGAGAGCGTGGGTACGTCCAGCCTACGCCGCAGCATCGGCGGTAGAACGCTGTCTAGGTCATAGTAACACTAAGTAACCAACACCTTTCAATACTATACATCTCCATAATTTCACAATATAACTCAATCACAACAACTATAAGGCACGATAAAAGATAAAAGAAAATGACATAATTAAACACCATGTCTCAAACATAAAGATACTCACAGTCTAACTGTCCAACACAAGTCTCCAATTAAACTTAACATAAGTCTAACATAAACTGAAATAACCTCCATAAGTCTCAAGCATAAGTAAATACTATCTAAGTAGCTGTAGGCAAGGTCTCATCTAGAAGCATAGTCTCTTCTAGGATCTCCGGAATATAGTCTGCATCTATACCTGGGCCATAGTGCGTGGTACAGAAGTCCTCAAGGTTCTCTAGAAAAAATATCCAGTCAGGATTGAACGAAAATACACCTCTAACAGCAGTTCCACATATATTGACAAAAACTATAACACAGTGTAAAAAAATACAAGACAGATATAAAATAACTGGAAATAAGAAATACTGGAATAAAGAATGCAGGAAATAGATACTGGAACATCATCATCAATATGCATCTGACAAGGAATAGAACTACAAGTACACAAAAAAACAAAGAACTGGTATGTAAGTGTGTATAAGAACAACCACTAGAACATGTGAAAATACAAGATCAATCTATCAAGTTACATGTCAAGAATCATCTATCTAAGTGTGTGAAACATCAGTATATCATGTGATCGGCTTGGAACTATATGACTCATTACATGGATTAGCGATCATTCCCAACAGGTCAGGCTAACCGAAATATAACAGCGATGAGGCATGTAAGGGTAAGGCTGCACCGACGTGAGATGTGGGTGAGCTAATGCTGCATGTAAGGGGTATGATCACATAACTACTAATAATTCCCTGTTTTCCCTGCTAGCACGATGGATTCCAATCACGACTCCTCGTGACAGGTCTCAATGATGCCAACTCGTGTAAAGAACAGTGTCAGAGTCATGTACGCTATATAACAAGAATTATAGAGATAATCAACATAATGGAAACTGTCAGAGAATGTACTCGCCTGTGGTCCTTAGCTGGCAATACCACTGTCCGGGTTCCAAAGTGTCGTCTGGATGATCCAATAGTCCTATAGACATGCCATATAACACAATACTCCATCAGACATTATTCTAGCACACAATCAACATATGATCTCAACAGGCTACGCTAGGGGTGGTCACGTCTGACATTGCTATGAATAACAGACAATCAAGAGTATGGTCTTGCCAGTACGTCAGTGTACATTTGGCAGTCCGTTATCATGCTACAGGGTCACAGTCGATGTAACTGCAGGGTATCCTTGATTACATTCAAGTCATCTATAATATGATCTAATATATATAATTGTCTATTAGTTACCATTATATTAGATATTATATATATATATACTTTAATGGAATTTATATCTTGCACCATCTTAACCAGGTACTATGGAGATATACACAATACATCTATCATCATATTTTAAATCTCATTCTAATGCATGCACTCTACGTATATGCTAATTAGGTTCGCATACGTTGTGGTTTATACATATATATCAAGGTACACAAAGTAACTATATACGTATACCGAATACCCATACGTACTTATGTACGTATTAAGTTATATATGTCTATATACCGGTATTCAACGTAGCAAGTGCGAAGGTCTCCAAGGGAATTATATGCATGCACACACGTATAAGCAAGAAGGAACTCGAACCTGCGTGCGGAATTGAGATGTGCATGTCGCGTCATCGTCGAGTCGAAGGCTGCTCCGGTCAGGTACAGCGAGGTCAGCGGCGTGCGACGTTGTTGGGCGGCTCTGTCGATGGGGTCCGACGCTCAGTCGGGGCGGGTACAGCGCTCGACAGCGGGTACAGCGCTCGGCAGTGCAGCGCTCGGGGGTCCGGCGCTCAGCGGTGCAGCGGGTCCGGCTCTGTACAGCTCGTCTGGCGCTCAGGAACAGCGGGTCCAGCTCTCTGTCGATGGAAAGATGAGTCGTGGAAGGGGAAGAGTCGATGAAGTTCGGCTAGGTCCGGCGGGAGCAAGGGGAAGGGAATGTCGGCTGTAGCTAGGTTAGATGGGAAAGAAATAAAAGGGAAGGGAATACTATATATATATATATATATATATATATATGTAGACTCGGGTTGACCTAATTATATTGTCTTGGTCCACTCTAGGTAAAGGCCTTGGCTTGTTTTGGAGATAGTCCAATGGGTTAGGTTTCGAATGGGTTTAATGAAATTGTGAGAATTTCATGGGTCTAAGGTTTGGAGGCCATGGTTTAAAAGAGATTGATATTGCACTCCCACAGTCCCAAAATTATGGAAAAATATACATGAAGGGGAAATGGATTTATTCGCGTGTCGCGTCCAAATTATCGAAGCAGCGATAAATTACAACAATCAATAATCATCCTTAATTATTTAATTACAATTAATATCATGCAAATCATTTACACATTAATTACGGAAAGACAAAAATACCCCTAATCCAAAAAGTGGGGGTGACAGCAGCGGAGAGGTCCCTCCTAACTCTGCCGCTAAGTCGATCCCGGGGGCACTGTCCACTGAATATGGGAATCGATTCCGAAAAGACAAATCCATAACGAGGATAAGTTCTTGATTCAATCTATCCCGATCGAACGATACCATCTTGTATTTTTTAGCCGCGCTACCAGAATAGGGGGAACGGGGCACCACAAAGGAAGCTATGATATCCTTCCATGATTCATCGTTGCAGAGGACATTTGCTCGAAGACGCATCTTTTTACGGCTCCTTACATGCTGGAAGAACATGATCTTCTTCTTCCGCAAGTCAACCCGACGAAGCTCGGCAACCATCTCTCTCTTTGAGGTGAAGGAAGTGTGGGAAGAACTGGTTAACCCATTCGCCTTTATATAGGCAGAGGAGAACGTACCGAATCCCAACAAACTCCTAAAAATCTGTCGAGAAATGAGCCTCGCGGAACGAGTCGAACTTGACCGTTTCATGCTTCATTCAAAGTATTTCAAATTATGAGGAATTTGAAAACTTTGAAGGGGGTCTTGTAGAAGCATAAAAAATACGCTGGGAAATCATATGCGTAAAACCCTCGATATGCAGGAAGTCCACATAAAATAGAGTTCCAACATTGGGTGGCGTGAAACATAAAGAGCCATTGGTGTACAGCAGAGCTTCAACGCTAGTTCAACGTAAAACATAGCTCCGGAATAACCCGGGTAATACAGTATTTTCAGACTGCTTTGGCGTAAAAAGGTTGCTACATTGCCATTTCAGCGTTAAACCCATCTGCTTTTAATGCAGCGGGAAGTTGTATGAGGATCTCTTCATATTCCTCGAATGAACCGGTCAGTTGAAGCAGTGAACCTGACTCCTGACAAAGAGTACTGCACGGCGATCGAGAGGACGGCTGTAATAATGATTCTACATAGGGCCCCAGACTGTCGTTTAGTGACACAATCCTTGATATAAGATGTCATTTACACATCCAAGGGATACGCTGCCTGTTTTACATAGGCAGAGATGAGCTTTTATGCTCAAGAAGAGACAAAACCAACTGCCACGTCAAAAGCTGTTCTTCGTACAGAACTTGAGGCACGTCTCTGCAGTTAATGCGCGAGATGGGAGCAGATCTCTGCATTTAATGCACGAGATTTGATTCTACTTTTAAAGACTGGGTGAGCTATAATTATGGCTAATACGTCCACATCACCATCCCCGCACATTACGCCAACCAGGCTATTTTCAGCTATAGGAGCACGCCGTACGCTATCTCCTTAAAATACGCCGACTCGGGCTATATTTGCCAAGCATCTAGCTTTACGCAGAACTTGGATTCTATGCCAACAAGACAACTACTTGGATTCTACGCCAACTTGACAACTATTCGGCTTCTACGCCTATTTGGCTTCTACGCCAACCTGACAACTATTCGGCTTCTACGCCTATTTGGCTTCTATGCCAACTTGACAACTATTCAGCTTCTACGCCTATTTGGCTTTTACGCCATAAGAACAGCTACTTGGCTTTTAAGACATCATAACAGCTATTTGGCTTTTACGCCAACGAGACAGTTATTTGGCTGTTATGCCAACCATCTCTACGCGAGGAGCAATTATCGACGTAGCTTGCATGCCGTGATCTTCGATGAGCGATTATACGCATTACCTCATAATGGGACATGCGTCACATGCCAATTCAAGAGATTATTCATACGTGGGTAGCAGTTATTATAACCGCCGCGTAAAAGATGCAGCTCTCTCCGCTGTTCGGTTTCTACGCCGAGTGTAGCTGAACTATATAAATAGAGACTCCCGGTCATGGAGGTCAGGGGTCGAATCCGTGGTAGAGAGACAGCAGGCGAAAGAGAGGCCAAGGTCAAGAGAGCACATATAGAGAGCTTTGGCAACGAGAGTTCAATCCCTCCTACAGTCTTTGAAGCTTCTTTTTGGTCTTCTACAGCACTTCTTCGTCATCGTGTGGTCCAAGGGACAAAGTGATCGACTGCAGATCAGGCTCCTATAGCAATATTTCCCCATAATCAAATTTTTGTACTTAACATCCTCGTATAGGATTAATTGTACTTCTTTTTCTTGTTTGTAAACCAAAGAAAGGGTTTCGTATAAACCCAGTTTAAATTTCTTTCGTTTATTATCAAATAATGGGCACCACTCTACCATGGCACACTCACTAGTACATCTCATGGGTACATATATTCCTTACTAATGACACAACCAAGTATCAAACACAAATAAAATATCAAAGCTCCGATGTTGCCCAACAAAAATTTATAATATTCAATTAATTCATGGATCCAACAACATATATATATATATATATATATATATATATATATATATATATATATATATATATATATATATATATATATATATATATATATATATATATGTATAACATGCATGACGACATTGATACAAACACCAAGAATCATAAATTGGTTAATTACTCTCCCTATTAACTCTCTAATTTTCAAACATCATTGGTACCAATTACAAACTATACTCAGACAACTACAATAGAACTATTGTTACAAATGGTACTACACTATGAGCTATTTATAGGCTTATACACTGATATCTAATGCTCACATACCCAACCAGGAAACACTCACAGACTCACAAGTTACACTACCAACAATCAACATTGATACTCAAACTTGACACAAACCTATCTGTAAGTTACCAAACTTTTGTACTATCTAAGAATGTTGCCTCAGAAACTCATGAAGATAAAGATTTATAGGAGCTTATCTAGAGGCACTATAGATATCTTTATCCTAAGCTAGCAGGGGTGATTGAAATTAATTCAATCATAATAAAGGTTGAATGATAGCGATGATATGTTAAGAACCAATTTAAGATACAATCTGATAATCATATACGTCTATCCAAAATTATGTTACCCAAAATTCTCGCCATGTTAGTAAACATAGATGTTATAAATTATAGAGTCCATAACTAAGGTGTATACATCTGTAATCATGTTATCTATAATTTTGCAACGCCAACTAGTATAACTGTAAGAAACTATAAATTCCATAACTAAGATAAGTATATCCAAAATTAGGTCTCTATATTTTTGCCACGCGAGTTAGTATGACTGTGATAAACTCTAAACTCCATAATTAGGAAAGATGGTTATAGTTACCACTATCTTATCAAAATACTTTATCAGAATATACCTCAATATATTCCATAAAATTTATCTCGATACAAGGATTAATTTCAATAATGAACCTGTATAAAGGTGAGGGTGAAAAGAAATGGAAATAGATTTAAAATAGAGTTTATAATAAGATTCTCAAGGTTAATCTCAAGAATCTTTTAAGAAATTATAATCTGTGATTGAGTACCATAAATCTTATAATCTATCAATCATATTTTATTGGAGACTCGCAATAATACGTCTAAGCCAAATTACTACCAAGATATCATACTAGTTACGAAGACGAGACCTGCATGGACCACCATAAAAATGTGTCACGACCCAAACCCGGATGACCAGGGCATGAGTACGTAGATATGTCCAGCCTACGCCACAACATCGATGGTAGAGCGTTGACTAAACCTCAATGAAATCATATGCATCATCACAAGAACAACTAGTGTCATCATAACTCAATCATAGTATATAAAAAACATATAATAAAGAAAAAAATTCAAACAACTACTAAGAGAAATGAAACTAGAGCAAGCTAAGGGAATAAGAAATAGTAGTCTAGATCTCTACAAAGGTCACCTCATGGTCTATAGTGCAAGAGCAGTCTCGACTATAGCATCACTCTGTAGTCCAGGAACATGGGGCACAACAACTCCTAAAAATATTATCAGTCAAACTGGAACGAGTATAACTCTAACAGCAATTCCAATACATGATAAAGACTATAAATATTAAATAGTAATAAAATATGTAATGAACATATTAATATTCGATCATTGTACGTAAATAGAGTAAAAAGATAAGTATGGCAATAGTGACAAGTAAAGTAGGTAAAATCAAGTAACAAAGCACTATAAGAATGTAACCAGCAAGTATAGAATAAACTAGTAAGAATGCACCTATCTAAGTGTGTTGAAATACCACTTTTAACATGTAAACGACTAGGATAATGTACGATATCTCGCATGTGAAATGTGCGATTGCTATCCTTCCTGATTAGACCTGAGGAGTAATTCTTATTTTAGAATATTTGCATGTCTAATAAAGTATTTTCTCGCCCAACTAGTACTAATGTATCCTGTAGAAGCATAAAAAGTACGCCTCTAAAGAATGGTAGGTACAAAGGAAGAGTGGTGCACCCTTCATAAAACAAACTAACAAAGAGAGTGGTGCCGACTAGGATGTTTCAGAGTTTGGCGCACTTCCTTCAAAATGGAACAGAGGTGCACTTTGGTTTAGCTTTAAAAAGATAGGCGCACAACTCTTACGTTTCTTCTCCCATATTTAATCCAAATTTTTTTTATGGCAAACAGATCCAAGTCCCGAGACGTAAAATAATACAAAGTTAGCCAGATAAATATAAATGATGCTAGTAAAGAGTCTTGATATAAGTGGTGCCAGTAAGAGTCCTGATGTAAGCCAACAAGTATAAACAATGTATCTCAGGAAGATGAATCCATATGATACCAATTCTTGTATCCATCGTGTCAAGACTCAAATAAAATAATACTATAAACATGAATTATAATATCTAACAAGCAAACTATCAGAGAATGTACTCGCCTGTAATCTTGAGTAGAGAACACAAGTCATTGTCCGAACTGGAGTCCAAGTGGCCTATATATGAATTTCCAATATCAATATGTGCATGAACAAATGAATGTCATATCACTTGAATTTCATAGTAATCTATATCTATGTTATATCTTTAGTTTATCAGTGGTATAACTAGGGTTATATTCATATTTTTATGAATACTTGTAAAACCTATATTGTATAGTCAATTCTCTACTTGTAACCAATACTGCACCAATTAGACCTGTTTAATAAATTCTTAGGTTAATGTATAGTGTAGCCCTTCGTATCAGCTTTTCAAAACTTTAAACAGATAATATTTTTTTGTCTGAAAGCTCCCGAAATACCAAAAAAGTAAAATACGTTCATTTTTTGGACACCTAATGCTCAAACAATTTTTACAGAAAATTTTAGATCAAAATTGGATTATTAATTTATATATTTTGAAATCTAACTTCAAAGCAATTATGTTAAAAAAAATAGAAGATTAATAGGAGTCCTCAGTTAGGAGTTATGGCATTTCTAAGTTCCAATGGCTGCTAAAAATGAGACTGAATACTATGACAAATTTAGGCTATTTTGGACAAAAGACACATGTAAACACCTAATTGACACATATGAACACAATTACATAAAATCATCAATTCTAACCACATGTATCATAAAGTATCATGACACGAACCTAGGTATCCAATTTTAGATACAAGGACACAAGCACAAGTAAACTAGACACCAAAATTTTCTTTGGGGACACGTTAAACACTTGGAGGACACAATTATTAATTAAACCAAATTGAGAATAGAAATCATCATTCCACATGGTAAAAATCTAGATCTACCAAATTTAAGGCTCTTAACACCTAAATTGGAGAAAATTGATTTAGGATGGAAATTTGCGGATATTAGAAGTGGCTAAGGGAAGAAGAAGAATTGGGTAAAATAAAATAAAATAATTAGAGAGAGAGAGAGAGAGAGAGTAGAACATAGATAGTGGTTTGGTGTCATGGGTAATCAAAAATTTGTCATTCCACTCTCTGATTGGTTTCTAGAATTGTCATTAATAAAATCTATTTGTCATGGAGGGAATATAATTAGTTATGGATGGCATCTAGATAACTAAAATAGGAATATTCTATCCATAAAAATGAAAAGTAATTAATTCTAAATCAACCACTGATTTAATATAACTATATAATCAGCATAAAAAGGTAAATTGATAAAAATACCCTTAATAGTTAAAAGTGGTGGTTATAGATTTGGTAGGAAAAATGCATTACATTATCATATAGTATGTCAATATTGTATCCTTCTCTATTTTAATAAATGGATCCCCATCTCCATCTTTCGTTCCTGGTCGTTGAATCCGACAAGGTTCTCCAATGTCATCGTATCTGTTAATTATGTATGCCGATCTTTTATCCTCCCATGGAAAGGAATGACCTTTATTTTGGCTTCAAATAGAATAGATATTCAACTGACTCTTATACCGACTTAATTTTTGCCGACGATCTTCTTTTTTTGGGTACAATTCAATCAATAAAAAATTTAAAATCAAAAATATTTTCTCCTCCTTTGAATTATGGTCTGGTCAATAAGTCAATTTTGATAAATCTTTTATCTTCTTCCCACATAATCTTCTTGTTTATATGAAACAAATCTTTAATGATATCCTTATAAAACTTATGGATGCCAAAGATAGATACCTTGGCCACCGCCTCTTACTTCCTAAATCTAGAATCTCCACTCATTTTAAACTTATTGAATCTTATATTTCAAAATTAAATGGGAGGAAAGGAAGATACCTGTCTTATGTGAGTCGCACTACTCTTATTAAATCCACTCTTTCTCCATTACCTACCTATTACATGTCTTCCAGGGGCACCCCGGAGGAGGAGCAAACGAGGCATGGGCCCGGGACCCCAAGGCCCAAGAAAGCCAAAAAAGTTAAGATTTTGTAATACATACTATATAGTATTAACATGTAATAAAAGATTTGGTAAAAGAAAAAAAATCGACAATTATTTTTCTGGTCGTGAAAACTTCTTCCTTCTAATTGTAGAAAAGAACTTTCAAATTTCAGAGGGAATTGATGGCCAAAGGTAAGTGTTCTTAGAAATTGTTGATTTCAATTAAGCTCTCTTCCTTCTTTCTTCTGCTTAAAATTGAATTCCAGACTCCTAAAAAAATTAATCTTCTCCTTCACGCCCTTCTTTTACCCATAATTTTAAATTTTACTTAGTAATTTGAGGTTAGAAATTAGGATTTTACAATTAGTAAATTGATTTAAGTTGTAGTCAACAAATACTAACTGAAATGACGATACAACTTCCGTTGAACTATCTCGTGGTAATAAACTTGAGTATTTAGTCTAAAAATTCAAATTGTATTGATGAAATTGAGTGCTCGTGATGCTAATAGTGATAGTAATTTTAATGATCTTGAGTTGCAATGATAAATTATTGAATTTTGAGTAAATTCTTTTGGAATTTCTTCATAACATACTATGTAATGTTATATTACAAAATGGATTTTAACAAATATTAATGATAAGATTATGTAGGGATTGTTCGATTTGGTATTTTGATTGATTTTGGGATTATTGGATTTGGGTCATGTACGAGAACGAATTGTTCACTACAAAGATGTTATTTTCATTGTTCTGATTAACCATTACGGGGAAGCTAGTTGGATATTTATATTGATTTAGTTTATTTATGTTGCTTAGTCGAACTTGAGTTGGAATGAATTCCGGTGTTTGATTATTCAATTATATAAAAATGGTGAAAGAATTCATGTTTAGGAGTTTTATTGATTTTGTAACATATTTTTGTGATATTATTTTAAAAGTGATCAAGACGCATGTACTTAAATTGCTATGGTACTATTTTCTTGAAAGAAACAAGATTTTAACGAGACCCTAAATGTAGAATGCGTTCATGATAATGAAATACTAAATCTTCAAAAAAAAATTATACTTTGTTTTCAATATATGTTAGACATTATTTTGGATTTTGCCCTGGGAATTAAAATGCTCCGGGCCGGCCCTGATGTCTTCTTACCTATTACCTAAACATGTAACAAGGAGATTATATCAACTTCAAAATCTCTTCAGGTGCATATTGACTTCTGGTCAACGAGTATCAATTACTCATCTTCCTCGGTCTAGACAGTATTCTGAGAAGTAGAAAATTCCTCTATAATAGAATTTATTGGGAAGATGGAGATGGAACTCTTATCAACATATGGAGGGATCCTTGGGTATTCACAAGACATCACTTTAGAGTGGAGGGCATCCCTTGAGCACAGCTACAATTTCAAATGGTTAGTGAGCTGATCAAGCACTCAACTTATAAATGGAATGAAGAACTTATCTTCAGATTATTCTCCCCATCAGAATCTTCAGCCATTATCAAAATACCGATTGGATCAAGCTTCATATAGGATATGTTAATCTGGATTTATACAAGGGATGGAAGACTGTTGATGTGGAACATGTAAAATATCACAACTTATGAGAGAGAATGGTGATGTGGCACATGTGACACATTTATTACTTACATTCTCCCACTTGGCACATGGGCAACATTAAAGGATAATCTCTCTCCCACTTGGCCCATATGAAAATGGACTTTAGGGATTTTTAAATACTTACATATAGCCACACCGATCCCTCATTACTTTAGTTTTCACCGCTATGCTTAATTCAAAATAGTTAATGCATGAATCATGGCAGTGGAAATTTTATATAAACAAATGTCACTTTCCATGTCTTACAATGTCACTTCCTATCATTGAATGAGTTCCTTATATAGTATATATCCTTATGAATGAGCGACCAAATGCTCAATTCGAGTCCTACTTATGTCCAAAGGACTACAAGTCTTTCTTAAAAAACTTTATATATACAACTGAATAGAAGAAAAATGACAATAAATAATTAAATGCTACAAAATTTCAAGATCCAAAACGTGTAATATAATATGATAACCACTAAATTACACAACTGGTTAACCTCACATGCTCCACATGATGCTTATACACAATAGTTCAAGATCCAAAATATATAATATAATAGGATAAACACTAAATTACACCACTTATTATCCCCATATGCTCCACATGATCCATATAAAAATTAGGTGGTAATCGTTTAGTCATTGGATCAGCAATCATCATTTTGGTGTTAATATGTTGAATAGTCACCACCTTCTTTATAACACGCTCTCTGACAACGAAGTACTTTATATCGATGTGTTTACTTCGACTGCCACTTTTATTATTCATTTCCGTAATCCTTGACTATCGAGTGTCAACACAACTAGAAAAGTCAGAATCTGAATACCTAATCACCTCCAAATGATCAGATCGTTTATATGTAAGCATGTAATCCTTAGGTCCTTGAAGATAACACAACACCTTCTTTGCGGCTCTCTAATGCTCTATGCCTGGATCACTTTGATATCTACCTAACATGCCAATTACAAAGGCTGTGTCCAGTTTTGTACAGACTTGGGCATACATCAAGCTTCCAACTATAAAGGCATAAGGAATATTTTTCAACTGTTGCCTTTCTAAATCATCACTTAGACATTGATCTAGACTGAATTTGTCACCCTTGACAATAGATCCTACCCCAAATGCATAATTTTGCATTCTGAATTTGTCACACTTAACAATAGGTGCTACCCCAAATGCACAATTTTACATTCTAAACATTTCCAAATCTTTGTTAATATAGGCCTGTTAAGACATTTCTAATAAACCTTTTGATATATCTCTGTGAATCTCTATGCCGATGACATAAGAGGCTTCACCTATATCCTTCATATCAAAGTTTTGTGAGAGAAACTATTTGGCCTCGTATAGCAAACCTAAGTCATTACCCGAAGGACGCAAGCAAGTCTAAAATAATAATTATGAATAATACGAAGAGTTAATTATATATTTACATGTCCAGGTCAAAATATGACATGCTTAAACCCCCGTGTCAGAAGAAAACCCTAAAATCAACCCGTATCTCTAAATTATTGGGATACGGCCTACACGTATTCAATTATGGACACGACACTAGCCACACACAATCAAACACATGTCAATTTGGTCCAATTGACCAATTAACAAACACAAGATGTGTCAATCTCAAAATTCCCCCAAAATTGACACAAAATATCATATAACTTTCTCCATAGGCCTCCTATGAACCTAATTACAATTCCTATGGGTATCTTTATCATATAAGGTGGTTCCTAATAATTAAAATACAAATTTAGAGGCTAATTAAAAGGAAAAAAATTGAATTGTACCTATTGGAAGATGGATTCCCAATGTAACTTTTAAATTGGATGAAAAGAGCTTCCAACTTGTAGATCCTTGCTCCTCCTTATAGATCCTTACTTCCTACTTATAGATCCTTGCTCTACTAGCCTTCAATGATGATTAGGAAAGGAATTGGGAAAAATTTTGGGTGGAATTTGATGTAGGAATGAGGAAATTTGGAAGAGAAAATTCAATATCAAGATTTCAAATAAATATGAAGAGAAAAATTTCTCCCTCCATTTAAATATGGCCGTACAGTTGACCCCCTCCCCAAGCTACTATATAAATTCTAAAATACCCCTTAGAGCCTCTCATAAATAAATAATTAAGTACGGAAGGTTCTAGTCTAATGGGTTTAACTTAATTAATCATCCTCCTAATAAATGAGCTTCCAATTGAGCTCAACTGTAACTAGATTTAAATGTTGGTCCATGGATCTAATCTAAACTAGTTAGGTCTACTAACACAAGTCCAAAATAATAAACTAACATCAAATAATAATTAAATAATACAATAAATAAATATTCAACATGCACAATATTTAATTAATTATAAAATAACCAAAATACCCTTTCTTAAAAAATATGGTAGTGACAAGTCTACCCCCCTTTAAGTAATTTCATCCTCAAAATTCAAAGATGAAACTACCCCCAGAAAATAAAATAGAACAGAACAGAAAAAAATCAGGAAAGAACATACCTCAAGGCACAAACAAATATGGGTAACGCTCTCGTATTTTATCATCTCTCTCCCAGGTAGAGTCCCCCGGAGAGTGATGCCTCCATGCGACGCATACCAAGGGAATAGTCTGGTTCCTCAGCACCTTCTCTCTCCAAACCAGAATCTCAACTGGCTGCTCTGATAACTAAGAGTAGGGCCCACCTCTATCTTTGAGTGATCAAATACGTGACTAGGAACCACCATGTACCGTCTCAATTGTAATACGTAAAACACATTGTGCACTCCCTCCAATTCAGGTGGCAAGTCTAGTCTGTAAGCAACTACACCGTCCCTCTCGAGAATAGTGAAAGGTCCGATGAATCGGGGACTAAGCTTCATGCCTCCACCGAAACGAATCGTTCCTCGTGTCAAAAAAATTCTCAGAAATACCAGACCACCAACCTAGAATAAAATACAACCTTAAGAACTTAATCTATAACAAACAACCAATATAAAGCTTAAAACAAGAATCTAAAACTATACCTCAAACTTCAAAGGTCTCCGGCGGCTATCGGCCCAATGTCGTTGTCTGTCATGCGCCACTCGAAGCCTACCTCTGATCAGCTTAACCTTCTCCGCTGCATCCACAACCATCTCGGACCCTAGAAAAAATCTTTCTCCAATATCGTCCTATGACAAAGGAGTACGACATCTCTGACCGTACAAAGCCTTAAATAGTGACATCTCTTTACTAGCCTGGTAGCTGTTATTGTAAGCAAACTCTATCAAACAGAGATGGTCCTCCTAAAATTTAGTACATAGTGTGCAGTATATCCTCGAGAGTCTGAATAGTCTTCTCTGACTGCCCATCTGTCTGGGGATGACATGCAGTACCGAACTTGAGCTGGGTGCCCAAACTCGCCTGCATACTCCTCCAAAAATGAGAAATGAAATGACTATCCCAATCTGAGACTATGCTAATAGAAACCCCATATATCCTGACGATCTGCCTCATATACATCTCTGCCAGCTTCTCCGTAGACAAACCTACCTTGAAAGGCAAAAAGTGGGCAGAATTAGTCAACCTGTCAACGATTACCCAAATCGCGTCTTTACCTCCTAAAGATCGTGGAAGTCCGGACACAAAATCTATAGTAATGTGCTCCTACTTCCACTCTGGAATGGGTAATGGCTGAAGTAAACTGTCTGGCCTCTGTCTTTCAACTTTCATCTGCTGGCACACTAAGCATCTAGATACAAACTGTGCCACTTTTATCTTCATGCCATATCACCACACACTCTCTCGCATATCCTGATATATCTTGTTGGCACCTGGATGTATGGAATACTGAGAGCGATACGCTTCCTGCAATAACTTCTCTTGCAGCTTCCCACTAGGCACATATAATCTAACACCATGCCGCAAAGAACCATCCTCAACAATGGTGAAATCATTCTCCAATCTTGCTCTCACCTGAGCTTTGATACTACTCAAAGATACATCCTCATCTTGGGTTGCCTTGATCATGTCCATCAACTTTGAGTGTATCTAAAAGCCCCTACATCTGCATAGCAAAACTAGGAACTATTACCTCAATGCCCAAGCTCTCCAAGTCCTCCAACAAATACTAATCCTACATCAATAACATAACTACCAGATACCTGCTTAAGGCATCGACAACTACATTAGCTTTTCCAGGATGATATTGCAAAGATATGTCAAAATCCTTCATCAGTTACAGCCACCGACGCAGCCTCATGTTGAACTCCTTCTAAGTGAAAACGTACTTCAAGCTCTTGTGGTCTGTGAAGATCTCCACATGCTCTCCGTAAAATAGTGTTTCCATAACTTCAGGGCAAAGATAACTGCTGCCAACTCCAAATAGTGGGTAGGATAGTTCTTCTCATGAGGACACAATTGCCTGGATGCATAGGGAATAATTTTCCAATCTGCTGAAGAACACAACCCAAACCTTTCTCTGATGTATCACTATAAATAGTGAAACCTCTAGACCCTGATGGCAACGTCAAAATAGAAGCAGACGTCAACCTCTTCTTCAATTACTCAAAAGCAACCTAGTATTCCTCTGTCCAAACAAACTCTATATCCTTTCTGGTTAGTCTGGTCATTGGCTCGGCAATCCTCAAAAAATCTTATACGAACTTCCTTTAGTACCCTGCCAAACCCAAGAAACTCCTGATCTCTGCTACTGAACTTGGGGTCTTCCAAGACTCCACTGCTGCAATCTTCTTCAGATCTACTAAAATTCCATCACGAGTCACAATATGTCCCAAGAACTCCACCTTGCCCAGGAAGAACTAATACTTGGACAGCTTCCCATACAGCTTCTCCTTCTTAAACATATCCAACACAATTCGCAAATGCTCCTCATGCTCCTCTGGTATCTTCGAGTATATGAGTATGTCATCGATGAACACCACCATGAACTTGTAAAGGTACTGGTGGAACACCTTGTTCATCAAATTCAAAAATACTGTCGGGGCATTAGTCAACCCAAACGGCATAACCATAAACTCATACTGGCCATACCGAGTCCTAAAAGAAGTCTTCGGTATGTCCTCCTGCTTCACTTTCACCTGGTGGTATCTTGATCTCAAGTCTATCTTGTAAAATACCTTAGCACTACTCAATTGATCGAACATGTCACCAATCTATGACAACGAATATTTATTCTTGATAGTGAGATTATTCAATGCTCTATAATCGATATAAATGTGCATCGATCCATCCTTCTTCGGTACAAACAATACTAGGGCTCTCCACGGTGAAGAACTGGATCTGATAAACCCCTTATCGTGCAACTCGTCCACCTGCTTCTTCAGCTCGACCATCTCGCTGTTGTTTGTTTACTCTATAGACATGTTGTGAAATTGGTTCTATACCTGGCCTTCTCGATCTTGACCTTCTCACCAAATAGATAAAGTGGTATCTTTTGTCGATATGTTTCGTTCGATCATAAAATATATAATATTTTGCTTTGACAAGTAAACCATAATCTGACTATCATAATACAAAACAGCCTGCTCTGGATGAAATCCCATATCGCTTACCAATACTTTTAACCAAATGCCTTTGTTTCTTTCATCATTGCCAAGTACTCCGCTTATAGTGTAGCATTCCAACTAATAATAAAACCTACCAAAGTAAAGGCATAGTCGTGATTAATCTCTCACCGTCAAGATCGCCCATATAGTTTGAGTCGAAGTATCCAACTACTTCGAATAAGTATCTATGCCTCCATGAACAATTTCTACTTTTGTCATTTCCTCCAGCCACTTGGCCTCTCCCCAGTGTGACTTCCCATATTTGACCATAAACCTAATGACTACGCTAACAAAGTGTGTAATATCACGATGAGTATAAACCATATCATACATCAGGCTTCCCGTTATGGTAGGAAATATGAATCAAGATATCTGATCCTCATGGGATTCTGATTTAGGTGTATTTAGCCGAAAAATAAAAGTTCTCGGCTAATCGAGTACTCACTGGGCTTCGTATTTGGCATACTGAATCTCTCCAAAATCTTATTGATGTAGCACTTTTGTGACAAGAATAATATACGATTGTTACGGTTCCTCAAAATTTTTATACCAAGAATCTTCTAAGTTGCCCCGAGGTCTTTCATATTAAACTCACTACTGATTAGCACCTTAAAATTTTGACTTATCTTGAGGTGCGATAAATATGTCTCTTCATAAAGGAGCAAATAATACATGAACCATCATCAATCTTATTTTGAAAAATACAAGTATTATTTGGAATCCTAATATATATAGTCATTCTATACCATAAATTGATCAAAATACTTATTCCACTGCATTGGTAGCTGCTTTAATCCGTATAAGTACTTCCACTGTCCATAAACATGATCCTCCTTATCATGAACTGTGAACCCATCTGGCTTGATCATTATGATGTCCTCTTCCAACTCTCTATGAGGAAAGATTGTCTTCACATCAAGGTACTCCAGATCATCATGTGCTACAATAGCTAGTAGCACCTAGGATATAATGTCTTACAACGGAATGTAAAATCTTGTTATTACCCATGACTTCTCTTTTATTGCAGCCTTTAGATACCAAACAAGTCTATGTTTGATTCTTCTTATATACCAATTTATAACCTATTATATTCCTTCCTGTTTGCGGTAGCACATGATCTAAGTCTGATTCTTGGGAAGCGAATCTCATCTCTTTACCCATCACCACAATCCCTTGGCTATATATTTTTATCAAAATAGCATCCAATATATAAAGGGATTTGGAAACTCCACCTCTTCTGCTACAATGAGTGTGTATGCTACTAGTTATTCATAACCATATTTCTAATAAGGAGCATGGATTTGTCAATATGGATTATCCGTGATAATTTTGTATGATGCCTTTTGCAATTATTATTGTCGCGGTTGCAACTCATGTGGATATATTCCATATGGCTACACTTGAATCGATCATAATGTTGTCATGTTAAACTCTACTTGCTTATTAATGTCCTCTCTTGATACCTCAAACTCCTGTCTTGGATGAAGCATATACTTCTCATCAAATTGCATGTTCCAACTAATTACCACTTTAGAACTTGCACCAAAAAATTTGTAGCCTTTTGTACTACTCCATATCCCAAAAATAACTTCTTTTCCATTGCTTCCAACTTTCCTTCACTAATATGATAAAACACATTCAACCAAATATATAAAGAGAACCGTACTCAGTAATTTTTTGGGCCATACCTCGATAGTAGTTTTGCAATCAATGGTTGTTGTTGGAGAGAAATTCACGAAGTTACATGTATTGATAACCTCATCCCAAAAGTCTTTCGACAAGCCATACCAAGCGATGGAATTTTACGTATATAAATGGTAGCTTCGTGATGCTACGCTCCAGGGATTCAAAACGTGTAACTCCAGATCCATCGGCTCTATGATGCTACGCTCCAGCAATTCAAAACGTGCTATGAGTGTCGCATCATCCGTCTACGGTTGTGGCTGCACCTTAATCCTCTGCATCAACTCATCACAGAGAGATACGATCTGAAGGTCAACTCTCTCCTGGGCTCACTGTGACTCTAGGAAGGGTTGTGGGGTATGCATATTAGCAGAGGGTATCCTAGAGGACTGTGACACAACATAGGCGTCGTAGGATCCTGTACCGTAGTACGTACCCCTATGTAGACCATTAATGGCTCTCATCCACAGCTCGTCATCCGACAGAGCTGGGTGGGCCAGGGATTGCGAGGAACTACCCCCTCTCCCTGTGTGGGTTTGGTCGACTCTTTGCGGAGCCTTCTATACTCATCCTAGAAAAATGCGTATCTATCGATAAGTGTACTACTTACTATATATATTAGGTACTTATTATTAATTAAATATATTTTTTGCTAAGTTATATCAAAATTAACAAAACATAAGAGTAATACTTACATATCTCTGCGTCCCCCTATCTTCGATAAGTTGTCTACCCTTCCTATGTGTGGTGAGGAACACTGTCACCATGGTTGCATCCTCACCCCTCTGGACCTGTTACAAAATATATTATTTGTTATTAAAATAAAAAATTAGGCCATGATAATTAAAAATTGTATGTGTATAAATGGGAGACGTACCAAGCGACAGAAATATTTCGTCATCTGAATCGACCCACCACATCACTTTTCCGCCCTCTGCCGAGCCGCCTTGGCCTTCTCCGACTTTTTCCTATACCTATCCTCGTTGAATCTAACCCTTATCGCAGTCCATTGCTCAGGCATGATCAAACCTTGGATCAATTTTTCTTTGCGATCACGAGCCTTCTAGCCATCCATAGCATTATGGATCATCTTGGCGCCGACAGAAGAAACTGCTGCTCGATCTGTACGGCTCGGTATGGTAGATAAAAATATGTTCTCTATAAAAAGTACAATACTTAGTTATAATATATTAACATAAAACTATTACTGATTTTAAAATTAATATACTTTTATCTTGAAATGCCCAAACCAGAACGCCTTTCTTTCTTCCGTGGCATCCAAATAGTTTATCCATGGGCTACCATAGTTTTGCATCAGAAAATGTCCCAATTCTCTCTGTACTACCGGGGGACGATATCTATATATACATTGATAATTAAACTCATTAAAAAGTGAATATATATATATATATATATATATATAAGAAATAAATAACTAATTAACATACTTTTAGGGCTATCGGCCCAAATCACCATTCTCGTCTCATCCGGCGTAGCGCACGGAGGATCGCTCTGATATGGAGACATAGTCGGCTCAACCACCATCTCCTTCTCTGTCTCTGTGGTACCGTCAGCAGCAGGAAAACTGGACGGAGGAGGAACACTAGAAGGGATACACTCGTCCTGAAATGGCTGGTCCCAGGAGTACTACTTTGTGCGGTCGTCGCAGTCGTAGTCTGAGGTATTGCTGGTCGATAGTATGGAGTACTCGGGGTTGAGGATCGGGAAGGAGTATCCATAATCGATGCTACTAGTGACTTTGTTACTTTAAGGCCTTAAACACATTGCTCTTGTAATTCACGATGAACACCAAAACTGTCATGCCCCAGTCCCAAAATACGTAGGACTAGGGCACGTAACCATGCCAGCCGCCCGTATATATGGCAACTCCAATATATGGAAACCATATATACGTGCGTACGCTGTATAATGAACAATAAGTCATAAGTGGTAAAACTCATCACAAGTCATAGGGTAATATCTAAATCTCATCCACAGAAATCAAATATGAATAACCAATAACCATGTAACTAGATCTCAATAACAAATATCTAAAGAATGACAGTCGGATAGAAACAAATCCACTGCAAAAATATAATATAAAAGGAACCAGAATACACACCATAAAGAACAACATCTGACAATCACGAGGTCCGAAGAGAAGACCTCCTCGGAATATAAGTAGCCTGTCCGGATCTGTGCTCCTGCGAGTACTCAAGAACATATACACCTGGCAGGGGACCAGGTCCTCAGAGGGACATAGCAAGATACAGAAAAATGACATGCCATAATGTAAATACTGAATAAATAAATGGGGTGTGCTAACCATCTAAGTGAATGCAATTTAAAGACCTTGTAGTACGTATGGGAATGTGTAGGCTTGACATATGCTGACGTAATTCACCAATCGTCATGACTGGCTATATATGTGTCATATGCCCCCGGACACACGGGTAGCTCTGCAATCGACCATCTTCGAGGAGCATGGTACGAAGGATATAACATACAAGGAGGGGGTGTCCCATACGTCTACTAGTATCTTTCCCGCCCAATATAGATGTACAAATCGTGAAAATGACGTGGACACCTCCTATTATGATGCAAGTCTCAATACAATAAACAACTGAGCTAAATACCGCTACACGTGTTGCTCACACTGATGGCCAGTCGCGCATGAGGCACGCGTTCTTACATATACTCACTCTGTGACATGTAATGATACGTGTCAAGGCCTGGGAAGTTATATCAATAACTTCACAACTTTATGTGGGTCTACTAGACACTAGGTCAAACACAAGTCCTAACGTCAACGCCATCGTTGACTGCACCCGAGTCTGCTCGGACGCGCACATTTATATAAAAATAAATAAACATGTTACTAGCAAGAACTGAATATAAACAGTGCAACAAAGCAAGGTATACTTGCCTGGCAAGAGAGCTGTAAATGTAATATCCAGATGTTAAATACCAAGTGTCAAAAACTATGGCCTCAGAATGAAAGTCTCCGGATGCTGGAATAAACATCACTAACAGTCTAAAAAAATATCAAATAGCTAGAAACGCCTGTCCTTAAGTCCAATTTGGACACAGGGGCAAAAATGACAGTTTCCGGTCAAAGCGGGGTCCACATGTGGGCCCACTTTGCACCGAAAAATGTGTCAGGGTCAAAGGTCTCCAAATTCGCCAAACTTAGTGTCCACAAGTCTAGAACGATGATACGAACCCAACGGAACTTCCAGAATTGGATTTTGATAAGCCGAACACAAAATCGCCCGTCAAGTGGAGCCTGTGGGGCCCACAAAAAGCGATTTTGTCAACGTTCTCAGAATCGAACCAAACTTGGATCACAGGACCAGCGTATCGCTACGAGTCCGATGGCGCAAGTTTCGTCTCGATCCGACGTGTGTACACAAAGTTGCAGCGTGTTCCAGAACTGACGGATACGGGACGGTGTCGGCGGATACGCGTTGATTCTGGTGTGCACGCACATCCAAATCAACTTCTCCGAATTCCTACACGTCCGTATCAACGTTGCGCACATTTCGGTAAAGACCGTGTGCGACCAAGTCCTCCCGTTTGGCGGGGCATACCCAGTTCCGGGGTGAGTCGGGTCGTTGTTTTTCCTGTATTTGGATCGCGGTTCGCGATCGCCACAGGACGCGATGCTCCGAGCGGGTTACACGGACACCGAGATGGTTACACAGTCTACACGATGCAACTGACGGAATTGAAATCGGAATTATAAGGTGAGAGAAAATGTTACCTGAACAGAGCTCGAAAAACCAAACTTCTCCGTGTCCGACACGAGTCCGAGGGCTGTGTCCGTGTCCTGTGCCCTGTCTGCGTCCACGGCGACCCTAGGGTTGCTGGAGACTTGCCGGGGCGGGTCGCTGGAGGAGGGCGGCTCGACGAGGGCTGCTGTCGGACGGCCGGAGGCAGCGTCGGGGAGTCGCACGGCCGGTCGGTGCTCGGCTCGGGTCTTCCGGTCGAAAGGGCGGAGCGGGTCGGCTGGGAAGGAGGGAGGTGGAGGTTCTGGAGGGAGATGATGGTGGTATCGTCGGTGATGGGGGTGGCGGTGGTGGCGAAGTCGTGAGGGTGTAAGAGAAGGGGGTCGGCTGGAGGTTCTGTGATAGGGGTGGCGGTGGTGGTGGTAACCGACGGGGAAGAGGGGAAGGAGAGGAAGGCGGAGTGGAGGAGGAGGAGTTGCTGCTGTCGGCGGGTGGGGGGGCAGCCGACGCTGGCGGAGGGGGTCGGCTCCGCCGCGGGGAGGGGTCGGGGGATGTAGAAGAGGAGGCTGAGGAGAGAGGGTGGGTCGGGGGCCAGCGGGGGAAGGGGAAACTCGTCGTGGGGGGGGGGAGGGCTCGCCGTGGGGGGGTGGTGGTCGCCGCTCCGGCGAGGGCGCTCGCCGCCGGCGGGGGAAGGGGGTTTCGGCTGAAGGGGGGGTTTTGGGTTTTCTTTTAATTTAATTTTTATTTCTTTTTAATTTTCTTTTATTTTCTTATAAAGAAAATTATATTAATTTAATATATAAAATATCTAAAAATATTTACAAGATATTTTGTAGATATTTTCAGGATATTTTTGAGATATTTTCGGGATTCTTTTCGGGTGGGCCCCGTCTCCAAATGGACGGCACAGGTCCACCGGCCAGTGAGGGGGTGACACCTTGCACTGTAATTTACAGGAAAGTCTCTGTAATTTCATAAATTGTGTAAAGTCCTAGTTTTGGGTAATTGTGCAATTACAAATTTGTCTGGGAAAACACCTGATTCCAAAAAATACTAAAATTCACAGGATTGAAGGAAAAAGCTGTGTGAGGGTCCCGAGGGGGTGAGGGTGAGTCTGGGCAGGGACTGGTCCTGGTTTTCTTGGGTGATACGGCCATCATATTTATTAATTAATAAATACTGCGCACGGTGTTCTCTAATTATTTAGAGGCAGGTAGGGTCATAATTTTTCTACGGTGTCAATATACTAAATGTAGTATACTCAGTGTAGAATATTAACGTATTTTTTTTTGGGCAAAACAGGTGCATGTTGGGCCTCAAATCCCTAGGGGTACAGAGATGGGTAAAGAGCAGGAAATAAAATAGAAAATAAATACGGACTTTTGTAACGATATTTGTGCGTCTCAAACGAGGCTCATTTTAGCACATCTGTGAGTTGCACAAAGTTCAGGAAAATAGTCTAACATGTCTAGGACAGGTATGTGAACTTTGTTCGGGGATAACAGTCAAGATAAAGCTCCAAATAATTAGAAGATGGACAGGTGCACAAGTCAACAGGATATGTAGGCAAAATAAATTAAAATATTGCCATAAATCCTAAATTGTTAAAATAATCCTAAAAATACTAAAATCTGGTCGAGGGGGTTTACAATCTACCCAACTTATAAAAATTTCGTCCTCAAAATTAAAACTAAGCTGGGGTAGAAGTCAAAGACGGCATAAGATATAATTTAACAAAGTAATTTATATCTTGGGTTTACGAATAGGTTCGAAAAATGTTTACGCATGTCGTCCACACGCTTCCAAGTAGATTCTCTTGGCGCGCCATACTTCCATGCCACGTGGACCAAGAGAATAGACTAATTTCTTAATGTCTTTTCTCGATGATCAAGGATTCCCACGGGTTGCTCTTGATACGACAAGCTTGGCCTAATGGTGACCTCCGAATGATTGAGAACTTGACTGCTGTCTGTCACATATCGCCTGAGTTGCGATACGTGGAATACAGCAAGTACTTCCTCAAGTAAAAGTGGTAGCGCAGGTTGATATGCCACTACTCCTACTCTTTCTAGCACGTCAATGGTCCAATATATCTTGGACTCAACTTGCTGCATCTTCCGAATCGAATAGTGTCATTAGTAGGTGATATTCTCAATATGACATGATCGTCCTCTTTGAATTCCAAGGGATGATGATGACGGTCTGCCTACTACTTCTGTCTGTCTTGTACTGCTTGCAAGTGTCCTTGTATTTACTTAACTGTCTCTACTGTGTTTACCACCAACTTTGGTCACGCGAATCCTTGTCTTGGTAAAATCCTGACTGGTATGCCATACAATCTTAGGATTTGCCTCATATTAGTAATGTCTTCATATCTTCAGAGTAATCCCAACAGTTGCAAGTTCCAAATCCTTCTCATGTACTCATAATTGTCTAGATGCATATACCATTACCTTGCCATCCTGTATTAATATGCATCCCAAACTTTTTTCTGATGCATCTGTAGATCACAACCGCCTGATCCGGATAGAATAGTCAATACGGGTGCTGTGGTCAGCCGCTTCTTCAACTCCTCGAAAGCGGCTTGACACTCGTTAGTCCATAGGAATTCTTAATTCTTATAAGTCAACCTAGTCATAGGTGCTGCTATCATTCAGGAGTCAGTCAATTGTTCATTCAGGTGAAATCCTTTTAGACTCCTGTCAGCAAAATGATACATTCTAATTTTAGGATTTGGTAATTATCCAAGAAACAAACAGAAATGGCTACAGAAACAATACACTTTCGCATTTATACTAGGTACGAGGTTTCGTCTTTCCGAAATAAGGGAAGACGGAAAACACTAAACAAGAGTTCAAGGGGAAGGTAATAGATTAGAAGTGTGGGGATCAAGGCGTTTAAAGAATTCAAATGGGAATTGTCAAAACAGTTGTGGATTGAAATATTATTTTTGGTAATTCCTATTCACATGCTCGTATCAGTACAGTTATATAACTGATACGATATGCTTAGACATATCTAGAGGGCAAGTACATTTGTCTACTAATCACTATATATCTCAATCCACGTAAAGTAGTTATGCGAAGGGCAAATCAAAATGCACTAAGGTTGATCAGACCATAATACACTGATTCTGAATAGACAATTGTATTAGTGGGGTGGATCAGACCCCAATAACATATATGTTATGAACAAGCTCGATAAAGAATAAGCTTACAAAACTAGGCTATAATAGCAGTATAAGTCAAGGTAGTATAGTAAATATAATTACGCTAGATTATGATATGAGAAATTGTCACGACCCGCACCCGGAATTTGGGCATGAGTCGTGGGTACGTCCAGCCTACGCCGCAGCATCGGCGGTAGAACGCTGTCTAGGTCGCAAACATAATATATCCTGTCAATGATCTCAACTCCGTACGGAGGACAATGATAATAATCCACAGTTCTATGATATACTCAATCACAAGCTAATAGAAATCATAGCACGATGAGAATAGAAAAGAGTTCTAATAAAAACCAACCACAATAATCCAACTCAAATCCTGGGTCTAAATGACCTCACAAAGTCACAAAATAATAAATACATCTCAGTCTCAGTCTAAAACAATAATGCAGAAAAAGTAATCTAAGAACAGGCAGGTAAGTTCTCCTCTAGAATAGGCAACTCCTCCGGGATTTCTGGAGTGAAATCTCCCTCTAATCCTGGGCCGTAATGAGTGGGGCAAAGATCCTCCAGGTCCTCTGAAAAATGTTATCCAGTCAGGATTGGAGCGAAGCACAAGCACTAACAGCAGTTTCATTAAATTGACAAAATCTATAAACAGTGTAAGAGATACAAGATGGAAATAAATGCTAAAAATGAGAAGTACAGGAGAAAATGAAATAGACAATAGAGCATCTAGCAATGAACAATAAACAGTGACTGCTAGAACAAGTAAATCTGAATAAAGATAAACATCCAACTAAGTGTTTGAAATATTAGTTTATTATGTGATCGGCTTGGGACTAGATCAGGCTGGTTATATATGATTAGCTATGATTCTTGAAGGTCAGGCTAACCATATGGTTAGCTATGATGCATGATAATGGTCAGGCTAATCATATATAACAGCTATGAAGCATGATGATGGTCAGGCCGCACCCGACGTGAGAAGTGGGGTGAGCTATGATGCATGGTAAGGATTTGGATATGATCACATAATCTACTAATAGTTCCCCATCCCCAGCTAGCACGGTGGATTCCAATCACGACTCCTCATGATGGGGATCTAGGGTGCTAACTCGTGTATCCACAGTGTCGGAATCAAGTATGTAATACACTACAATTTATAGAAGTAATCAACAATAAAAACTGTCAGAGAATGTACTCGCCTGTGGTCCTGAGCAAAATGTGAGGATCGATGTCCAAAGTGGAATCACAATGACCTATTTGTGGAATATAAATGTCAGAGACTAAATTCAAGGAATAACATGTTTAACTAATTTAAATATGAGGCTTCTAGGTCATACTAAAACCTACTGGTCAATATTAGGTTAACTTGTTACTCTAGGCTTCATATTAATACTAAGCAATGTTTTACATACTAGGCATTTAGTATAGATATAACTCCTATTTAGGTTCTAAGGGATTATTAATCTATTTAACCCTTACCTAAACTAGTATTCCAAAATCCAACCTTAACTCATAAACTCTATGTATCAACTAGGATACCATGTACTTCGTTTGATACCTTAGAGAACTCACTGAAACATAAGTACACTGCTAATCCTACTAATACATCCACTGTCTAATTGCTGGGATCCTACTGATACCACCTATTGATATAACCCACACACACAAGTTCTGAACTGACACAGTACCCACTGATGTTCACACAGTTTACACAGGTCTGGATACACATGGTTTCCCATCTCAGGCTCATTGATGCATTCAGTGATACACTAGATACACTCACATATATATATATCCCTACACTGCTACCCAATGTCAGTATCATAGAGACACTCTTAAAACAGGGTCACACTGATATACATAGGTACACTCAGGTATCTAACACACAGCCACTGCTAAGCACACACACAGAAACTGAAACTCATATAGGTCATAACTGACACACAGGCACAGGTTTTTCACACTGGCATAGGGGTTCTCACACTCAGGTATCTCTCTCATAGGCTGAAACTCAACATCAAAACCTGATACACTTGATACCCTCAGCCATACACACACAGGTATCAACTGAGACACTAATTAACACAGGAAATTCACTCACTGAGACACTGAAACACTAAGACACTGCTACACAAACTGAAATCTGTACAACAACACACAAGCTAACAGTATGCACACAACACTACTCACTAATCACACATAGATACACCCCCTGTTCACTGCACACAGCCAATTAAACCCCTATGCACAGAATTTGCACCCAACCCATTGACCCAAACCAAATCTGCACAGTGTACACACCCTCTAATATGTATACTGATACATATTCACATGTACACACAGACATATAGGTATCCTGAAATCCTGAGACACACACACAGACCTCTCCATCAACCATGCTGCACTTGTATAGAGAGTCAGTGTGCAACTGATACTGCACACTGATGTGGTTTGCCTGCAGTTTCTTCCTCAAGGCTGCTACCAAGTAAATCCCTACTGCACATGTGTGCAACTTGACACACATGAACCTTCAGTCCAGTCCCTTGGCACTCAAATCCACTGTGATGCACCCCCCTAACTACAAAGGTTTCCTCTTCTATGGTCTGATACCACTACCCCTTCATTGATACCAAACTCTAACCATCTGATACCATGTTCAGTCCACCCCATCTGGACTGATACTCGATTATCAGTTAGCCTGTAGTAATATCCAACTCTAACACATATCAAATTTCTCCCCAAATACACAGCCATATACACACAAAATTTAGCTAGTTACTGATACATTAGAACTATACACAGGTAATAACACACACTATATTCACACAGGTTCACATTACCTACTGGCACATAGACACAGGTAATATAGATCTGGATACACACAGAAAATAACATAGGGATACTTACTCACTGCAAAAATCCAATACCTACACACAGGAAACTCAATAAAACTCCCCCCCCCCGAATGTACAGGGACTACATCCTGATACTCTACTAACCCCAAGCTCACTCAAAACAATGCACAGGTCTCTCTCCAAATCACACAACATGTTCTACTATGTCTGTACAGGAAACCCAAACACACTGCACATTTCCTTCGACTGTGCACAGGACCTCCCCAAAACCCGACTGCTCTATGCTCCCTCAAATCACCACCCACCTATACACTCTATGCAAAATAGCTATGTATATAGATTGTATATTAAAACATGCAGTAAATAGAACACCTAGATAGGCAAACCCCTAATAAACATTTCAACAAACACCAAGAGTGCAGCAAATTGGATTTACTCAAGAACCCATGAATCCTCAATTCAAATCCTAAAATTGGGTTCAACCTACACATATGAGATAAAATCAACCTACCTACGAATACCTATGGTTAGGGTTTCTGATAATTGGGGAAAACAATTATTGGGGACACTTAAACCTAAACAAACCCTAAAATCCGAAACTACACAACAAGTGTGGGTTCCTAATGGCCATGAACAACAGAAAACAGAATTAAAATGAATAGAAATAGGGTTTTACCTAGGGTTATGGCTTCTTCAAGGGAGGTTCTTCTTCTCCAAGGCTTCCTGACCCACGTTCCTTGCTTTCCTTGCTTTGGAGGAGGAAGATGGAAGCCCTAGGGTTAAATCTCGAATTTTGGAGTGGGGAGATGACTTCTCTTGTGGAGGCTAGGGTTTCCTGTTTTTCTACATGAAGGATGGCTTTGAGAGAAGCTTCCTTTTTATATTAAACCTAGTTTTAGGGTTTCCATGCCTAGTCTTTTTAGGTTAAACCCCCTGGCCCTCTCATGTAGAACCTAATAACTCAGGTTTAGGCCTTATAGGGTTTGAGGTCCAAACCTAAAATTAGAATTCTAGGGTTTTATTAGAACTGGTTTACAATTAGGGTTTAGTCAATAGGGTTTGTCTTAATGCATTCTAGGGTTGACCTAAAACCAAATATCACTTACAAAATATAATTAGTTTATAAAACTCAGCAATTTAGTTTAATACATAATTATTTAAAATGGCAAAATTACACAAATTCCCTTATATAGAAAAGTGGTAGTGACAGAAATTACAAATAATTCACAATCACAAAAAAAAAATAAGACTCTACAATCTCTACAGTTATTATTCTAACTCCTTGTCTAAGTCGCTAGTTGACCCTAAAAGAGGTATAGCCTTCTAAGTTCTACAATCTTAATATACACTATAGACTGTCTGCCTAAAACAGAGATTTAAGGAAGTCCGCATAAAGTAGGGGTTCGAGGTTATCCGCGAAAAGCAGAGATAAAATAATCTGGCGTAAATCAGGGACTCAAACTATCGGCGTAAAATAGGCTTCAGAGTTATCCGCGTAAAACAGTGAAGCATAAGGTAGAGCTTCAGAGCTGTCCGCTTAAAAAGTCTGTGCGTGAGATTTCTATTCTTCCGGCGTAAGGTCTGCGTAGAAATCTGCGCGTAAAACTAGCGTACGTAAAGTTGTACGAGAAACTTATGAGTTTGTCAGTCAAAATTAGTAAATTCTGATATCTGACAAAAGTACTTGCACAACGATCGAGAGGACGGTTTGTGATGATGGTTTTGCACGGGGGCCCAGGTTGTTGTCTAGTGACTGATTGGATACAAGTCATACGCTTGAGGTGAGACAAAATCAGATGTCCTGCCAGAAAGCTGTTTCTTTTTGCACAGGGCTCGAGGCGTATCTCTGCCTTTAATGCACGAGATTGGGTCATGGCTGGGGGAAGCTAAGGCTGTAACAAATACGCTTACATCCTATCCTTATATTCTACGCCTAATTAGGTTACTCTACGCTGGTTATCTATTATTCTAGAATCATCAAGTTTACGCTGGGAAGTTACCTACGTGGCTTTCATGACGCAGGATAAGGAATACTAAGGGAATGTGGGTAGCAGTTATCATAACTGCGGCGTAAAGGAGACAATCTTCTATATAGTTTGGCTTTTATGCTAACTAGAAAGTCATTAGGCTTTTACGCCAACTAGGCAGTTGTTTGGTTCTTATGCCAACAAGGGTCGAATGGGTTTTACGCCAACAAGGATAAAGGGTCTCTGGCGTAAAACTCTGGTCGAGGGAGTTTAGTCCTAGTACTTAATCTTAGATTTCTATGGGTTCCTCAAGACTAGGGTCAACATTATGGTCAATTCTCTAACTAATCCTAGGAGTATTTACTACTCTCAAGTCATACAAAAATATGTCAAGGGATACTGGTAAGTTAAACTATAGGTAGTGATGCTAGGGTTTATTAGGTAGTATGGAATACTAGGGTTCATTAGGTAATATGGAAGGTTATGGTTCATTAAGTAGTCTGAACTTAATGATATGTCAATGCCCTAGTTGTGTTCTTAATAGAAATACTACTCTAATTATCATCCTATCAACAGGGATTCCTATATTCTAGTAGGGGCTATACTTAAGAATTTATCAGGGAAGCACATGAATCAAGCAGGATGCAATTATGTAAGTAGGACAGACTGGAAGGAAGATAAGTCATAGTCAATTTTGGATGAGATCCTATCCTCTAGTCCTAGGTGCAGGCTTGCTCGGTACAGAAACGTAACCGAGACAATATGCTCTGACCTGCATGGGTCAGCACTAAAAACATGTCATGCCCCAGTCCCAAAATACGTAGGACTAGGGCACGTAACCATGCCAGCCGCCCGTATATATGGCAACTCCAATATATGGAAACCATATATACGTGCGTACGCTGTATAATGAACAATAAGTCATAAGTGGTAAAACTCATCACAAGTCACAGGATAATATCTAAATCTCATCCACAAAAATCAAATATGAATAACCAATAACCATGTAACTAGATCTCAATAACAAATATCTAAAGAATGACAGTCGGATGGAAATAAATCCACTGCAGAAATATAATATAAAAGGAACCAGAATACACACCATAAAGAACAACATCTGACAATCACGAGGCTCGAAGAGAAGACCTCCTCGGAATATAAGTAGCCTGTCCGAATCTGTGCTCCTGCGAGTACTCAAGAACATATACACCTAGCAGGGGACCAGGTCCTCAGAGGGACATAGCAAGATACAGAAAAATGACATGCCATAATGTAAATACTGAATAAATAAATGGGGTATGCTAACCATCTAAGTGAATGCAATTTAAAGACCTTGTACTATGCATGGGAATGTGTAGGCTTGACATATGCTGACG